>OY757932.1:16723138-16790638 GCA_963585895.1 Sepioteuthis lessoniana | reverse complement strand
CAAAAATTGGTCAGTCATCTTATAAGATGTATAGCAATAACATAGTGAATTTTCAAGAGTCTACGACAATTTTAAATGTCTGTACTAAAAAGTCTGGAAACTTATCGTATGCACTTTGTAACTCACGAATGTTAAAAACCTGTAACACATAACAAGGATGTGTTTTGCATTAAATACTCCACAAAGGTTGATATGCCATTAAACAAAATGTAGGACTTGGGGCCCTGTCTGAGGAAACTAAGAAACTCTCAGAGTGGTTTTAACTGAAGGACAGAATACTGATGAAGAATGTTGCAAACTACTAAAACTGCAGAATGCAGTAAATAACCCATGAAGGTTGATATGTCATTAAACAAAGAAACTAGTGCGTTCACTTTGGGACTAATGCCCTTGGGATATATATGAATCCATTTATCTTCCCGGCTATAGGTTAAATCGTATCATTGCTGTTCTTCTATAAGGATGGATTTGGCATTAAATAACCCATGAAGGGTGATATGCCATTAAAGAAAGAAACCAATACGGTCACTTTCGGAATAAAAACCCTTGGGAAGGATTTGGCATTAAATAAACCATGAAGGGTGATATGCTATTAAGGAAAGAAACCAATACGTTCACTTTCGGAATAAAAACCCTTGGGAAAGGTGTGAACCCATTTATCTACCGAGCAATAAGTTCTTCAACGAGGATGACGATGGCAACAAATAACCCACGAAAGTTGATATGCAATTAAAAAATAAACTAAACTATATCAATGAATATAAAGCCTGTAACACACTGTAACACAATTACCGTTACAGTCTATGAACGTGTTGAATATAATTCATTAAAGCATGTGTAAGACTAATACGAGAAGATATCTACCATCGAACGATGTAAACAAATATGGTGACACAGACTGAACTGTGACATCATAAAGAGACGCAGATTGGTTTAATTTATATTTAAAAACTACAATTCGTATTCGTTATTAGTTGAGACTAGGACCACAAAAAGTGTGGTTGGCTCTCACGTGCTCCTGCCCAAATCATTAACTGTCAGTCAACGTCTTATTTTTACATTTTTGTTATAACGTCTTTTTCTACTTTTTTTTCTTTTGTTACACGAATGTTAGTTTGGCTGTGTTTTATGGCATACCAAGTGGGTAATTCAATGCCAAATCCTATTCGCACACACACACACACACACACACACACACACACACACACATATATATATAAATATATATATCATCATCATGATGATGCCCGGAGGTGCCCGTGGTTATCGTCGCAGGAATTGGACACGGTGACACGAGTTCAAATCCTGGAGGAAACTGACTGTATTTCACATAGCACTTATACCCTTGGGAAAGGTATGAATCCAATTATTCTCCCTCCAGCTATGGGTAAATAGTAGGGCAGACTAGGTTCTTCAGCCTTGGTAAGGCAACTAGTCTAGAAGAAGGAATACTCTGAATTGAAACCTGTTAAACTCCACTTAAAAAATTGACCTTGTGTCATAACCTGCCCTAGCGGAGGGGTTGGGTAAATATGATATATCATCATCATCATCACGTTACGCTGCCAGCATGGATCTCTCTGACCCTCTCTTGCCACCCGTCTCTATCGTGCACCGCTCCTGGGAGGTCTTCCAGGCTACATCCTGTATCAACACAGAGCTGTTGTATATAGGTTCTAGCTGGTCGTCCTGCCTTTGCTCATCCATGTGAGGGGGTCTACAGGAGTATGTTGCTTAGGAGCTCGTCATTTCTTATCCAGCAGTGTCCTGCACGTCTGGTTCGTCTAACTTGGATAGTTTTTGTGATGGGTGGTAGGTGGCTGTACAGCTGCTGCTTTGTCGGGTGTTGTCTCCAGAACTTGTTCAATATTGCTCGCATCATTCTTGTGTAATTCCTGTCCACCTTTTTCTCCATACGTTTAATTAGCGTCTATGTAGTGCATCCATATAGCAGTATCGACACGACTGCTGCTAGGAAAAACTGTGTTTTATTTTATCGGTCAGATCTGACTTCTATATTACTGATAGCCTATCGATAGCTGTCCATGCTTTTGCTCGTCGTGTGTTGATGTCTTTCTCGGTTGATGAGACGCTGCTTCCCAGGGAGGTGAACTTGTCCACTAGTTTCAAAGACCCACACTTTAGTGTGGAGATGTCACCTCTTTGATTAAAGCACGTGTATTCCGTCTTGTCTGCGTTGACATGGAGGCCCACGCCACCAGACGCTCGTTCCAGATTATGTAGTTTGAGCACGTGTATTTGCCAGAAGCGCTATGTCATCGGTGTAGTCCGCGTCCGTAATTGTTTGTGTGGGGTATCGTCTGCTTCTGATGCGTAGTCAGATACACGAATATGGCCATGTGCGAAATGGGTGAAATGGACATCGAATGTTCATTACTATAGAATATATAAAGAACATAGGAATCTCAAAATTCGAAAACACATAACGCCTTCTTGTTCAGGTACGAAACCTTTTTATAAAATTTGAGTTAAAGGTTTCGACGTAAGCAGGAGAGATACAATCTTCTATGATGTCTTATTCATTTGGCCCCCATTTCGAGCGGCCCTCATCGGGCGCACGTTCACCTCGCGTCTGCGAGCTCCAAAATCGATCCTTCTCGTTTAGCGTCTAATTCTCAACTCTGAATTTCTTCAGATTCTCACACAAACCTCCGCGCGCTTTCGGTGCGTGATGTCACCCGCACCCTGTCACACCGTTTCGTCTCGGACTATTATGACATGTGAGTGACACTTCCATCCACCCACGCGCGCCCGCATTAACACCTGCCTCAATGTTGCACCTAACTAACCCATGTGCTGAGCCGAAAGGTTCTCAGCCTAACTAAACTCAAAGGCATGAACCGAAATCTCTCGGCTATTATATAATACTTCTTTGCTTTGCTTGCTTGAAACCCGTTATCTTTCATTAAATCTATTGACGTTCTAGGCACGTAGTCTAGGCTGATGATCAACAGGTATAGGACTAATGTGTTTCCTTGCAGCATGCCTGCTACAATGTCGAAGTAATCTGTGTCTCCATTCGGTGAGCGGACTTTCACTTTCGTGATTTTATATAGCATCATTATGGCTGTGATGTTTTCTTTGGGTAGTCCGTGGACTAGTAGTATTTGCTCCATCTTCCCTCAATGTATAGAGGTAAAGGCCTTGGAGTAGTCAAAAAATTATAGAGTTGCTTTGAGTTTTTTTGCATGTACACCTTGTAGAATTCAACGGATAGTCAAAATCTGTGTAGTCGTGGATCGATTTCTCCGAATGCCATTTTGGTTCTTCCAAAGTATCTTCTCAATTTTGGGTTCTATGCAGTTGCGTAGTTGAACATGGTAGATTTTGGCCGCTATGTAAGGGTTATACCACGGTAGTTCTTGGCTATTCCGAGGTCATCCTTCTTATGGAAGGGGAGGATACACACACATGCACACACACACACACACATATATATATGTGTGTGTGTGTGTGTGTGTGTGGTTTTTAAGTGAATAGTTTGTTGGTAACATTGTTTTTAAACGAGCCAGACCTCATTTGCCCATACACAAGCAAATAGTTTCAATTACTGTTAGCATTAATAATTCATAATGGTTTAAAGCATGGCCATCAAATACTACTAATAATATTTAATGTTAATTGTTTGCTTGTATACAGCTAAATGATTTCAAATATTCTCAACTCTAATAATTATATTTACACAGCTAAATTGTTACAAGAAACCAATATCTGAGACCAATTTAATATCAATCATTTGTTAGCGCACACTTAAATGATTTCAAGCATTGCAATCTGATACTCATAATTCTACCTAATATTTATCATTTGTTTGCACACAGTTACGTGGTGCATTCAATAAGTTTCCAGACTTTTTTGTAAGGGTATTTAAAATTGACGTAGACTCTTGAAAATTCACTATGTTATTGCTATACATCTTATGAGATGACTGACCAATTTTTTATTTTTATGATTTCAGGTTTGAATGAACAGCTACAGCAGCAATTTGAATACACCCTACTAAAGCCTGATTGTTACTGCTAGTGAATTTCAAAAATCCTATTTGTACGTGAGGACACTTTAGAAGAACGATATGCAATAAAATTGTGTTTTAAACTTGAAAAAAAATGCCACAGAAACAACGTATGGAATGCTTCAGACTGCTTTTGGAGCATCTTGCATGAATCGAGCATCACTTTTTGAGTAGCATAAGAGATTCAAGGAAGGCATGGAGTCTGTGAGGGGGGATGAGAGGTGTGGCAGGAGTAAGGAAGTCAATACACCAGAGTTGATTGGCCAAAGGATTAGGGTCATGGTTAGGGTTACTATGTTGAGGTTTTAAGGGAGTTCAGGAATAGATTCCCAGGGAAGAGGCTAGCACTCTTCAAATCGGGTCAGTGGCACATTTCCAGCAGGACAATACACCAGTCCTCAACTCCATCCTTGTCACAGACTATTTGACCAAGATGGGCATCAAGACAGTTCCTCACCTTCCCTATAGCCCAGACCTTGCTTCTTGTGACTTTTGCTTATTCCCTAAGCTCAGAGGCTGTCATTATGAGACAATTGAGGAGATAAAAGGGGCTGTGACGAAGGTCATTGACACGTTCACGCAAGTGGACTTCCATGGGGCCTTTCAGAAGTTGTTGGAACTGTACAACAAGTGCATTGCAGCCGGAGGAGATTACTTCGAAGGGGATTTGAGTTTCATAAGTGTACTATCAAGAAAAGTGCCCATACGAAAAAAGCTTGGAAACTTATTTAATGATCGTCGTATAATAAATGATTGAAAAGTTTTATTGGTCCATGGTTTGGCTCTTGAAAGTACTACCACTGCAGGCCAGAGTGGACTTGGGAGTAATGGCAATGAAAGAGTGTTCCATATTCCCTAAAGCTCCAAGACTGAAGCCTTACCAGTAGATTTTTTCGAGTCAAACAGGACACTCGTAGGGTTTGGGTGGGGGGTCTCACTGTCAGTGTATTCTACAGCCCTAGCCGACTGGGTGTCTGTTATACAAAGTATGACAGTATTTTTTCTTTTTCTTTTTTCTTTTCTAAATTCATTCCTAAAAGGAAATAAAGTTTCTCAAATGGAAATAAAAATAATCCGAGCTATTTTCCAAACGTATCGAGACCGGTTTCATGATTTTCTTTTTAAATTGATGCTGACTTGTCTAGACAAAGTCTAGACAACGCGATATCATCACCTTATAATATAATTTGCCCAGCTCTACAGACGGCTTAAACGCGAACTTAACTCTAGAATTATGTTTGTTGCTAACGGCCTGAAGACAGAAAACTATTCAAGGGTATTTCATTTAATTTAATACTGATTCATACAGTTAGTATAACAAACACTTCTCCCCAATATTAAATAATTTTAATATATCATTTCATTATTATATCATACTAACAATATTTCCCTTGGCACAGAGCAGTCATATTTTCAAATCTTTTAATTTATAGCTTAAAAAATAATTATAAAGCTAATTCGAATTTTATTTTTTCGTTCCCATTTTTAAAGTCTCGAAACACTTAGCGTTCATAATTGTTGCCATGAAAACCTTATAGACAGTTTTAAGGTTCCCCAATGTTTTTCCCTAAAATCCTGACGATAAAAGATCTTGTACGAAAAAACCTGGGCTAACGTTCAGGATTGTGATATTTTAGTAAGTGAGTTCGAATTCCATTCACGCAATTGCATTTAATTTCGGATTTGAGAAAGTTATGAACATCCTTATCTACTCCAGCTTGGGGTTGAATAGTATCTCAACTGTTCTTCTGCTAGGATGTGTCAGGTATTAAATAATCCACAGGAAATGATATCCCATTAAACAAAGAAACAAAACTAAGTAAAAAATATGTAACGCTTTTGTGTGAGTGAGAGCAGTTGTTGATTTTGTATTTTTTTTTTTTTTAGTTTTGTTTTTTTTTAAATTGTTGAATCAAAGGATGTGAAAATATTTTAGCTTGTTCAGATAGATAGATAGATAGATACATACATACATACATACATACATACATACATAAATACATACATACATACATATGAACAGACTGAGATAGATAGATAGATAGATAGATAGATAGATAGATACCAGTCCACAACTCCATCCTTGTCACAGACTATTTGATCAAGATGGGCATCAAGACAGTTCCTCACCCTCCCTATAGTCCAGAACTTGCTCCCTGTGAGTTTTGCTTATTCCCTAAGCTCAGAGCCTGTCGTTATAAGACAATTGAGGAGATGAAAGACGCTGTGACGAAGGTCATTGACACGCTCACACAAGAGGACTTCCATGGGGCCTTCCAGAAGTTGTTGGGACGGCACAACAAGTGGCTTGTAGCCAGAGGAGATTATTTCGAAGGGAACTAGATTTTCATGTGTGTACTATCAATAAAAGTGCCCATACGAAAAAAGGATGTACGAGGATATGTGAAACGTTACCCCCTCACCCCCCCACATTAACTTTCTCAGTCTTCTAACCATGTCTTCTTAGCCGGCCGGTGATCAACTAGTGGCTGAGGGGGCAACGCACATTTCTTGCCACCACACAAGAATACGATCGAGGGAGACAGGAGAAAATAGAAAGACAAACGAACAAACAGACGAACAAACTTGGGGTTAACCAAGAGCAGAGGAAGGTATGCAACACTACATGCATGTGCATTCCTGATAGTAGATATGGACTAACGCTAGCGTGGGTTACTAGCGAAAATTCCACAATGCTACTGGAATCAGACATCTTGAGACTCTTCTTCACTGGACCCTATCTTGTCTCCTCGCCTCTCTGCTCGGTGTCTGGTGTTGACTGCCCCTCCGTTCTTCCACGCCAACTTCTGCTGTTCGCCTCTCTCTTGTCCAGTCTCGACTGCCCTCCGTGGTCTCCTGCCGCAACTCTCAACTGCCTCTCTCTTGGGTCGCGTCGTCAACTCTCATTCGCCTCCCCGTACCACTTCCGGGTACGGCGAGATTTCATGTCCAAGAATCCTTTGTCTGGTTTCGCGCCAAAACAGACTCGTCTGCTTTGGCGGCCTACCCACATAGTGCTACAGATAATTAAATAAGTTTCCAGACTGAATCTGATTTAATCATCCTCGTACATCCATTTAAATGCGCACAAACAAATGAATGATGTTAAATTGTTACTATTATATAACAATACATGGAACCATCTGAGAGCAAATTTATTAGTTATAAAAAGAATTATTCGTGTTAAATAGAAATACCTGAAACCATTTAACTGTGTCCAAAAAATTATCACCGGCTCTTTTAAAAATATTATCAACAAAATATGTTTACAAATCATATATATTTGATATATATATTTACAGGAACTGGCATTAGAAAACCTATGTGTGTTGATATGCCATAAAAGCCAACCAAACCAAACCATATATATTCATTATAAATGTAAAAAGAGGATTTGGCATTAAATAACCTATAATGGTTGATATGCCATAAAACCCAACCAAACCAAATTATATATATTTAATATATATGCATAAGGAGGATTTGGCATGAAATCACATACAATGGTTGATATGCCATAAAAGCCAACCAAATCAAACCAACTAAAGCAATAATTGTTTCATAAGTATAATAGTTATTATTTGTTACTTGAAAACATACAACTGTGTGCAAACACTTGATTATTATTCAATAAAAATAATTACTTGAAACCGCATACATCTGCGTGCTGATTATTTGCATTAGATAGGAATTCTTTAATATATATGTATAAAGAGGATTTGGCATTAACTAATCTCCAAAAGTTGGTATGCCATAAAACCCAAACAACCAACCAACCATAAATCTGCGTGCAAATTATTTGTATTAGATAGGAATACTTGATATCATATAACTGAGTAAAAAATCTTAAGATATAACACAAAAATCTTGAGATATATACGTAAAAAATGTAAATATGATAAAATGAATGTAATTCACTAAGTTCGAGTACAAATTAACCCTTGATGGATTGACATGCCGTTAAAAATCATCCAATACACAAATGTTCGAAAAAGATACATCTACGGGCAAATTATTTGTATTAGATAGGAATACTTGATACTATATAAACTGTCTTCTCGGTTTCGAGTATGAAAACCCATTGATTTTTGTGATAACACAGAGTGGAACGATAAAATTGTTGTCCTAAAGAAAACAACACTACAGCTTTATTTTAAAACTTTTATTGAAAAAATCAATTCAGGTAACTTGATTATGTAGTAGAGCTGACATCTACCGGGTGAAACGATAAAATTGTCGTCATAAAGAAAACAACACTACAGCTTTATTTTAAAACTTTTATTGAAAAAAATCAATTCAGGTAACTTGATTATGTAGTAGAGCAGACATCTATTCAATGTAGCCGCCTTCAGCCTCAATCAACGCCTTGATACGGATCCGGAACTGGGAGCATGCCTTTTGCACAAGCGCCGGTGGGAGCTCGGTGAATACTCGGCGGAGTGCAGTAATCAGGCGGGCTTTGGTGTTGTAGGAGGTCATGTTGGTGATGTTCTCGATGTGTGACCAAATGAAGTAGTTGAGCGGGTTCAGGTCAGGGGAGGAGGGGGCCAGTGAGAGAAGGGTACAAAGTCGTAGCACTCCTTCTGAAGCCAAGCCTGGGTCTCTTTGGACTTGTGGGCCGGCGCCGAGTCCAGCTGCCACACCCAGGGTCTGCTACCGGCCGCCTGATTGCACCAGGGGATCACCACACTCTTCAGCACATCCAGGTACACTTTGGTGTTGACTTTCAAGCCGACTTCGAAGATATGAGGTGGCATGATGTGGCCCTCACTTGAAACCACACCAAAGATCATAACCGTAGCCGGAAACTTTGTTTTCATCACCCTGGGCACGTCCCTGTTATTCGTGGCAATCCAGATTTGCATTTTGAGGGTAATGGCAATGGTCCTGTTGTCATAACTTGGATCGGTATAGGGCATGAGTTATACAGCGGCGCATCTCCGATCCCGCTCGTTGAACATTGTGTCACTTTCAGACATGATAGAAGGCTCCTATCGCTCTTGGGATTTGTACACAACTGGCCAACTAGTAGATGGTCTGCAACAAAAAAGAAAACCGGTTTTCATTAAACGGGATTGGAATCATATCTTTTCTAGGGTGACAATTTTATCGTTCCACCATATACACAAACCCTGAAGAGGTACTTCTGCAGGAGTTTATTTATAGAGAATCAAGCTTGGACCGCATACAATCCACTGTGTTCATGAATGGCTCGGGAGATCTGGATTCAATCCCAGGACGAGCCATACCAAAGACTTTAAAATGGTACTTGATACCTCCTTGCTTAACACTCAGCACACAGATACGTATCAAGGGTAAAGTGGAGCAATCCAGGGGAAGAAGTAGCGCCCTCCCCTACACCTCGGAGTAGTAGCTATTGAAAAGGGAGCCTTGTGGTCACCCTCGAATACTTTACTTTTTACTTACTGAATCTCTAATGACATTTGATGAGACGGTCGGTCCGCCCCAGATTCTCAGGTCTTACTTCAGAGCTTTCCCTCTCCTCGATGGGTTGCCGCTACTGTGGCTAACGAGTCCACATCAACCCCCAAACAAAGTACTCAAGTGTACATCATGGTGCTGTTTTATAGAAGACCTAGATGGGCTGTTTTCAACACAACTAAGGAGCCCCATCTGTTCCATTCTATATAACTGTGCAAACAATTATTATGTTAGAAATAAATATTCCTTAAATATAATTTTGCTTTATAAAACAAAATTACAAAATTTAATTAAATAAATAAATAAAATAAATATAACTTCTCACAAGTATTAATTTTTAAGAATAATTAAAAGGACATTTTTTATTGGTTGAGAATAAAAAGCTGTCTTTGTGTAAATATTAATTTTATAACTATGAATAAGCAGACGTTGTTTAAAAAGATACGTATGACAAATAACGTCACAGTCAACAAAAATTTTTCGACATGGAATGACGTCGCTTCAAATAACCAATGTTACAGACCTGAAAAGTAATGAATCTTCGAAGACAACTATTCTTTGAAAGAAAAGAAAAAAAAGAACCTAAGCTAAGTATTAATTTGGTTGTGCTTTTATTTGGTTCTATATATGTATATATGTGTATAAGTGCTTAAATATGTGCCATACAGATTTGACTTAGCTATGTGTTCACTTTTCTTATAAAACTTCACACAAAAAAGGTAAGTATTACGTTGGTTAATAATTAACATAAATATTTTAAGTTGGATTAAATAAATTTTCCAGTAATTATTATCAAACAGGAATCGTTACATGAAACCATATAATTGTGTATAAAATGTTAGCATAAAATGTCCGTGTGAGATAACCAATGACGGATCTGCTATGCTGTTAAACAAATAAACCAAAGACTCGTCTGGAATTCAGGCCTCAGCTTGCTTACTGTACCTTATGTTCCTACGAGATCACTCATCTAAATACTGAACAGGCTCAACGTCACTTAGGTTCAGTGATCTGTCAAGAATCGCCGATTTCAGTATCATTTACTCCCAGGTCCACTCTGACTCGGTCCAATCTATGTGTCAAAAAGAACAGTGACATCGGGGCAGTCTAGCACTTGATCCCTCGCAAAATAAGTCCTAGTTAAGGTTTCTTTTTCGGGCACATGGGAACTAGCAAATAATGTGGGGGTTCACTTGGGGCTAGACTGACCGCCGCTGGCAAGGGGGTTTCCAAATTTCACGTTACACACACCCACCAGGCCACTTCGTCTTCCTACCCACCCCCAGGATAACGGAAGATATGGGCCTCAAGATTGAGATGAAATATTATTCTTTACTGTAGTCGACAATTACAATTTGTCGTGTAATATTTTTAAAGGCGAATAAGACATTTAGCGAGAATAAATTGAGGCGAATGAAGCTGAAAAAGATATACATGCAAAAGAAGGCAACTCGCTGGGTAAATAAATAACAAATAAATAACAACAAATAAATAACAACAAATAAATTTCAACGAGGGGACATTTGAAATATAACCAAAATGTTAATAGTCGGGGTCCAAACAAATATTTATAGGAGCCGGCTATATCTCACCAGCACACAGTCTCAAATACAAATAAATGTCTTTCTTTCTTCCTTTTTCTTTTCTTTCTTCTTTCTTTCCTTTTCTTTTCTTTGTATTTTTCTTTCTTTACTCTTGAAGCTTGAAAAGGTGGCTAAGTCCACCCATTCGTTTACAATTTATGAAATGCATCTTTCCATTCTATTTCTCTTCTTTTCTTAATGCATATAATTCTTTATATGCTTCTTTCTATATATTGAGAGAAAGGACATATAATTGCAATACTTAGGAAGGGTGGATGGAGAAAACGGTTTTAAGGTTTACTTAGGTTTTTCGACGGGTTTCTTCTGAGATTTCTTTTCTTTTGCGGGCTAGCGGGATTCTGTAGAGCTTGGCTTGAAGGCACCGAGGCAAGAAGGAAAACTCTGAATTCAAACGTGTTAAATTCCGCTTAAAAATTGACCTTGTGTCATATCCTGCCAGAGCGTAGTGGTTGGTAAATATTGTAGTAATTTACGAAGCCCTTTGCTTCGATTTGGCACAAGGCCGAATGAATGGGGCACCCAATGAGACTCGAACTCACTTATGTAAGTTTGCTAATCTAGCGTGCTAACCATTTCATCACCAGAGGTGCCCTGAGTTGGTAAATATGGTAATTTGACTATAAGTCCTATTTATCAAGTTTTGGTTAGTTTGGCACAAGGCCAGTTGTACAGAGAATTCACTTAGGATTGAATTAACTAATAGTTATTTGCAAGCCGAGATTGCTAATTTTGTGAATAACTATTCGTTCCGCCAGAAAAAAAAATGGTGACATCAACCAAAGACAAAGTTAATTTAGAAATCATCTGTCAATTCAAATAAAACGAAATTGAATCTTTTGTTTGATGATAGCATTAAAAGAATTCATTCTTACCAGTACTTCTTAGCATATTATGTAAATGAGCAGCCATTTTGTCGTCTCTGAGAAACGGTAGAGGGAAAGCCAAGAAGAAAGCAAACAAGACCAGCTTTAAGAACGAAGGAAGGCAGACTAGCACACACACAAAAGACGCACACGCAAAAGACCCACACACGCAAAAGATGCACACACACAAAAGACATGGCGGATTCCTTGATCATCTGATTGAAACTTGCTGACACAATAGATCAGATCCCAGATTGTTGTTTAGTATTCTTTTGTGTAATAGATTACCCAAATATATTCGATCGTAGATTCTTTTATTCACTTTTATTAAACTGTCTATATATATATATATATATAGAACCAAAATGACATGCTTATTTCATCGTTAAAGCTCAACTTGGCTGGGGATGAAGAATATGCAGAGTGCATCTCTGTGGAGGTGTAAGACTCCCCCCTCTAACGAGTGTCCTGATTATGACACAAAACAATCTGATGGTGAGGCTCTGGTCCAAAAATTCAGGGGAATGTGAAGTACCCCTTCATTGCTGTTAATCCCGGTTCCACTATGACCCGGAGTGATAGCATCTAATATGGTCCTTTCTATGGGTCAAATAGAACTGTTTGACCATTTAAAATGCGTGCAAACAAATAAAATTTTTAATCGAATTGTTAGAAATAGAACTGTTTGACATTTAAGTGTATGTAAACAAGTGACTAATGTTTAATCAAATTGTTTGTGATACATAGCAATATTTGGAACCATTTAACTATGTGCAAACAAATGGATAATGTGAATAGAATAATTAGCGTTAATACTTGAAAGTCTTTAACTATGCGCCTAAATTGAATTATTGGAATAATTCTTACGGAATTTTTAATTGACTTATTGGAATAATTATTTCGGAATTTTTAATTTTGATTTCAAATGATGTATTTTTAAATAAGTTTTCGTTATAAAACCTTTACTTTATATATCATTTTAAAGGGCGTTTTTCACTCTATCTAATCGTTTAAATTACAATCGTTTTAAAACAATTATGTCTTCTTTTCAGAACGTTGAATACAAGATGGAAAAAAAGCAAATTCGCACAATTTTCTTATTTCAATTCAAGCTAGGACGAAAAGCTGCTGAAACAGCTCGCGATATCAACGAAGCGTTTGGCCTAGGAACCCCTACTGAACGCACAGCACAATGGTGGTTTAAGAAATTTCGTGGCGGCGACGAGAGTCTTGAAGATGATGAACGTTGTGGTCAGCCATCGGGTGTTGACAATGATCAATTAAGAGCCTTAGTCGAAGCCAATCCACGCACAACTGTTCGAGAACTTGCTTCTGAATTAGACGTAACGTATACGACAATTTCCAACCACTTGAGAGAGATTGGAAAGACAAAAACATTTGATAAATGGGTGCCTCACGAATTGAACGACAACCAAAAGAAACGCCGTTATGAAGTGTCATCTTCCCTTCTTGTACGCAACAAGAACGACCCGTTTCTCGACCGGGTTGTGACTTGTAATGAAAAGTGGGTTCTTTACGACAACCGGCGACGCTCAGCTCAGTGGTTAGACGCCGACGAAGGTCCAAGACACTTCCCGAAGCCAGAGTTGCACCAAAAGAAGGTCATGTGACCGGTCTCATCCATTTCAGTTTTTTGAATGCAGGCGAAACCATTACGGCGGAGAAGTACTGTCAACAAATGAATGAAATGCATCAGAAACCTCGACAACAACACTCAGCATTAGTCAACAGAAAAGGCCCAATTCTCCTCCACAACAATGCCCGACCGCACGTTGCTAAACCGACCCTGCAGAAGTTGAACGAATTGGGCTACGAAACTCTACCTCATCCGCCATACTCTCCAGACCTCTCACCTACCGACTACTACTTTTTCAAGCATCTTGACAACATTCTGCGTGAGAAATGCTTCAAAAACCTAAGCGATATCTAAAACGCCTTCAGCGACTTCATCGAAACTAGAACGCAAGATTTTTACGTTACTGGCATAAATACACTTGTTTTACGTTGGCAAAAGTATATTGATTCTGATGGTGCTTATTTCGATTAATAAATTTTTGTTTTGAGCCGAGATATGTTCACCTGAATTTAAAAGTTAAAAACCGCAAGAACTTTCTTGTCAACCTAATATTACATAGCAATACTTGGAACCATTTAACCGTATGCAAACTAATTAATAATTTTGAATAGAATAATTAGTGTTAATAGTTGAAAGTCTTTAACTGTGCGCCTAAATTGAATTATTGCTATTATACAGCAATACTTGGAACTATGTACAAATAAATAATTAATTGTAAATAGAATTATTCGTGTTATATAGAAATATCTGATTCTATTTAACTGTGTGCAGCGGAAATAAATGAGCCCAGACTCGTTTAAAGATGCTATCCACAAAATATATTCGCAAATCCTACATAATTGATATATATGAATTTACAGGTTTTGGTATTAAATAACCTACAAGGGTTGATATGTCTAAAAACCCAACCAAATCAATTTATTCTATTCAAAGACCTCGTCATAAGAAAATGGTGAAATAATTACTGAGATAGTTAATTGCATTAATTTTTTTCATTATTTAGTTTGGTAAGGTAACGAATTGTTAAGATGTCTTTTAGTTAGCTAAATTGTTTGAGTAGAAATTTAAATCAAATTGGAAAGGTCAAGTGTGTGCACCAGCGAACAGATGATAGCAGACACATGTTGTAGTATTTTGACCTTCGACCCGGCCCAAAAATGCTATTCCAAGGTGATGCACCAGAAGGAAGTGACATATTCCAATGGCCAGTAATCAAAAGAGATCGCATGGGCGGATTAAGGCTGAAATTATAGGACAAGGTGAAGGTCCCACTGTGCCACTACAGAGTGATGCACCGGAAGAGAGTCACCTGTGAACTGCATGACAGTTATTTCCGGTTGATGACGATTAAACAATCGATTTCAAAGATCGAGTGGGCGTCGAACGATGATATAACTCAGTTGAGTTCGACGAGCCAGTAGAGTTGAAGATCAGACGCAGTTATAGACAATATGTGGTAGGGAAAGCCACATCAGCCCGAAGGGGCCTTTGGGCCCTGATGAGTTGAGGTCCGGAGAAGATGTTGATAAGATGCCGTAAAGAAAGCCATCACTCAGCAGAGTGGGCCCTGGGCCTCCGGTTGAGCAGCCCTGGAGAACAAGAAAGACACAACGCTGACGGCCATAACTTTGGGGTCAAAATATTTCAGTTATGTTCGGTCTCCAGCTCCCTCTCACAGTAAAAACCCCACACAACCCTTTCGAACCCTTACAAATAAAGTGAGAGGTAAATGTATTTTATAAAGAAGTCTTCTTGCGTCGTTTATTATTGCCTGCGTCTGTCTTCATTATTGTGTCATTATGATGCTGTAGATGACGATATAACACTGTCATCTCTGGACAAGAAGGCCAAATGCAAATGCAAATAAGATAGATTGTCATAAGTTTGATTGAGTTAAAATAAAAACATGGAGAAAGATTGGGGACACGTGTGATGATCATGATGAGATGACGCAAAAATGATATACTGATTTTAGAATATATAAATACTAGTCATCATCATCATCATCATGTCACGCAATCAGCATGGATATCCCTGATCCTCTCTCGCGACTCCTTCCTATCGTCCGTGCTTCTGGCAGGTCTTTAGGGTTACATCCCCTATCGGCACAGAGCTACTGTATGTAGATTCTAGCTGGTTGTCCTGTCTTTGCTCGTCTATGTGAAGGGGTCCCCAGTTGAAGTTGACAGTTGAATTGTGTTGAAATCCACTGGGCCCTTTGGGGTAGCTAAAAGGGGTGGGTGATTATGTGTAGCGGCAAGCGTATCTCTGTTCATATTACAAGTTCTTTCTCTGTCTCTTGTGCTTCGATGACAGCTAAAAACTGTATGCAGTCTGAACAATGAACACCTTCGTATCTGGATAATAAAGCGACAATTTCTCTTTATAAATACATAGGATATATCATTGTTAAGCCAATACATTTCAATAATTATTTATTAATTGTTAATTGAGAGTTTTTCTTGACCACCCCGACCGTCAGAAGAAGTTCAGGGTGGATTGTGTCATTCCCTATCTGTAGATCTTTCAAACTCAACGTGGGCAGAGAGTGGATTGACAAGCAAACTATCTGGAAATGCGCATGTGGTAGTCACGGAACGAAGGCCACAATAAAGTACCGTGAGAGGCACAGAATCACATTTGGCGCTGGTATCAGTGACAACGATAGGATTACATTTGATTCTGTGAATGCATTGTGTCACATTTGGCATAGTGACAGCATAGTACCACAATAGATTGCCGAACTCATTGTATCACATTTAGTGCCGTGCAAACAATAATGTCACAAAAAATACCACGGCTTACTGACTCAGGAGGAAAGACACCTTTCCTCGTCGGTAAAAATGACAATCTTGAAGAACTAGAATGGTCAATCGATAACTAAAATTGGTATCAAGCCCTGATATGGAATTGCAACATCAACCCATTCGGGCAGCTGTGCAGAGATTAGAATGTTAGAACGAATGTGGTCTGAACTGAATGTTGCAGATCGGCAGAAACGAGAATTTGACTCGGGTGAGTTACCTCCTACTCCGAACTCTCATTAATGTCAACAAAACAAACAGATATGTCTCTGTCCCATCCCAACCCAGACGTGCTATTGTACTGAAGGTCGCGAGCATAAAAACACTGGCGTAAATATTTATCTACAGCACTACAAGAGAGGATTTTACAAAAGTGCAAATGTACGATGGGCAAAGGAAATAACTTGGGACTTACGCTGCACTTTAATGTCCAACAACTTATTAAATTGTTGAGATGGAATTAAGTTGGTTGATATTGTGTCATTTTAAAGAGAAAATCTAGTTATTCTATTGTCATATGAAAAATATTGAAAACGACGTAGGCTGAGTGGAACGGTTGTAATATTATCACCCTACAATCCCTAAAATTTATGGTGTTCCTAAAATGCATAAACTGAGATTTCATCGTAGACAAATCATTTCTGGTATCGGATCAGCTCCTTCCCCTCATAGGGTCGGAATATCTTAAACCAAGATGTTATCTCCACTCTTAGACATGATAAGCAATTTGCTCATCAAAAATCCCGAATTTAAACATGGAAAGCAAATCTCTACCCTGTCTCGACATGAAATCATTCTGCACCAACAGACCAATTAACAAATGTATCAAACGTTTAGAAATTCACCTTAAGAAAATAAACATCACATTACTTTCACCTATTCACAAAATAACTAAAATTTGCCCATTTTGCACTGAATATTGCCTTTAACAGTATAACGTTTTTTTTATCTGTTTTACACCGAGGTTCCATTCTTGCATGCCCTTTCATAGAATTTCATACATGTGGATTATATAGCATGCCTCATTACAAACTACCAAAAAAGGGAGGGCAAACTATGGTCATACACGTACGCAAACAATACTAAAGCTCAGATAGACTACGTCCTTATAAACAAGAAATGGAAAAATAGTGCAATGAATTGCGAGGCATACTCCTCTTTTGAGGGTGTGTCCACCGATCACCGAATAGTCACGGCGAAAATACGGTTAAGCCTACGAAAAAACGCCAAACGAACAGCGACCACCAAACACTATGACTGGGCTCTATTGAACAACAGAGATATAAGAGATAAATACGTATTAGAATTACAAAACAGATTCGAAACACTACAAGAAAAGACGGAAAAAAGTACACCGAACGACGAATATGAAAATTTCGTCAATGCACACCTCGAAGCAGCAGCGAAATGCATTCCAACAAAACTCAAAACTAAATATAGAGTCCCATGGGAAACTTTAGCAGTGAGAAAAAAACGTGCACTAGTGAAAACAGCCTCCAAAAACTATCGAAAAAAAACAACAAACACAAATGCCTTAAAACTAAAAACGGCACAATATCAATTATCAGGCATATATATAAAAGAACAGACAGAATACATTCAAAATCAGATAGATAAGATTAGAGACTCGGTGGAAGATAGACAATCTAGGATAGCCTGGCAAACAATAAACGAAGTGAGCAGAAGAAAGAACACAGCCAAAGCAAAACTGAAAGCAGCAAACCAACAAGAAAGAATAAAACTATGGAAACAGCACTTCGAAAACTTACTAGGAAACCCACCGAAAATAACACAAGAACCAATCACCAGAATAATTAGCGACCAATTAGACATTAAACTAGGACCGTTTACACAAGAAGAACTCGACTCGGTTCTCAGAAAAATTAAAAATAGGAAAGCTGCAGGGCTGGACGAAATTCCCACGGAAGTATGGAAGACCAGACAATTCGACGACATACTGCTCCGACACTGCAACGCAGTATGCAATCAAAATCCGATAGATAGATGGATGAAGGGATGCATACTCCCCTTCCCTAAAAAGGAGGACCTCGGATTAGCCAAAAACTACTGAGGCATAACACTTACATCCATAGCAGCCAAAATCTACAATGCCCTACTACGAAACCGCATAGAACCCAAAATCGACAACATACTTAGGAAAAACCAAAATGGCTTCCGAAGAAATAGATCCACGACCTCATAAATATTAACCATCCGTAGAATCCTTGAAGGTGTACGGGCAAAAAACCTACAAGCAACATTAATATTTGTTGACTTTACCAAGGCTTTCGATTCCATTCACAGAGGAAAGATGGAACAAATCCTGCTAGCGTACGACATACCCAAAGAAACCGTAGCGGCAATAACGATTCTCTATAGAAACACTAAAGTAAAAGTACGATCACCAGATGGAGACACAGAATACTTCGACATTGTAGCAGGAGTACTACAAGGGGACACGCTGGCTCCGTACCTCTTTACCATCTGTCTAGACTACGTACTTAGAACATCGATTGACAAAATCAGAGAGAATGGCTTCGAACTGACGAAGAAAAGAAGCAGAAGGTACCCCGCAACAACAATTACGGACGCCGACTACGCCGATGACATAGCGATACTGGCAAATACACCTGACCAAGCTGAAACACTACTGCATAGTTTGGAACGAGCAGCAGCAAGAATAGGCCTCTATGTTAATGCACACAAAACGGAATATATGTGCTATAATCAAACGGGGGACATCTCCACTCTAGAAGGAACCCCTCTTAAACTAGTAGACAAATTCACTTACCCAGGAAGCAGCGTCGAATCAACCGAGAAGGACATCGAAACGAGGTTAGCGAAAGCATGGACAGCTATCAATAGGCTATCGATTATATGGAAATCAGACCTAACCGATAAAATGAAACGCAGTTTCTTCCAGGCAGCGGTCACATCGATACTGCTATATGGGCGCACTACATGGACGCTAACAAAACGACTGGAGAAGAAGCTAGATGGCAATTACACAAGAATGCTACGTGCAATCTTAAACAAGTCCTGGCGGCAACACCTCACAAGACACCAACTGTACGGCCACCTGCCCCCTATCCAGAAAACTATTCAAGTTAGACGAACCAGACATGCAGGACACTGCTGGAGAAGTAGGGACGAACTCATAAAAGATGTACTCTTATAGATCCCCACACATGGCCGCGCAAAAGCAGGACGACCAGCACGAACATACATTCAGCAGCTATGTGAGGATACGGGATGTTGTCCTGAAGACCTGCCTAGGGCGATGAACGATAGGGAGGAGTGGCGAGAGAGGGTCAGGGATATCCGTGCTACCAGCGCGATATGATGATGATATATATATATATAAAGAAAAATTGATAATAAGGTAATCCTAGTAGAAGGAGTGATTTATTGGGAAACAAAATCAACACTATAGTGTTTCGGTTCTAATGAACCGTCATTAGGACTATGAGGGATGATATTAGTGATGTTAAATCAAAGATGGATGTTTAAAGATACAAAATACAAAAACCTTGGGAAATTTGTACTAGAAAAATTTGGCCGTTTAATTTGTGAATCAGCGTTTGTTTGTTTTAAATTACGTCATTTGACTTATTAGGAATATTGTCTAGAATTTATGTCCCGTTTGTTTATCGAGAAAGATTTCGAATTAAAAGGAAGAAAAAGAAACACAAAAAGAAAAAGAAAGCATAAAATTATGATATATGTGGAATATATTAGCTAATGATGGAATATATTGTAATGATTTCAAATGGATTTGATCAGGTAGAGATAAATACTATAAAAGCCAGGACGAGTATTTAGCGAATTAAAGAGTGAAATAGTAGCAGCTTCAAAAATTCGCCCGAGAATTTTACTATATATATAACAAAAGTCTATGGTTGTTGTTATCTCAGTTGGTGGGTTTGTGGCCGACCAGATGCGGCATAATTCCTTACGTACATACCATCATAGATTACAATAACGTATACATAATATAACATTAACACGACATAGACAACTGTTGCATACATATATATACTGGATACATACCGACGCAATGATAACAGACGCAGTAATAACAACATTTTTAGCTCTCTCTTTATTGCAAGGTTCGCAAAGGGTTGTTCAAGGTTTGCATGTGAGAGGGTGCTGGAGACCGAACAGAAACTTCATATTTTGGCCTCCACTCCTTATGACCGTCACGTTGTGTCTTTATTATTCTCTTAGATGCTCAACCAGAGGTCTTGGGGTCCACTGCTGGATGCTGGCTTTCTTTACTGCATCTTATCAGCATCTTCTCTTGACCCCAGCTCATCAGGGCTTCAAGCCCCATCGGCCTGGTGTGGCTTTCCCTACCACATCTGGTCTCTAGCTGTCTGGAATTCTACTGGCAACTGCTTTGGCACCCAACTCAACTCAATTATATAATAATTCAACGCCCACACGATCAAACACTGGATCTTTGAAATCGGATGTTTAATCGTCATCAAGCGGAAATAACTGTCATGCAGTTCAAAGGTCACTCTCTTCCGGTGCATCACTGTAGTGGCACCGTGGAACCTTCACCTTGTCCCATATTATAAGCCTTAATCCGCCCACGCGATCTCTTTCGATTACTGGCCATTGGAATGTGTCACTTCCTTCCGGTGCATCACCTTGGAATAGCATTTTTGGGCTGGGTCGAAGGTCGAAATATAACACAACTAATACAAACTTTTATAACGTATATATTACAATTTAACATATTCCAACATATGAATAGTAAACTGCATAATACACCATAGTATATAATATATATACCATGTCTCTTAACACCATGATATTCCCACCTCACCTTTATTCTTACGTTTTAAATCTAGCATCCATTTCACCAATTTTACTTTTATGACAAATCAAAAATTAATTTTCTTCATAATGCAATGTTGATGATAAATTTGTCCCATAGTTAAAATCATCACTACACACAATAAAAGACATTTATTCAGCCAAATCTCTAACCGTCCCTCGATTTCTGCCAACTTCGCTACACATTGTTACACATATAGTCATGAGACAACTTCAAGACTACCACTCGGCGCATGTATCATCATACGCACACACATATTAACAATCGCATATACGACCACACACAACAATCCGCAAATATAATCCACACACACACACACACACACGCACACACACACACAAAATATCTATTCGTAATTCTGACATAAACATTCCTTTGACCTTTTCTTTGATTTCTCCAAAATCTTTCTTTTTCTGCCTGATGATTGTCCTATAAAGACAGCATGAAACCAGTGCTCACAGATAAGCATCCATGTTATTAAATATGTATATATATATATATATATATATAAACTAATATATATTTCTTTATTATTATTTATATATACTGTGATTATATATATATATATATATATATATATATATATATATATATTTATATATATATTCTGTGATTAAAAATCATTGTAAGACACTCAGCATCCGGCTGTCAGTAACTTGGTTTGGCTCCTATTGTTGATTTCGAACGCGCTGCGTATTTTTACCATAGCCTTTTTCCACCATTCGCTCCATTGCTCGTTAAGATATCTTACATCATTTAATTATGTAAAGAGATTACTTTAAATTTAATTTTGCGATACCAGAGATACAAATTTTCAAAGACGAATGTTTACTTCCAACTTTCAAGTCTACTTTATAATAAGTATAAATTCACTGAGTCTTGCTAAAGTGCTGTATGATAAAATTGAATTAAATGATAACGTGAATAAAAATATTCTTTATTTTGTTTGAAGGTGTAGTGGTTAAAGTGCTTGATTCCAATATCATAATGAGCGAGTTCGAACCCTAATTGCGCTAGTACGTTAATTTTTGGATTGAAACTCCAAAGAAAGGTATCAAATCCCTTAACCTCCACAGTTCGGCCCAGTCGGTTGTTGGGGCTGCAGAATACACTGACTGCATCTCTGAAGAGGGATAAAACTCCTCCAACAAGAGGCCCAGTCGACCGCGACTACAGAATACATTGACTGCATCTCAGCAGAACGGTAAGACTCCCTCCCCGTGGTGTAATGGTTATCGTCGTAGGAAATTGACACGGCGACACGAGTTCAAATCCTGGACAAGACTGATTGCGTTGCACATTGCACTAATACCATTGGGAAAGGTATGAATCCAATTATTCTCCCTCCAGCTATGGGTAAATAGTAGGACAGACTGCGTTCTTCAGCCTTGGTGAGGCAACTAGTCTAGGAGAAGGAAAACTCTGACTTCAAACCTGTTAAACTCTGCTTAAAAATAAAATCCCTTAACCTCCACAGCTCGGCCCAGTCGGTTGTGGGGGCTGCAGAATACATTGACTGCATCTCAGCAGAACTGTAAGACTCCCTGCCCATGGTGTAATGGTTATCGTCGTAGGAAATGGATATGGGTTAATAGTAGGACAGCCTGGGTTCTTCAACCTTGGCGCGGCAACTAGTATAGGACAAGGAAAACTCTGAATTTAACCCTGTTAGACTCCGCTTAAAAAGTGACCTTATGTCATATCCTTGGTTGGTAAATATGGTATCTCTGAAGAGGGGTAAAACTCCCACAACAAGGGGCCCAGTCAGCTGCAACTGCAGAATACATTGACCATCTCAGCAGAACATTAAGACTCTCTGCTCGTGGTGTGATGGTTATCGTCGTAGGTAATGGACACGGCGACGCGAGTTCAAATCCTGGACGAGACTGATAGCATTTCACATAGCACTAATACTCTTGGGAAAAGTTTGAATCCAATTATTCTCCCTCCAGCTATGGGTAAATACTAGGGCAGACTAGGTTCTTCAGCCTTGTTGAGGCGACTAGTCTAAGAGAAGGAAAACTCTGAATTCAAACCAGTTAAACTCCGCTTAAAAATTGACCTTGTGTCATATCCTGCCCGAGCGGAGGGGTTGGTAGATATGGTAAGACTCCCTCAACGAATGTCCTAGATATAACACAAAACAATCTGACTGTGAGGCTCCAATAATATTAGAGCTTTGGGGAATGTGGAGTACCCCTTCATTGCCATCACTCCCACGTCCAATCTGGCCTGGAGTGATAGCACCTGATAGGGTCCTATCTATGGGTCAAATAGAACTAAAATGCGTACTTATGCTAAACTGAATTGCTTGAAATAGAACTATTTTGACATTTAAATAGCATACTTATACTAAACTGAATTACTTGACATAGAACTGTTTTGACATTTAAACAGCCTACTTATGCTAACTCTTCAGTGTGGCTAGACACGCAGGACGCTCGAAGCCGGAATCGAAACCCGTCCAACTTTACGATAGACTAAGGCTTCAGACCACACAGCCACAACCGGACATTGGCCTAGCGGTTAGAGTGTTCACCAATGGCCCGGGAGACCTGGGTTCAATCCCAGGTCGAATCATACCAAAGACTCAAAAAATGGTACTTGATGCCTCCTTGCTTAACACTCAGCGTTATAACGTACGGATCAAGGGTAAAGTAGAGCAATCCAGGGAAGGAGTGGCGCCCTCCCCTACACCTTGGTGTAGTAGCTATCGAAAAGGGAGCCTTCGGGTTACCCTCGACTATGGTCGCCAACTTTACTTTACTTACTTATGCTAAACTGAATTGTTTAAAATAGAGCTGTTTTAACGTTTAAATTGTGTACTTATGCTAAACTGAATTGTTTGAAATAGAGCCGTTTATATGTATAAAAATGGGTTTAGCATTAAATAACATACAATGTTTGATATGCCTTAAAACCAAGTCAAACTAAACCTCCCACGCTATGGGTTAAATAGTACCACTACTGTTCTTCTAAAAGGTTGGCTTTAGCATTAAATAACACACGAAGGTTGATATGCCATTATACAAAAAACTGAAACCTAACTAACTTTGTACGGAATATTTTTATTGAGTAAAGCAATGCGCACCTTACTTCTTAAGAATATGTTCCTGATTATATATATATATATATATATATATGTCTGTCTGTCTGTAAGAGGAGTGTGACATAAGCAAACTAATTCCATTACCCTCAAGCGTCGCCTACGGTGGTGTGGTCATCCTATTCATTTATTTGTCACCATGCTGCCCAAGCAACTCCTGCACTGGGAACTAGCCGCTGGCAAAAAGACTTGCTCACAAGCCAAAATTGTGTCTCAACGACTGTCTGAAACAGTTTTGGTCAATGAAAATATCAACCTTGATACCTAGGAGGCAAATACTTGTCGAAGGACAATCTGTGAGCAACATCTGTCTTTCGAAATGTCCGTCCAGCAATAAAACTGAAACGATATATGAACAGACAACAAAGTTAAACTTCCGGCATCGAAGAGGAACCCAAAAAAAAAAAAAGAAAAAAACATGCTTGTGTAGACAGTGGGCGTATGTGCCTCGGCAGACCAAGGTTATTTGGGCGCATGCATAAATCCAAAGTTTGCCGGCTCTTGAAGTGCAGTTGTCTCCCTTGGAAAGCAACGCTTAAAAGTCATTTTCTCAGTTCCTTTCTATAACATTTCTTTCTCATACATATAAATATGTGATTTGGTTTGTTTTGGTTTGGTTTTATGGCATATCAAACATTGTAGGTTATTCAATGCCAAATATTTTTATGCGTATAAACAATTCTATTTCAAGCAATTCAATTTAGCATGAGTAGACAGTTTAGTTTTATTTGACCCATAGATAGGACCCTATTAGGTGCTACTACTCTGGGCCAGAATTGACTTGGGACTGATGGCAATGAATGGGTACTCAGATTTCCCCAAATCCAGCATTACTGGAGCCTCACCATCAGATTATTTAGTGTCACCTCAAGACACTCGTTGGCGGAGTCCTACCCCTCTGCAGAGATGCAGTCGGTGTATTTTACAGTTCCAACCGACTGGGATATATATATATATATATATATATATATATATATATATATATATATATATATATATATATATATATGTATATGTATATATACATATATGTATATATACGTGCTGCGTTCAATAAGTTTCCAGACATTTTTTTGTGCAGGCATTTAAATTTTTTTTTAAATTCAGTATGTTATTGCAATGCATCTTATGATATGACTGGCCAATTTTTATAATTTCAAGTTCAAATGAACAGCTACGACAAGAATTGGAATACACCCTACTAAAGCCTAATTGTCACAGCAGGTGAATTCCGAAAATCCAATCTGACACTTTAGAAGAACGATATGCAATAAAATTGTGCTTTAAACTTGGAAAAAATGCCACAGAAACTTACGGAATGCTTCAGACTGCTTTTGGAGCATCTTGCATGAATCGAACATCAGTTTTTGAGTAGCATAAGAGATTCAAGGGAGGCAGTGAGTCTGTGAGGAATGGTGAGAAGTGTGGCCGGAGTAAGGAAGTCAATACACTACAGTTGATTGGCCAAAGGGTTAGGGTTAGGGTTACTATGTTGAGGTTTTAAGGGAGTTCAGGAAGAGATTCCTAGGGAAGAGGCCAGCACTCTTCAAATCGGATCAGTGGCGAATTCCAGCAGGACAATGTACCAGTCCACCACTCCATCCTTGTCACAGACTATTTGATCAAGATGGGCATCAAGACAGTTCCTTCCTTCTCCCTATAGTCCAGACCTTGCTCTCTGTGACTTTTGCTTATTCCCTAAGCTCACAAGCTATCGTTATGAGACAATTGAGGAGATAAAAGAGGCTGTGACGAAGGACATTGACACGCTCACACAAGAGGACTTCCATGGGGACTTTGAGAAGTTGTTGGAATGATACAAGTGCATTGCAGCCGAAGGAGATTACTTCGAAGGGAACTAGAATTTCATGTATGTACTATCAATTAAAATGCCCATACGAAAAAAGTCTGGAAACTTATCGTATGCACCTCGTAATTGATCTTTTCATGTCCCTGTGGCCTTTCTGCATGACCATCTTTACTAATTGATGCGTTAGGGACTTTTTTATCGGAGAGTTAGTGTTTTTCCACTCTATGAACTCTTTTTTTTACTCCTGTTCTTAGGGCGTAAACAATTATTGATTCAATACACATCACACATTCTATGGTAAATATCAAATGGTTTGTTCTTTCCAAACACCAAAATCTTCAGTGGTATGTAATTCATAGAAATAAGTTGGTATTACTTTACCCAAGTCTAAGCAAAACCTCGATGTCTAGTACATTCAATTTATCATATGTACACGACTGCATTAAGGGGGTGTCCTCGTGGTGTAATGGTTAAAGCGATGGACTGCGGAATCGTAGTTCACTTTCGGACAAATACCCTTGGGAAAGGTATGAACCCCCTTATCCTCCCAGCTATGGGATAAATAGTACCACTACTGTTCTTCTAGGAGAATGGCTTTGGCATTAAATAACCTACAAAGAGTTGATATGCCATTAAACAAAGAAAGAAACGACTTCATTAAAAAGTTCTTTCTTTTTCATGAATGCAACTTCAGTGTCGATATTTTTATTATACCTTGTATAGATTATGGTTTGGATTTTATAACATATCAACCTTTGTAGATTATTTAAAGCTAAATTCATACCGGCTCATTGGTCTAGTGGGTAGAGTATTCGACAATGGCCTGGAAGACCTGTGTTCAATCCCAGGTCATACCAAAGACTTTAAAAATGGTACTTGATATCTCCTTGCTTAACACTCAGTAATATAAGGTACGTATCAAGAGTAAAGTGGAGCAATCCAGGGAAAGGAGTAGCGCCCTTCCCCACACCTCGGTGTAGTAGCTATTGAAAAAGGAGCCTTCGGGTCGCCCTCGACTAAGTCGACAACTATATATCTATTTCAAACAATTCAGTTTGGGATAAGTACGCAGTTTAAATGTAAGTACAGTTTGATTGAGAAAAACATTTCTATTTCAAGCTATTTGGTTAAGATAAGTTCTAATTTAGCTTATTCAGTTTAGTATTAGTACAGATTTTTTTTTTACACGCAGTTAAATGTCAAAACAGTTCTATATTAAACAAATCAGTTTCGTGTAAGTACAGTTTCAAAGTCAAAGAACAGTTCCATTTCAAATAATTCAGTTTAGCATAAGCACGCTGTTTAAATGTAAGTACGGTTTGTCAAAAACATTTCAATTTCAAGCTATTCAGTTCAGTCAAACAGTTCAGTTTAGCATAAGTATGTCGTTAGTTCTATTTACCCCATAGATAGGGCCCTATCAGATGCTACCACTCCGGGCCAGAGGGGACCTGGGAGCGATGGCAATAAAGGGGTACTCCGCATTACCCAAAGCTCCAGTATTACTGGAGTCTCACCATCAGACTGTTTAGTGGCATATAGAGGACACTCGTTGAGAGTGTCTTACCTCTCTGTAGAGATGCAGTCGGTGTATTCTGCAGCCCAAGCCGACTGAGCCAACCTGTGGAGAATAAACGATCGAATAAACCACGAAGGTTGATATGCTGTTTAAACCAGAAAGAAAGCAGTCACCATAATCCGTTAGGATACGGTTCTTTAAGACCATTTTAACATGGCGATCCATTTGTGACAAAACGCTATTTTAACCGACCATGTTACAAGAACTGGAAACGCTGAATGCAAAAATTTAGAAATTAAAAAAATAAATAAACAAATAAATAAATAAAAATAAAATAATCAGGAGAAGAGTCGGAAGGGGGCGTAAATTATTCTCCGTTACTCAAGCGAAAGGAAACCTTGACATTTGCTTGAGCCGAAGATTCTTGATTTGGCTTCCTTCGTAATTTGTTTGCTGACACTGAAACTTTATGGTTTGAGCGACCTCAATTATTCGCTTTCTCGAGTTGAACTTCAACGCTCCTTCCTGTATAACAATTAATGAAATAATTCTAATGCAATTTAACAACTGCCTGTTGGGATGCCTTCATCACTTTACGCAAGCATTACGCTTCCTTCGGCTGGTGAGGTGGGGAGGTATGTTTTGAGTTGAAAGGGAGGGGAATCGACAGATTCGCTGCGGTAACAGTTCAAACCATATCAGCTTTTCGTCTTTTCAATTTAAACTCAAATTTAATTTATTAAACTATCGTGATACAATGGACAGTTATTAGTTTAATATAAACAAGTAGAAATCGCCTGGAATTATGTACGTATGCTTCGAAGTCAAAGAGGGATTTTATAAGTCTGTGCCAGACTTTTAAAAAAATGTAATTTAAAAAAACAAAAAAAATTAGTTACGCTTTTAAATATAAAAAAATTGCCATCCTAAGAATATTTTTTTAATTCGTGAAATTTAGAAGTTATTCAGATAACATATTTCGCCAAAAGAAGTTGCTATTTATTTAGTTTGACACAAGGCAAGAAGTGTTGTGCAACTAATTTCAATCAAACTCACAATGATTTCTGATCCAAGTTTGGTAAACAATATCCTCGGGCGAAGAGCCCGTGGTTACTAAGCTTAGCGTATTTTGACACCAGGGCAGAAGTATGATTTGGTAACCCATCTTCCGACAATTACCTTATGCAAGGTGTCCGTTGTTGCTAAGCTTAGCATAGTCTGACAAAAGACCAGAAGTATGGGAGAGCCAGTGAGAATCGAGATTACTATCAATGGTCTGCTAACCTAACACACTTACCATTAGATTATGCGAAGGTAAGCAAGAGGTACGATAATACACCGACTGCACCGACTGCAGAGAAGCAATAACTCCCCACCCACCACACCACCAATAAAAGAGTGCATATAATTTGCAGCCAATTATACAGGGTGTGACAGTAGTATAATCCTTTTTTTTGGTTCTGGCCCAGTCAGCTGCAGATGGGTAAGACCCCCCCACACACACAACAAGTGTCCTGGATATGACATTTACCAATCTAATGATGAGGCTCCAGTAATTCTGGAGCTTTGGGTAATACGGAGTATCCTTTCATTACAATTGCTCTCACGTCCACTCTGGTCCGGAGTGGTAGCACTTGATAGGGTCCTATCTTTAGGTCAAATAGAACTGAATTGTGTAATTACGCTAAATTGAATGGGTTGAAATAAAACTGTTTTGACATTAAACTGTGTTAAACAAAAATTCATACTCATGCTAAACTCAATTGTTTGAAATAGAACTGCTTTTGACTTTTAAACTGAGTACGTATGCTAAACTGAATTGTTTGAAATAAAAGTGTTCTGACATTTTTTGTGTGTAAATAAAAAAAACTATACATATACCAAACTGAATCGTTTGAAACTTTTATCAAAATGACTTCATTCGGCGTTAAATGACCCATAAAGTGTCGATATACCGTAAAACAAACTAACCAACACCCTAATCACATTAATGGCACATCAGCTTTCTTTGTCTCTTTGTAGAAGAACAGTAGTGAAACTATTTAACCCACAACTAAGGGGATAAGGGCATTCATGCCTTTTCGAAGGGTATTCATTCGAAATTAAACTTCATTGCATAACTGGAGTTTGAACTCGCATCCGTCCTGTTGGCTGAAGCAGTAGATTATGTTGATTGCACTTCTGCAGAGGGGTAAGGTCTCCCCCCACACACACACACCCAACGAGTGTCTTTAATATGACACTAAACTATCTGATGGTGAGGCTCTAGTTCTGGAGCTTTGGGAAATATGGAGAGCTTTTTTTATTGTCATTGTAAAATACAGCTTGGCTTACAATATGGGACGAGGTTAAAATTCCACGGTGCAGTTACAAAGTGATTTACCGGAAGAGGTTGACCTGTGAACTGCATGACAGTTATTTATGTCCGATGATGATCAACAACTGTTTCTCAGAAAAAAGAGTGGAAGTCGCATGTTCCGTTGGCTAGTTATGGGAGGAGATTGCGTGGGCGAAGAGGCGTGTCCATATATCCACGAGGGATTTTGATGGTAATATAAGGTCGACGATTTTGAACAGAAAGAATGAAATTCCGCTGTTCACTCAAGCTTGTCCCGTCGTTACCCCGTGTGCGCTTTCTCGGCCATCGTCTAACTTACACCGAAGTGTCCAGGCCTCATAGACAAACAATTCGAAAAAATGAATATATATTTCTATATATATTACGTGTTGTCGTTTGTTTGGCCAGAGCGAAACTTAACACCATTATTCCAAGGTCTTCTCTGATTCAGAGTGTAGTATCTGTTGGGATTCAGTCTATGGGTCAAATAGAACTGTTCAATGTTTTACTTGGTATTTTTTTTAGTATTTCGAAACCATACAGTTATGTGAAGTTATTTGTATTAGATAGGAATACTCGATCAATAGAATTACAAATGTTTGATAGCAATGCTTGAAACCATTTAACTGTGAGCAAATATTATCTTTTTGTTTATTACAAAATAGATGACGTTGGTTGCGTGAGGAGAGAGTCGAGAACCGCTAAGATATACACCCACACTGAGATACTGAATCTTCTGTGAACACTTCTTCTTCGTTATCTTTTGCGAGGCTATTACAGAGTCAGCTCAGAACATTTAATTATCTCTCAAACCCCTCAAACATCAACTCGTCTCAACTTCTACGTGTTTTTTAATCACGGGGCGTTCACATGGCATCTTTTTTCCTTCCTTTGGGAACCTACCCTCTTTTGACTTAGTGAAGCGAGCCCGTTTCTTTAGGTTTCCCAGCATTATTTCAGGCACGTAATCATCTTAGCTTCTATTTGTTTTTTCAACAGCAGGGCTTTCACACAGCTCCCCTACTTCCTTTTGGTATTATACCCATTTTCGACATCGAGTCTCGTACATTTCAGACCTTTCTTTACCTCTCAACCCTGGGCTGTCTGACCCACGACCAGGGTCCAGAGCGGCATGACGTCTTCGACCAGTTCCCTCCTTTTCTCTCTGCTCTGGGTTCGAAAATCTTTCATTGTTATATATTTTTCCGGACGCCCATGCACCTAGTTGTGACTCTTCCTTCAGGCATGCCCCCAACGCAATTGACGTGATATTTCCACTGTCTTTTGTTTACCTTAAGATACTGGTGCATCCTGTTTTGATATCCACGTAACTTATGCGGCCAGTCAAAGATCAAATATATAACATTAGATCGCGATACTTGAATCCATTTAGAATTATTAGTGTTAGCAATACTTGAAACTATTTAACTATGTGCCGAACAACTGAGCTATGCCTCGTTTTAAAATAATGTTATCCACAATGTATTCACTTATAAATCATATATATATATACGTGTGTTTTTGTGTGTGTGAGTAAAAACGATTTGACATTTAATAACCCACCAGGGTTGATATGCCACAAAATACAATCAAACCAAACCAATCGAACTTGCTTACTGTTGCGTTCTGGTTAGTGAATGCTTGTAATATTAAATAAAAGACAAACCATGATATGAGAGGAAATAGATATATTTTCAGGAAGAGGTTTATACAATAGAGAGACTATTAGTAGGATTAGTGAATACAGAATAAAGATATTGTCCAACGATAGTATTGGCTTCCTTATTACGGTAGAAAATAAGGTGATCTAGTGCGATCTCCAGTCTTCGACGCTCTAATACTATTCCTATAAGAAGCTGCTCTTCCCCATTTATCTGTGTACAAACAATAGAATTGCTATTGTTTCTACACAGATAAATGGTTACAATTATTGCTATCTCATTATCATCATGTCCTGCCGCTAGCATGGATATCCCTGACCCTCTCTCGCCACTTTTCCCTATCGTTCATCGCCTCTGGCAGGTCTTCAGGGCTACATCCCGTATCCTCACATAGCTGCTGTATGTATGTTCGAGCAGTTCGTCCTGCTTTTGCTCGGCCATATGCGGGGGTCCATAGGAGTACATCACTTATGAGCTCGTCTCTGCTTCTCCAGCAGTGTCCTGCATGTCTGGTTCGTCTAACTTGGATAGTTTTCGTGATGGGAGGCAGGTGGCCGTATAGTTGGTGCCTTGTGGGGTGTTGCCGCCAGGACTTGTTCAATATTGCTATCTAACACTTATAATTCAATCCAATATTGATCATTTGTTTGCACACAGTGAAGTGGTTACAGGAACTGCTATTTAACACTAATTATTCTATTCAACATTACTCATTTGTTTGCACACAGTTAAATGGTTCCAACTATTACTATGTATCACTAACAAATTTAATAAAACATCAATCATTTATTAATCCACAATTAAATGATCAAACAGTTTTATTTCAAGCAATTCAGTTCAGCATAAGTCATTTGTGTCACACCATTTAAATGTCAAACAGTTCTATTTGTCCCATAGATAGGACCTTATCAGCTGTTACCACTCCGAGCCAAAGTGGACATGGGAGTGATGGTAATGAAGGGATTTTCCGAATTCCTTAAAGCTCCAGCATTACTTGACCTTTATTAGATTGTTTAGCGTCCCATCCAAGACCCTTGTTGGGGGTAGTTTAACCCCTCTGCAAAGATATAGTCTACAGCCCCAGCCGACTGAGCTGAAGGGAGCATGGATGTTTTCAATGTGTATTTGTGCGTATCCCCCGTGTGCATGTTCAGTGGGTATGTATCAGTGTAGGTTGAATTGCTGCTCGTCGGTGGACATATATTTGAGTTCAATGTGTGTTTGATTTGGTTTGGTTTGGTTTGGTTTGGTTTCTTTGTTTAATGGCATATCAATCTTTGTAGGTTATTTAATGCCAAAGCTATTCTCCAAGAACAGTAGTGGTGCTATTTAACCCATAGGATAAGGGGTTCATGCCTTTCTCAAGAGTAATTACCCGAAAGTGAACATAATAGCACGACTTGAGCCCGAACTCGCTTCCGACGATTCCGCAGTCCATCGCTTTAACCATTACACCACGAAGACGCCCTCATACATCAGTATATGTGTTATGTTCATTGTGTCTCCATGTATGTTCACATGTGCGTGCTCAATGTGTGTGCATATATATATTTAATGCGTATGTGTGTGTGCAATGTATGTGTGTGTGCAAGTGCGTGTTCAGTGAAAGTGTATGTCTTTGTCGAAGATGTGTATATATACGTACTCAATGTGTTTGTATATGTGCCTTCAATGTGTGTATTCAATATGTGTGCATGTATGCGTTCAATGTGTTTATGTGGGTGTGTAACATATTGACCTCCGACCCGGCCGAGCTGTCAAATAAGAAATGCACCTGTGTAAATAACAGGTGCATCCGGTCGAAGATATCAGTGGATAACCTTGACTGTTGATGGGTTGAGTTGGGTGCAGATGCGGCGCTCACTGAAGCAGGTGGTCGTCAAACAATTATATAACCCGGTGCGACAGGAAGTCAGTTTGTTGGAGATCAGAGTTTGGAGTCAGTTGTTGCAGTTCGAAGCAGTGAGAACCAGACCCAGCGGAGAGCTGAGTCCTCGGCGTTGAGCGACCCCGCAGGATGAGAAAGAAGTGCTGCTATAGCCAGAAGAGTTGGGGGTCAATATGTTGCAGTTTTTCTTCAGTCTCCAACTCACGTCTCACACAATAACCCTTTCGTAACCCTTTCGTACCATTTCGAATAAAGTGTGAGAAATATATTTTTCTAAAGAACTGTGTTTCGTTCGTCATTATTGTGTTGACTATGTTCCTGCAGGCATACAATGTGTGTACGTGTATGTGTTCAATGTGTGCGCATGTGAATACTCAATGTGTGAGTTCAATACGTGCGCGTGCATGTATGTTTTCAATGTGCATGTATGTGTGTTTAATCAGTGTGAGTACATGCGTGTGTTCAAAAAGTTTACATATGTGCACTTAATGTATGTGTTCAATGAGTGTGTATGTGTATGCATGTGTTTGTTCAATATCTGTACGCGTGTGTACATGTGTGTATGAGTGTGTATAGTGCTTGTGTATCTATATATTCATTGTGTCTACATGTGCGTAATCGATGCGTGTGTTTTTGAGTCAGTAAATGTATGTGTTGGATTCATTTGATTGTATCCTATTTACCCAACCCCTCCGCTCGGGCAGGATATGACACAAGGTCAATTTTTAAGCAGAGTTTGACAGGTTTGAATTCAGAGTTTTCCTTCTAGTTGCCTCACCAAGGCTGAAGAACCTAGTCTGTCCTACTATTTACCCATAGCTGGAGGGAGAATAATTGGATTCATACCTTTCCCAAGGGTATTAGTGCTATGTGAAGTGCAATCATTTGATTGTATCCTATTTACCCAACCCCTCCGCTCAGGCAGGATATGACACAAGGTCAATTTTTAAGCAGAGTTTGACAGGTTTGAATTCAGGGTTTTCCTTCTAGTTGCCTCACCAAGGCTGAAGAACCTAGTCTGTCCTACTATTTACCCATAGCTGGAGGGAGAATAATTGGATTCATACCTTTCCCAAGGGTATTAGTGCTATGTGAAGTGCAATCAGTCTCGTCCAGGGTTTGAACTCGAGTCGCCGTGTCCAATTCCTGCGACGATAACAATTACACCACCGGCACCTCCAGATTCATTTGATTGTATATGTTTTCTTGTGTATACTCAGTTTGCGTACTCAAATCATGTGTATGTGTGCGTTCAATGTGTTTCTTCAATGTGTATATATTTGTGTGTTCGATGTGTATGCATGGGTATGTTTATTGCGTGTGTATTTAACGTGTGTGTTTAATGAATTTACACATGTGGGTTTAATGTGTATGTGTTTGTGTTAGCGTATGTTGGATTCATTTGATTGCGTATATGGGTGCATGTGCTTGTATAATGCGCAGGTACGTGTGTATTCAATGCATGTGCCTTTGTGTGTTCAATGTTTATTTTGGTGTATATATGTGTCTTGATCCACATATGCACATTTCCGTCTTTTCCAGCATCTCTCTCTCTCTCTCTCTCTCTCTCTCTCTCTCACATCCGCTCTTTTTCTCTCTTTCTCTCTATCTTCCCGCCTCTGTATGCCGACTATGTAATTTTGAAGGAGATGATTATAGCCTTGGGGCTTTTTTTGATGATCACGAACGCTACCGATAATTTTAAAATGTCCAATTCACTATATTCGGTTCAAATCTAATCTATCAAACATTGTTAGTTTTCTACGGCTTCCGGTTTTGTTCGTCCCTGTTGAAAATTTTAATTCGATTTTGCTTCAAAAGTTCTGCATTCTCTCGCGCACTGTAAACGCCACACTTCAAACACTTACAACTTTTTCCTTTTTATTTCTTTTATTTATTTCACAGTTTTAATTACTACCGACATCGGCTGTGAATTCAACACGACAGAACAAACTCTTTGTTACAAAAGGTTCTTCGCTCAGTAGAAATGACACAGAGAAAATTGTTTTCGATTTCAAAAATATGCGTTTTCTGTACGTTTTCTTCATTCAATAGAGGTTCGGGAAACCAGATATAATTGATTCTTTTTCATTCATAGCTAGTAAAGAAATTTTTGGTTGGTTGGTTGGTTGGGTGGTTGGTTGGTTTTTAATGGCATGTCAACTTGTCTATGGTTACTGTAAGTATAAAGCTTGGAAATTATGTTCACTTTAAGTTTACGAGGATCATGAAAAAGGTTATAAGCTCAACCCAGAAAGAAAAGCCATAGCTGAATATTTTGCTGTGGCAACACACAACCACATCTTTTAAAACTAAAGAAATCGGAATTGTTTTTTTTTCTTCCTTTTTTTAGTTTTATAAGAAGTGATAGGATGTTGGCTCCACAAAAATGCTCATAGATGCCTCCATTCTGGATTAGGCTTAGATATTTTTGGAACAGCCCTAGTATCTAAATATCTACCTACATATCTATCAATCTATCTCTTCCTCTCTTTCATTCTTTATATATATGTGTGTGTGTGTGTGTGTATTGTTTGTTTATTTGTTTTGGTTTATGGTATATCAACCTTTGTAGGTTATTTAATGCCAAATCCATTTTTATACAAATAAACAGTTTTATTTCAAACAATTCAGTTTAACATAAGTACACAGTTTAATTGTCATAAACATTTCTATTTCAAGCAATTCAGTTTAGTAAAACAGTTCTAATTCAAACAATTCAGTTTAGTATTAGTATAGCTTTTGTTTACACACACTTAAATGTCAAAACAGTTCTATTTCAAACAATTCAGTCAAGTGTAAGTACAGTTTCAAAGTTAAAAACAGTTCTATTTCAAACAATTCAGTCAAGTGTAAGTACAGTTTCAAAGTTAAAAACAGTTCTATTTCAAACAATTCAGTCAAGTGTAAGTACAGTTTCAAAGTTAAAAACAGTTCTATTTCAAACAATTCAGTCAAGTGTAAGTACAGTTTCAAAGTTAAAAACAGTTCTATTTCAAACAATTCAGTCAAGTGTAAGTACAGTTTCAAAGTTAAAAACAGTTCTATTTCAAACAATTCAGTCAAGTGTAAGTACAGTTTCAAAGTTAAAAACAGTTCTATTTCAAACAATTCAGTCAAGTGTAAGTACAGTTTCAAAGTTAAAAACAGTTCTATTTCAAACAATTCAGTCAAGTGTAAGTACAGTTTCAAAGTTAAAAACAGTTCTATTTCAAACAATTCAGTCAAGTGTAAGTACAGTTTCAAAGTTAAAAACAGTTCTATTTCAAACAATTCAGTCAAGTGTAAGTACAGTTTCAAAGTTAAAAACAGTTCTATTTCAAACAATTCAGTCAAGTGTAAGTACAGTTTCAAAGTTAAAAACAGTTCTATTTCAAACAATTCAGTCAAGTGTAAGTACAGTTTCAAAGTTAAAAACAGTTCTATTTCAAACAATTCAGTCAAGTGTAAGTACAGTTTCAAAGTTAAAAACAGTTCTATTTCAAACAATTCAGTCAAGTGTAAGTACAGTTTCAAAGTTAAAAACAGTTCTATTTCAAACAATTCAGTCAAGTGTAAGTACAGTTTCAAAGTTAAAAACAGTTCTATTTCAAACAATTCAGTCAAGTGTAAGTACAGTTTCAAAGTTAAAAACAGTTCTATTTCAAACAATTCAGTCAAGTGTAAGTACAGTTTCAAAGTTAAAAACAGTTCTATTTCAAACAATTCAGTCAAGTGTAAGTACAGTTTCAAAGTTAAAAACAGTTCTATTTCAAACAATTCAGTCAAGTGTAAGTACAGTTTCAAAGTTAAAAACAGTTCTATTTCAAACAATTCAGTCAAGTGTAAGTACAGTTTCAAAGTTAAAAACAGTTCTATTTCAAACAATTCAGTCAAGTGTAAGTACAGTTTCAAAGTTAAAAACAGTTCTATTTCAAACAATTCAGTCAAGTGTAAGTACAGTTTCAAAGTTAAAAACAGTTCTATTTCAAACAATTCAGTCAAGTGTAAGTACAGTTTCAAAGTTAAAAACAGTTCTATTTCAAACAATTCAGTCAAGTGTAAGTACAGTTTCAAAGTTAAAAACAGTTCTATTTCAAACAATTCAGTCAAGTGTAAGTACAGTTTCAAAGTTAAAAACAGTTCTATTTCAAACAATTCAGTCAAGTGTAAGTACAGTTTCAAAGTTAAAAACAGTTCTATTTCAAACAATTCAGTCAAGTGTAAGTACAGTTTCAAAGTTAAAAACAGTTCTATTTCAAACAATTCAGTCAAGTGTAAGTACAGTTTCAAAGTTAAAAACAGTTCTATTTCAAACAATTCAGTCAAGTGTAAGTACAGTTTCAAAGTTAAAAACAGTTCTATTTCAAACAATTCAGTCAAGTGTAAGTACAGTTTCAAAGTTAAAAACAGTTCTATTTCAAACAATTCAGTCAAGTGTAAGTACAGTTTCAAAGTTAAAAACAGTTCTATTTCAAACAATTCAGTCAAGTGTAAGTACAGTTTCAAAGTTAAAAACAGTTCTATTTCAAACAATTCAGTCAAGTGTAAGTACAGTTTCAAAGTTAAAAACAGTTCTATTTCAAACAATTCAGTCAAGTGTAAGTACAGTTTCAAAGTTAAAAACAGTTCTATTTCAAACAATTCAGTCAAGTGTAAGTACAGTTTCAAAGTTAAAAACAGTTCTATTTCAAACAATTCAGTCAAGTGTAAGTACAGTTTCAAAGTTAAAAACAGTTCTATTTCAAACAATTCAGTCAAGTGTAAGTACAGTTTCAAAGTTAAAAACAGTTCTATTTCAAACAATTCAGTCAAGTGTAAGTACAGTTTCAAAGTTAAAAACAGTTCTATTTCAAACAATTCAGTCAAGTGTAAGTACAGTTTCAAAGTTAAAAACAGTTCTATTTCAAACAATTCAGTCAAGTGTAAGTACAGTTTCAAAGTTAAAAACAGTTCTATTTCAAACAATTCAGTCAAGTGTAAGTACAGTTTCAAAGTTAAAAACAGTTCTATTTCAAACAATTCAGTCAAGTGTAAGTACAGTTTCAAAGTTAAAAACAGTTCTATTTCAAACAATTCAGTCAAGTGTAAGTACAGTTTCAAAGTTAAAAACAGTTCTATTTCAAACAATTCAGTCAAGTGTAAGTACAGTTTCAAAGTTAAAAACAGTTCTATTTCAAACAATTCAGTCAAGTGTAAGTACAGTTTCAAAGTTAAAAACAGTTCTATTTCAAACAATTCAGTCAAGTGTAAGTACAGTTTCAAAGTTAAAAACAGTTCTATTTCAAACAATTCAGTCAAGTGTAAGTACAGTTTCAAAGTTAAAAACAGTTCTATTTCAAACAATTCAGTCAAGTGTAAGTACAGTTTCAAAGTTAAAAACAGTTCTATTTCAAACAATTCAGTCAAGTGTAAGTACAGTTTCAAAGTTAAAAACAGTTCTATTTCAAACAATTCAGTCAAGTGTAAGTACAGTTTCAAAGTTAAAAACAGTTCTATTTCAAACAATTCAGTCAAGTGTAAGTACAGTTTCAAAGTTAAAAACAGTTCTATTTCAAACAATTCAGTCAAGTGTAAGTACAGTTTCAAAGTTAAAAACAGTTCTATTTCAAACAATTCAGTCAAGTGTAAGTACAGTTTCAAAGTTAAAAACAGTTCTATTTCAAACAATTCAGTCAAGTGTAAGTACAGTTTCAAAGTTAAAAACAGTTCTATTTCAAACAATTCAGTCAAGTGTAAGTACAGTTTCAAAGTTAAAAACAGTTCTATTTCAAACAATTCAGTCAAGTGTAAGTACAGTTTCAAAGTTAAAAACAGTTCTATTTCAAACAATTCAGTCAAGTGTAAGTACAGTTTCAAAGTTAAAAACAGTTCTATTTCAAACAATTCAGTCAAGTGTAAGTACAGTTTCAAAGTTAAAAACAGTTCTATTTCAAACAATTCAGTCAAGTGTAAGTACAGTTTCAAAGTTAAAAACAGTTCTATTTCAAACAATTCAGTCAAGTGTAAGTACAGTTTCAAAGTTAAAAACAGTTCTATTTCAAACAATTCAGTCAAGTGTAAGTACAGTTTCAAAGTTAAAAACAGTTCTATTTCAAACAATTCAGTCAAGTGTAAGTACAGTTTCAAAGTTAAAAACAGTTCTATTTCAAACAATTCAGTCAAGTGTAAGTACAGTTTCAAAGTTAAAAACAGTTCTATTTCAAACAATTCAGTCAAGTGTAAGTACAGTTTCAAAGTTAAAAACAGTTCTATTTCAAACAATTCAGTCAAGTGTAAGTACAGTTTCAAAGTTAAAAACAGTTCTATTTCAAACAATTCAGTCAAGTGTAAGTACAGTTTCAAAGTTAAAAACAGTTCTATTTCAAACAATTCAGTCAAGTGTAAGTACAGTTTCAAAGTTAAAAACAGTTCTATTTCAAACAATCCGGTTTAGCATACAAAAGCATTTCCATTTTAAATAATTCAGTTGAGCGTAAGTACGCAGTTTAAATGTCAAAATAGTTCTATTTCAAGCAATTCAGTATAGATAAAACCCTATCAGCTGCTCTCACTCCGGGCTAGAGTGGACCTGGGAGAAATGGCAATGAAGGGGTACATTCCCCCAAAGCTCCAGTATTACTGGAATCTCACCATCAGATTGCTTAGCGTCATATCTAGGACATTCGTAGTGGGGGTCTTACACCTCTGCAGAAAAACAGTGTATTCTACACCCCCAGCCGACAAGGCAATATCTATTATTATAATTATTATTTATATGAATATAATTCTTGATATCTAGTAAAACTGAATAGATTTAGTCCATAATAAATTTATTTCAACATCCTCTATTTTATTAGGATGAATCATTTAATGCACTTTACCCTTTGAAGACTCATCCTCAAAAAATAGAGGGTGTTGAAATAAATTCGTAATGGACTACATCAGTTGAGTTTTACTTGGTTTTAAAAATAATATAATTTCTCAGCATGTAAGATTTCAATATATTCATATATATTTATATATTCTTATATAGTATTAGACTATCGTTAGCCGTCCATGCCTTTGCTAGTCGCGTGTTGATCTCATTCTCGTCACGAAAACTATCAAAATTAGACGAACCAGACATACGAGACACTGCAGAAGTAAGGACGAACTCATAAGTGTTGTACATCTGTGGACCCCTTCACATGGACGAGCAAAGGTAAGACGACCAGCTAGAACCTATGTACAACAGCTCTGTGCTGATATAGGGTGTAGCCTGGAAGACTTCCCGGGAGTGATGGACGATAGAGACGGGTGACGAGAGAGGGTCAGGGAAATCCGTGCTAGCAGCGCGACATAATGATGAAATAAATATGATAATAGCCATTCATTGAGGACTCTATTGTAATGTATTAATATGGATTGTTCCTTCTAAGTCAATTCTTATACCTAATTTATACTATATATATATATATATATATTAGTTTGTATATATATATATATATATATAATAGCATGGATACTTATCTGCCTGACTGTCGTAATAAGACTGCATGAAACCTGTGGTTGCAGTGGGGAAGCATGTAAAGAGTCATCTAACGGAGAGTATAGCAATAATCTTCTCCGCAGAAATAAATTTATTATGACGACTTAACCGAGTTTGAGTCTCCATTAAATTGTACTATATATATATATATATATATATATATATATATATATGCTCCCCCATGGGGGTTGAGCTCTCTGGCGAAGGAATTGACGGCCACCGTTAGCGTAATGCAACGCTCTTCGAAAGAATTGAGCTCTCTGGTAGCCGATAGGGTATGAAAAAGTGTAAACAAAGGCTGCTGCTACTGTTTGCTAAAAACATAAAATACCTGAAAAAATTCCCTTAGTCAACGTAGTCCGCCAGTGGCCGTGTGGTCTGAAGCCTTAGTCTATCATAAAGTTGGACGGGTTTCGATTCCGGCTTCGAGCGTCCTGCGTGTCTAGCCACACTGAGGAGTTCTGATAGAACGAAACAGTCTGTCTGTGGATGACTATATATGTATATATATGTGTGTGTGTGTGTTGTTATTATATAATAGCTCTATCATATTGAGCACTGTCCAAATTATATCACATTTGGTCTGCCACAAATCCACCAAATGACATTGTGACAATAACATACTACTGTTATATATATATATATATATATATATATATATATTCATCAGTTTCATTTATTCTCTCGATATATGTATGCATATCAACATAAATAAAGAAAAATTGATAGCAAGGTATCAGAATAGAAGAATGGTTTGGGATTTTGTTAGTCAATAGGACAGAATGTTTTCAATTTTTCTTTATATATTGTCAGAATACACTCCATAATTTACTTCCATATACACATGTATATAAAGGATGTCTCAAAATAGATTCAATCCTTTAATATGATAATTCATAGTGAGTCAAGTCATCTTTCATCTGAGTCTTAAAAAGCAGTTACATCATTTCAGAAAAGTTGTAGCAGATGACAATGGCAGAAATTAATTGTCTTTATGTAATATAATGGCCGAGGGATTTCGGTTTATGCCTTTGTGTTTAGTTAGGCTGAGAACCTTTCGGCTCAGCACATGGGTTACTTAGGTGCAACATTAACACAGGTGTTCACACGCGCGCGCGGGCAGAACGAACGTGTCTCTCAGAGACGTCCCAATAGCCCACATTTGAAGTGAGGTTACTGAGTGCGGGTGACGTCACGCACCGGAAGCGCGTGGAGGATTTGGGGAGATTTTGAAAAAGTCAATGAGTTGAGATGAGACATGCCTCAGGGGAAGACGGTTGGTTTTCGCTTGCTCGCGGAGACCTTTGTGGAGGGTGCCACACGAGTTGGGGCGGGAGATGAAAAAGCCAGAATAGAAAGATTGTGCCTCTCTCTCTTTATGTCGAAGAACCTTTAAACTCAAAGGTAATAAAAAGTTTCGTACCTGAACAAAGAAGTCGTTACGTTTTTTTCGAATTTCGAGATTCTTATGTTCTATCTTTATGGACATTCGATGTACGTTTCACACATAGCGATATCATGGCTATGGTACATTTATCCTACAGTGGACGTGAAAGACCAAGTTTTTGGGAACGTCTTCGGAAAAACTTTTTCGGACTCCTTCCGATAGAATTTCTCACTGCAACTACATTGTCAGGACATCTTGCAGTCAACTTCCTGCCAGATCTGGGATTTTCTGCCCTCTTGTTAAGGTTGTTTACTGACCAGGTGTTTTAAAATTTGTGTACCCAAAGATAAATTTGGCTTTTCTGGGGAAAATTGTTAAAGTTAAACTTCCTGCGAAATTTCGCTTGCACAGTTTTGAATTATTTTATCTCCAAGTAAGTAGTGAGGAAAACTATTTTTTACTTTCTTGTCCAAGGCATTGAGATCAAGAATTAATAGATGTTATAGTATACTATTTTCAAATCTGAAACAAAAAAGTACACAATCTTCTTATTAGTTGAGTTATTAGCAGTCACATAGTGTTATATAATTAAGGAATGATTTTTTTATATTAATCATTTTTCGTTAATTATATTTTATCATTCTGTTTGGTTGCGCTTTGAACTATTCGGGTTAAGAGTTCAGGAGTATAGTCATTGTTTTACGCTCGCGTGCAATGGATATGACAATCAACATTGTCATAATAAACCCCGGACAGGAAATGGGGCTGGAGTGTGGATGACGTCATGCCCGGAAGAAATGGTCCTGAGAACGTGAGGATTTTGAAAAAGAGTCAGTTGGGCGTTGAGATTGGACCATGGAGTCGGATAGATGGGGTTTCGACCGTTCAGGCATACGGTTGGATTTTTCGGATCCCGATCGGCAGAGATGAATTGAGACCGTAAACACCACGTGATGTGCCGAACGTTGGGGGTGGGGTTAGCATAGTATGATTACGAAAGACTTTTAAGAATTGTGTCTCTCTCCTCGTGTCGATGAGCTGAAGTCAAGAAATTAATAAACCGTTCGTACCTGAACAATACATCCCTCCTGTGTTTTGCATTTGTACGTGTATTCGTATTGTGTGCTTATATTGCATATTGACCTCCGACCCGGCCAAGCTGTCAAAAGAAGAAATGCACCCGTGTAAATAACCAGTGTATCCGGTCGAAGTAACCAGAAATCAGGGGCGACCTTGACTGTCGAGGGGTTGAATTGAGCGCGAAATTGTGACGCTCGCAGGAAGAAGAGTGGAAGTCAAATTATTATATAACTCCGGCGACAGGAAGTTCAGATTAGTTGGAGTTCAGGTCAGTTGGAGAAGATGCTGTAAGGAGAACCAGCACCCAGCAGAGAGGGCCCTCAGGACCCCCGATTGAGCAGTTGGAGAGAAGATGAGTTGGAGAGAAGATGCTGGGATGAGGACCATGTCGCAGAGAGGCTGGGCCCCCAAGCCCTCGGTTGAGCAGTCCAGGAGAACGGGAAAGAAACGCTATTATGAACAGAAGAGTGGGAGTCAATATGTTACAGTTCTGTTCAGTCTCCAACTCACCTCTCACACAGTAAAACCTTTAGTAACCCTTTAGAACCCTTTCGATAAAGTGAGAGGTATATTTTTCTAAAGAACTGTGTCTTTGCTCGTCCTTATTGTGTTGAATATGTTTCTGCATGCATATGTATTATGAGGCTATACAATACTTATGTTTGTATAAGTGAAGTATACAACAATGGGTCCCATCTATATTGAGACACCCTGTACGAGGGTAATTGAAAAAGTTCTCTGCCTCATCCAGAAAGAATAGCCTTATCTGAATATTTTAGTTGTGAGTAAGTAAAGTTGGCGACCGTTGTCGAGGATAACCAGAAGGCCTCCTTTTCATTAGCTACTACACTGAGATGTAGGGGGCAATACTCCTTTCCCTGGATTGCTTCACTTTACGCTCGATACATACCTTATATTGCTGAGTGTTAAACAAGGTAGTATCAAGTACCATTTTAAAAGATCCCTACAAAATCCCAACGGTTTTTGACTGTATTTTTCGATTTTCAGTTCATTTCATTATCTGCCAGATAATTGTTGTTTTGTAAAAACTTCATGAAACCCAAGTGTCTCAGACAAACTTCCATGGCATTAAATACATAAATCTAATGTATCTTATATATATATATATATATATGTGTGTGTGTGTGTGTGTGTGTGTGTGTTTGTGTGTGTTCTGTAATATATATATATATATATATATATATATATATATATATGTATATATATATATATATATATGTTAAAGTAAACATTTCTTCAAAGAGATATTCTTGATAATTTCATTATATAAAAGAAAGAAAGAAAGAAAGAAAGAAAGAAAGAAGAGTGGGAGTCAATATGTTGCAGTTCTGTTCAGTCTCCAACTCACCTCTCACACAGTATAACCTTTAGTAACCCTTTCGAAACCTTTCAAATAAAGGGAAATTGAGACACCCTGTACGAGGGTAATTGAAAAAGTTCTCTACCTCATCCAGAAAGAATAGCCATATCTGAATATTTTAGCAGTGGAAAAGACTCCTTCTTCTTTGCTCTGGGACTGCAGAGTACACCGACTGCATCTCTGCAGAAGGGTAAGACTCTCCAAATAAGTGCCCTGTATATGACACTAAACAATCTGATGATGAGACTTAAGTAATGCTGGAGCTTTGGGGAATGCAGAGTACCCCTTTATTGCCATTGCTCCCAGGTCCACTCTGGCCCAGAGTGGTAGCACCTAATAGGGTTCTATCTTAGGTCAATAGAACTAATCTGTGTCCTTATGCTAAACTGAATTACTTGAAATAGAACTGTTTTGTATTCTAAACTGAATTGCTTAAAATAGAGCTGTTTTTGACATTGAACCTGTCCTTATGCTAAACTGAATTGTTTGAAATAGAACTGTTAATATGTATAATAATGGATTTGGCATAAAATAACCTACAATGGTTGATGTGCCATAAAACCAAACCCAAGGAAACAAAACAAACAAAGACACAACATTATTATTAGTAGAGTTATTTTGTCTCAATATACATGGGTCCCATGTATAATGAGACACCCTATACGAGGATCATTGAAAAAGTTCTCAGCCTCACCAAGAAAGAAAAGTATATCTGAATATTGTCGTGGAAAACAATTTCACTTCTTATAAAACTAGAATTTTCTGAATTCTATTTGTTTTATAAGCGGTAGTATGTCGGTACAATAAAAATTTTCATACATACACTTCTTTTAAGAGGCATTCGTAGCATGATATTTACCGCTGTAGGAAATGGACACGATGTCCCGCGTTCAAACCCTGGACAAAGCTGTTTGTATTTCACGTAGCACCAAAACCTTACTAGAAAGGTATGCATCCAACATCCTCCAGTCGGCAACCCGTCAAGGAGAAGGAAAACTCTTCACACTCATAGGTCTGTCTTTTATTAATTTAACCTCTTAAAAAAGTTACTATCCACGATCTGGAATTAAAGTTTTAATCTTTAACTATATATATTGGTTTTATAAATCGGGCCAGCATGGGACTCGGTCGAGAGAAACTTTTACCAAAAAATAAATGTATTATTATCATTGATGCACTACTTGGACGCTAACTAAACGGCTGAAGAAGAAGCTAGACGGCAATTACACAAGAATGCTGCGAGCAATATAGAACAAGTCCTGGCGGCAACACCCCACAAGACACCAACTATACGGCCACCTGCCTCCTATCACGAAAACTATCCAAGCTAGACGAACCAGACATGCAGGACACTGCTGGAGAAGTAAGGACGAGCTCATAAGTGATGTACTCCTATGGACCCCCGCATATGGCAAAGCAAAAGCAGGACGACCATCTCGAACATACATACAGCAGCTATGTGAGGATACGGGATGTAGCCCTGAAGACCTGCCAGAAGCGATGAACGATAGGGAAAAGTGGCGAGAGAGGGTCAGGGATATCCATGCTGGCGGTACGACATGATGATGATGATGATGATTATGAAAATTGTTAAGCGCTGGCCGGATTTGACTTCTCTGAGACACGTGGCTACTTACTTAAACCACCTAAGTAATTTCACTCATGTTTCTACTTGTCCCCTTTTCAGTGTTGATTGTGAAGTTTCGGGTAAATTGATCTGATCCAGTCACTGCAAGAGGGGATATCACCGCCTTCAGTTATGTCAGAATGTTGATCATTACTTCTAATATTCATTGTCCATTTTCCTTGTTTTCTTTTCTTTTTTTTTTGTTATCCTAGTACCGAATCATTCTCCCTTAAGCTTTTGAAGCATATTTTCTATCACACCAACTAATTTCTTTATCTGTTCCTTCTTACCCCTCTCTTTTTGACTTTTGCTGTGACTTTTGTCCGGTTTATCGCGATGACCTTTCCTTAATTTAGCTATGACTCTGTAGCTTCCTTCCCCAAGAGACATTCTTTTGTGGCTTCCCTTTTCTTTCAGTCTAGGGGCTACGTTTTTCTTCTTCACTAATATTGTCAGATGGAGTATCTAATTTCCTATTTGATTGGGCTGTTTGTTCATAACCATGTAACTCCTGTTGCTGCCAGTATCGTTTTCCTTATTTCTCTTATATATTTTATAATTTTTTAATTCTTTATTTTCTATTATGACATCATCATCATCATCAAGTCACGCTGTTTGCACGTATTTCCCTGACTCTCTTTCTCGCAAATCGTTTCTATCATCCATCACTCCCGGGTGGCCCTCAAAACTACATCCCCTGTCCATGTTATATAGTTAAGGAATGATTCTTTTTTATATTAATCACTTTTAATCATATTCTATCATTCAGTTTGGTTGGGCTTTGAACTATTCGGCTCTTAGTTCAGGTGCATAGCATTGGGTACAGTTTACGCTCGCATGCAAAGGATATGACAATCACAATGGTGTAATGGTTATCGTCGTAGGAATTGGACACGGCGACACGAGTTCAAATCCTGGACAAGACTGATTGCATTTCCCATAGCACTAATACCCTTGGGAAAGGTATGAATCCAATTATTCTCCCTCCAGCTATGGGTAAATTGTAGGGCAGACTAGGTTCTTCAACCTTGGTGAGGCAACTAGTCTAGAAGGAAAACTGTGAATTCAAACCTGTTAAACTCCGCTTTAAAAACTGACCTTGTGTCATATCCTGCCCTAGCGGAGGGGTTGGTAAATAGGATTGTCATAATAAACCCCAGATAGAAAATGGAGTTGGAGTTTGAAGCGATGGTCCTGAGAATTTAAAGATTTTGAAAAAAGATTTAGTTGGGAGTTGACTGTGGATCATAGAGGCAACGGAAGTGTCGCAGATAAACTTCCATGGTATTAAATATATAAATCTAATATATATTATATATATATATATATATATATATATATGTGTGTGTGTGTGTGTGTGTGTGTGTGTGTGTTCTGTAATATATATATATATATATTAAAGTAAACATTTCTTCAAAGAGATATTCTTGATAATTTCATTATATAAAAGAAAGAAAGAAAGAAAGAAAGAAAGAAAGAAAGAAAAATGTAAATGATAAAGGTTTGGTTTGGTTTGGTTTGGTTTGATTAGGTTTGGTTTGGTTAGGTTTTATGACATATCAACCATTGTAGGTTATTTAATGACAAATCTGGTTTATTCATATATATTAGATATATATGATTTGTAAACATAAATCAACAAAGTTCAATAGTTCCACGTCCACTAACAATTCCATTAATCATAAACATTTGTTTACACACTGTTAAATGATCAAACAGTTCAACTTCAAACAATTCAGTTTAGCATAAGTCAATGTTAAATCGTTCCAAGTATTGCTATGCATCACTAACAAATCAATTAAACAAGTCATTTATTTACACACAGTTAAATGATCAAACAGTTCTATTTCTAACTATTCAATTCAGTATAAGTCAATGTTAAATGGTTTCAAGTATTGCTATGTATCACTAACAATTCAATTAAATAAGTCATTTGTTAACACATAGTTAAATGATCAAACAGTTCTATTTCAAGCAATTCAATTCAGCATAAGTCAATGTTAAATGGTTCCAAGTATTGCTATGTATCACTAACAATTCAATTAAACAAGTCATTTGTTAACACATAGTTAAATGATCAAACACTTCTATTTCAAGCAATTCAGTTTAGCATAAGTTATTTGTTTACACTTAGTTTAAATATCAAAGTACACAATATCAAACAGTTCTATTTGACCTATCAGGTGCTATTATTCTGAGCCAGAGTGGACCTGGGAGTGATGCCAATGAAGGGGTACCTTGCATTCACCAAAGCTCCAGCATTACTAGAACTTCACCATCAGATTGTTTAGTGTCATTTATCTGACACTCGTTGGGGAGTCTTACCTCTCTGCAGAGATGTATTTGGTGTATTCTACAGCCCTAGCCGACTGGGCTACAGGATACTCGTTGGGGGAGTCCTATCCCTCTGCAGAGATGCAGTCGGTGTATTCTACAGCCCCAGCCAACTGGGCCATGACCAAATGGTGTAACCTTGCAAACAAATTGATAAACTATTTACAAAGAAATTAATAAAGTATTAAAAGGTTGAGTTAATTATTGAATATTCATTCTGATAAGAACTTGCAAAACTAACCACAAACAGTTCGATAATAACATTTCGATTATCCTTTTCGCAGACATACTTTGTATTTCTGTTATATATAAAATCGGCTCTTTCTCTTCCTCCTACCACCTCATATACGACGATTTCCCGCCTTTCGCCGATACGTCTGCTTTCTTCCTGCGTCAACATTCAATCTTTCTTGCTCACTCTGTCATCATTGGACCTCGCGAAAAGTTTCTGTATTTACCAGTTTGTTTAGCAATGATAACGGCGTCTTTAAATGTGGCCGCACCAAATCGACTAAAATTAACTCCGTTATTGAAGAGCCCTGACGAACAATAACATTGCTAAATAAACTCATCTATCAGATTTTGCAACCAGGGGTCGACCTTTGAAGAAGGATAGGAGTCGTCTCGCTTATCGATAGTCGATAAATATCCGAGTAAACTCATTTGGATATATTTCCGTGTGCTACAAGTGAGAGAGAGGGGCGGATTTTAGTTCTTATAAACAATAAAATGATAAGATAGAAAAAAATAATAAAAGAGGAAAAATCAGTTTGACCACAAGTGTTGAAAACATCCGATGAAAATAATTATTATTTGTTAATTGAATATATACAGGAAAAATAATTTGGAAAAGAAAAAAAGAAAGATGAGGAAAACATAGATAGATAGATAGATAGATAGATAGATAGATAGATAGAAAGGAAAGGTGCTTGATAAGATAAAAAAAGAAAGGGAAAGACTAGATGAGGAAATAGAAAGAAAGAAAATACGATAGATAGATAGATAGATAGATAGATAGATAGATAGATAGATAGAAAAGAGAGGAAAGGTGGTTGATAAGATAAAAAAAGGAAAGACTTGATGAGGAAATAGAAAGAAAGAAAAAAAGATAGATAGATAGATAGATAGATAGATAGATAGATAGATAGATAGAAAAGAAAGGTAGTTGATAAGATAAAAAAGAAAATGAAAGACTTGATGAGGAAATAGAAAGAAAGAAAAAACGATAGATAGATAGATAGATAGATAGATAGATAGATAGATGAGGAAAAGAAAAAGAAAAGAAAGTAAAAAGGTAGATTTGATAAAGAAAGAAAGAGTTTGATAAAATGAGGGAAAAAAATAGAGGAACGAATATATATTTATATAATGTAAAATTATTTTAAAAAAGGCCCATAAAAATCGGTTGATAAACACAAGCTCTAGCATAACTGGTAGAAACACACTTCTTGAAATTGTCAATTATGCAAGAAATTGTGGTTATCAACCGGTTTTAGAGACGTTTTTAAAAACGACTTTAATCACGATTTACAAATAATTTTACATTACAAAGGCTCTATCTCAACTACACCAAAATCCTAAGTCTTACTTTATTTTATTTTATTTATATTGTATACAATATATATATCTAGCATCGATGAAAAATGTAACGTGGGTCTGACATTGTACATATTGAGACAACTGAAACACTGTGGAGACAGAGATTTTAAGAACGAAAATTACGCTAATAGTAATATGATGTGGCCGTACAGTTGGTGTCTTGTGGGGTGCTGCTGCCAGGACTTGTTCAGGATTGCACAGAGCATTCTTGTGTAATTGCCATCCAGTTTCTTCTCCAGCCGTTTTGTTAGCGTCCATGTAGTGCATCCATATAGCAGTATCGATGTGACCGCTGCCTGGAAGAAGCTGCGTTTCATTTTATCGGTTAGGTCTGATTTCCATATAATCGATAGCCTATTGATAGCTGTCCATGCTTTCGTTAGCCTCGTACGGCCACCTGCCCCCTATCACGAAAACTATTCAAGTTAGACGAACCAGACATGCAGGACACTGCTGGAGAAGCAGAGATGAACTCATAAGAGATGTACTCTTATGGATCCCCACACATGGCCGCGCAAAAGCAGGACGACCAGCTCGAACGTACATTCAGCAGCTATGTGAGGATACAGGCTGTTGTCCTGAAGACCTACCTAGGGCGATGAACGATAGGGAGGAGTGGCGAGAGAGGGTCAGGGATATCCGTGCTACCAGCGCGATATGATGATGATGATGAATATGATGTCAAAGTGTATATGTACACATCCAAAAAATCGAATGGAATATGAAGTTGGGTGGAAAATATGTATGTATATCATGGGAGGTCAAATATTTGTAGACAGTGTTTGAAAGAAAATCTTGGTATTATCAGCTTCCCAGAATCTAACAAACAAATAAACGACCAGTATTTATATCCAAGTTCAGACATGGGAACAAGTTGTCATCTGCAATTAGACTGCCATAGGTCAGTTGACAGAACTTTTCGAGTAACATATTTGTCCAGGAAAATTAATGACTTTATCTTAATTGCTCACCTGAGGATCGTGCTACACCGAATAATTAAAATAAAGTCATTAATTTATATATATATATATATATATATATATATATATATATATATATTACACCAGAAACTGAAAAACAGGATGGAAATAAATTTATAATCCTAAATTAACCGGTCTTTGGTTTTTTCTTAAAGACATATATATATATATATATATATATATATATAATTCAACGAATCAATATGCGACATTAACAGTTTTTTTTTTCGTTATTTCTTTTCAACTCTTTTAAAAGCAATTTTCAAAACTTTCCAAAAAATACCTTTTCTTCACAAAACATTTTTTCTATATGATGGCATAAAGTCAAAACTAGTTGAGAACAATCAAAAAACAAATTTCAAAAACAAGTGGCCCGAATGTTTTTAGTTTAAATTTATTCGTCCAGAAAGCAAATAGAATTGACATCTGCAGGAGCGTCACCCAACGCCCCACTCACATCACTCACGGAGACATCAGGACATTTTGGGAAGAAAAATATGAAGACAGGATTCATTTGTGCAGAAAACAAAATAAAATGATTTTTTTTAACAAAACGTACTTTAGTATATTATTCTTTTATCCCGGGGAAACGCCGGGTTCTACTGCTGGTGCACATACAATTAAGGATATTTAGGTATATATGTCCAAACTGACTCTACATGTAAATGTCTGTATGTCTGTGTTTATTCTGTGTCAATCGCTAGAACTAAAATGAACAAGCATCTCCCCGATCCAATCGTTTCTACCCACAGCCCCAGACTCAGTGCGTATTGACCCACGGGAACAGATACACGCCCGAACAGACGTCACATAAATCAATATTTATTTCCAAACTCTAAGATGTATGGGTATATAACTGTATCTACATCAGTATTCGGATGCTTAATTCAGTCTGGTATAAGGTTACAGGTATGAAAAATTTTATAAGGACCGAATTGACAATTAGTCCAATAGGTAGGTAAACCAGAAGCAAAAACCAAATTTAAAAGACCTAGGGCTAGAGTTAGAGGCAACGATGCACATGAGAAATAATCATGGTCAACTTGAGGAACCAAAAAATACCATCCAACCAAAATACTCCTGGCTGATTGTAACAGGAGCTGATTGTGTATAGGTATAACATAAGTATGGAACAGGGGAGTACTAAGAGTAACCACTTTTATACTCCCCCTGGTAAACTTATAGATTGATTTGGTTTGGTTTTATGGCATATCAACTGTTCTTGGTTATTTAACTCCAAATCCTCTTTATACATATATATTGAATATATAGGATTTGGTTTGATTGGGTTTTATGGCATATCAACCATTGTGGATCATTTAATACCAAATCCTCTTTATACATATATATTAAATATACAGGATTTGGTTTGGTTGGGTTTTATGGCAAATCAACCATTGTGGGTCATTTAATACCAAATCCTCTTTATACATATATATTAAATATACAGGATTTGGTTTGGTTGGGTTTTATGGCAAATCAACCATTGTGGGTCATTTAATACCAAATCCTCTTTATACATATATATTAGATATAAAGGATTTGGTTTGGTTGGGTTTTATGGCATATCAACCATTGTTGGTCATTTAATACCAAATCCTCTTTATACATATATATTGAATATATAGGATTTGGTTTGTTTGGGTTTAATGGCATATCAACCATTGTGGGTCATTTAATACCAAATCCTCTTTATACATATATATTGAATATATAGGATTTGGTTTGTTTGGGTTTAATGGCATATCAACCATTGTGGGTCATTTAATACCAAATCCTCTTTATACATATATATTGAATATAAAGGATTTGGTTTGGTTGGGTTTTATAGCATTTCAACCATTGGGGGTCATTTAATACCAAATCCTCTTTATTCATATATATTAGATATAAAGGATTTGGTTTGGTGGGGTTTTATGACATATCAACCATTGTGGGTCATTTCATGCTAAGTCCTTTTTTTTACACATATACTAAATATGATTTTTAAAAACATTATTTAGATACCATTTTAAAATAAGCCTTAGCTCATTATTTACACACAGCTAAATGGTTTGACTTTTTTCTATCAAATACGAAAAATTCTTTTTGGTATTAATCATTTGTTTGCACACAGTTAAATATTTGCGAGCATTGCTATTTAACAATAAAAATTCAATTAAAAAACATCAGTCATTTGTTTATACGTGGTTAAATGATCAAACAGTTCTATCTCAAAGTATTCAGTTTTGTATGAGTCAAAGTTAAATGGTTCGAAGTATTGCTATGTATCACTAACAATTCTATTAAACATCAGTCATTTGTTTACAAAGAGTTAAATGATCAAACAGTTATTTTTCAAGCAATCCAGTTTATCATAAGTCATTCGTTTCTACTCAGTTTAAATGTCAAACAGTTTATTTGACATATTGATAGGACACGATCAGGTGCTATCATTCCGGGCCAGAGTAGACCTGGTAGTACTGGCAATTAAGGGGTACTCTGTATTCCCAAAGCTCCAGGATTACTTGAGCCTCATCATGAGATTGTTTAGTGTCATTTACAGGACAGTCGTTGGTAGAGTCTTACCCCTCTACATATGTTATTACCAGTCACATGGGTCCTATACGTTTGTATACGTTTTGTATGCGAATATTTTGTTGGCAACATTATTTTTAAACGAGTGAGTGCTCATTTATTGCATACAGTTAAATGGTTTCAAGTATTCCAATTGTTGTATAACCGTAATACAAATACACTAGCGGGACTCCGTTGTTCAAGTACGAACCGTTTATTAACTTCTGAGTTCGGTTCTTCGACCCGAGGAAGAGAGACATAATTCTTAAAAGTCTTTCGTAATCATACTATGCTAACAACACCCCTAACGTTCGGCATATCGTGTTGAGTTTTATGTCTCAATTCATCCCTGCCGGTAGATATCAAAAAAATTCAACCGTATGCCTCAATGCTCGAAACTCAACTCTATGGCTGAGAACTCCATTCTCTGCCCCAATAGCAGAAGCTCAATTGTCTGCCTGCATGGTCCACAGTCAACTCCCAACTGACTCTTTTTCAAAATCTTCAAATTCTCGGGACCATTGCTTCTGGGCATGACGTCATTCACACTCCAGCCTCATTTCCTATCTGGAGTTTATTATGACAATTGTGATTGTCATATCCTTTGTGTGCGAGCGTAAAACTGTAACTAATGTCTGTGCAACTGAACTAAGAGCCGAATAGTTCGAAGCCCAACCAAACTTAATGATAAAATATGATTAACGAAAAATGATTAATATAAAAAAAATCATTCCTTTATTATATAACACTATCAAACACTGATAATTTTTTTATATTAATCATTTGTTTGCACACAGTTCAATGCAAGGGTTTTAGTAATTTACTTAGCTTTTTGCTTAGATGTGACACAAGGCCGTATGAATGGGTCACCCTATTAGATTCGGAATCACTCGTGGAGAATTGCAAGTCTACCTTGCTAAACATTTCACCCCTGAGGCGCCCAATGCAAGGGTTTTAGTAATTTACTTAGGTTTTTACTTAGATGTGACTCAAGGCCGTATGAATGGGTCACCCTATGAGATTCGGAATCACTCGTGGAGAATTGCAAGTCTACCTTGCTAAACATTTCACCCCTGAGGCGCCCAATGCAAGGGTTTTCACCCTATTAGATTCCGTAGTACGCGAGTTCTTACTCTAGTCGCGCTATTACGTTCACTTTCGGGCAAATACCCTTGGGAAAGGTATGAACCCCCTTATTCTCCCTCCAGCTATGGGTAAATAGTAGGACGGACTAGGTTCTTCAGCCTTGGTGAGGCAACTAGTCTAGGAGAAGGAAAACTCTGAATTAAAACCTGTTAAACTCCGCTTAAAAATTGACCTTGTGTCATATCCTGCCCGAGCGGAGGGGTTGGTAAATAGTACCCTATTAGATTCGGAATCACTCGTGGAGAATTGCAAGTCTACCTTGCTAAACATTTCACCCCTGAGGCGCCCAATGCAAGGGTTTTAGTAATTTACTTAGCTTTTTACTTAGATGTGACACAAGGCCGTATGAATGGGTCACCTTATTAGATTCGGAATCACTCGTGGAGAATTGCAAGTCTACCTTGCTAAACATTTCACCCCTGAGACGCCCAATGCAAGGGTTTTAGTAATTTACTTAGCTTTTTACTTAGATGTGACACAAGGCCGTATGAATGGGTCACCTTATTAGATTCGGAATCACTCGTGGAGAATTGCAAGTCTACCTTGCTAAACATTTCACCCCTGAGACGCCCAATGAAAGGGTTTTAGTAATTTACTTAGCTTTTTGCTTAGATGTGACACAAGGCCGTATGAATGGGTCACCCTATTAGATTCGGAATCACTCGTGGAGAATTGCAAGTCTACCTTGCTAAACATTTCACCCCTGAGGCGCCTAATGCAAGGGTTTTAGTAATTTACTTAGCTTTTTGCTTAGATGTGACACAAGGCCGTACGAATGAAGCACACAATGAAATTCGAACTCACTCGTGAAGGATTGCTAATCTACCTTGCTAACCATCACTTCTCACGGGGTGCCCAATCGTTTCCAGTATTAGTATTTAACATCAGTAATTCTGTTTATCAAGTATTCTTTTCTAATACAAATAATTTGCACACAGCAATCTGGTTTCAGATAATAAATCATAATTAATTAGTAAATGATCCTATTTACCAACCCCTCCGCTCGGGCAGGATATGACACAAGGTCAATTTTTAAAGCGGAGTTTAGCAGGTTTGAATTCAGAATTTTCCTTCTCCTAGACTAGTTGCCTCACCAAGGCAGAAGAACCTAGTCTGCCCTACTATTTACCAAATAGCTGGAGGGAGAATAATTGGATTCATACCTTTCCCAATGGTATTAGTGCTATGTGAAATGCAATCAGTCTTGTCCAGGAATTGAACTCGTATCGCCGTGTCCATATCCGGTGACGATAACCATTACACCACGGGCACCTCCTAAATTAATTAATTAGTAAATGATGGAACAGTTCTACTTGACCCTTGGATGGGACCCTAACATCATCATCATCATGTCGCACTGTCAGCACGGATATTTCTTAACCTCTCTCACCACCCATCCCTATCGTCCATTGCCCTCGGCAGGTCTTCCGGGCTACATCCAGCATCGACACAGAGCTGCTGTATGTATGTTAGAGCTGGACGTCCTGCGTTTGCTCGTCCTTGCGAAGGGGTCCACAGGAGTACATAATTTACGAGCTCGTCCCTACTTCTCCAGCAGTGTCCCGCATGTCTGCTTCGTCTAACTTTGATAGTATTCGTAACGGTGGTAGGTGGCCGTACAGTTGCTGTTTTGTGGGGTGCTGTCACCAGGACTTGTTCAATATTGCTCGCATCATTCTCGTGTAGTTGCCGTCCAGCTTCTTCTCCATACATTTTGTTAGTGTCCACGTGGTGCATCCATATAGCAGTATCGATTCTACCGCTGCTTGGAAGAAACTGCGCTTCATTTTATCGGTTAGGTCTGACTTCCATACAACCGATAGCCTAATGATAGCTGTCCATGCCTTTGTCAGTCGTGTGTCGATGTCTGTCTCGGTTGATGAGACACTGCTCCCGAGGTAGGTGAACTTGTCAACCAGTTTCAGTGAACTAACGTTTAGTGTGAAAATGTCGACTGTTTGATTGAGGCACATATATTCCGTCTTGTGTGCGTTGACTTGGAGGCCGATGCCTGCAGCGGCTCGTTTCAGCCTATGTAGCTGGGTTTCGGCTTGTGCGGGTGCATTTGCCAGAAGTACTATACCATCGGCGTAATCAGCGTCGGTAATTGTTTTAGCGGGGTGCCGCCTGCTTCTTCCTTTTGTTAGCTTGAAACCGTTAACAGGTACCACTAATCCGCAATAGAATGGACCTGGGAGTAATAACAACAAGGGAGTACTCCACATTCCCCAAATTTCAAGGGATCAGGCTTCATCATCAATTGGTTCAGTGTCATATTCAGTACATTTGTTGGGGGATACCTTTCTGCATGGCCCAGTCGGCTGGAGCTGTAGAATACCGACTACATCTCTGTCTAGGGAGTAAGACTCCCCCATCGAGTGTCCTGATATGACAATAAACACTCTGATGGGGACGCTCCAGTAATGCTGGAGCTTTGGGGAATGCGGAGTACCCCTGGACTATCATTGCTCCCTGGTCCACACTGGCCTGGAGTGGTAGCACCAGATAGGCTCCTATCCATGAATCAAATGGAACTATTTGACATTTAAACTGTGCACATGCTAAGCTGAGTTGCTTGAAATAGAACTGTTTGATGATTCAATTTTGGATAAACTAATGACTGATGTTTAATTGAATTTCTCTTGAAACATAGCAATACTTTAAATCAATTAACTTTGTTGACTTGTTAAACTGAATTGTTTGAAATAGGAGAGTTTTTACATTTTACCGTGTGTAAACAATAAACTGTAGACTTATGCTAAACTGAATTGTTTGAAATAGATCAGTTTTTACATTTATCTGTGTATTCGTACTTGATAGAAATAAGTGAAACCATTTTTTTTTAAATTAGCCTAGGCTCATCAAAAATATTAATCATATATTTAATATGTATGTATTAAAAGGATTTGGCATTAAATGACCGACGATGGTTGATATGCCATAAAATCAAGCAAAACTAAAATTACCTCCTTGCCAAGGGGAAGTTGGCGCATTCTACAGCCACAGCTCACAGAGCATATCAACCTTCGTGAGTTATGTGATGCCAAAGCCATCCTTGTAGAAGCATAGTAGTGATAATACTAAACCCATTGCAAGGAAATACGAGGGCTAAAATGCAACTGGAGTTCGAACTCGCTTTATTCGCTGTTGCAGTCCAGCACGAGAGCCACTACACCTCAGAAATTCCTTCTCCTTTGTAGATTATTCTTATGCAACAAGAATACACGAAACCATATAACAGTAAATTATTTGTATTGAGAGTAATTACTTGAAGCTATTATTGGCCATAAGTACCCAGCATGTCTTACTTGAATTGTATGTGAGATAAGAGGTAAGTGGCCGCACATCTGCTGTTTTGTGGAGTGCTGCGTCCTGGATTTATCCAAAACAGCACGGAGCATCCTTTTTTTTTTCTCGTCTAGCTTTTTTAGTCAAACGTTTGGTTAGCTCGTTTGTGACGTGGACTCCTACGCATGGACACACAGCTCTGTTTGGGCACTAAATGACATGCCAAGAGTGATGGAAAATAGGGACGGATGGTGTGACAGTGCCAAGAAAATCCATGCTTTCAACACAATTTTGTGATGATCATGATGATGATGATAATTGTCAACAAAGGATTATTAAAATTGTTATTATCAGTAGCAGTAGTTGTAGTTACTTAAACCATACAACTATATGCAAATTATTTGTATTAGATAAGAATACTTGATACCGTATAACTATGAGTAGATTATTTGTTTGAAGAATAATTCCTTGGAACTATAATTGTTTTCGAAGGATTATTATTATTATTATCTTGCTCATTTGAGAGTTTTTCACACCAGCGTTAGATGATGGTTTTTCACTGGAGTCTGAGTGACAGCAAGTCTTCTCAGGTCTCCAGGACTCTTCTCAGTATTCTGGCCGATCTCAATAATGCCGTAGTTTGAATGTTTTTTTTACTCGTCCTCTTATTTCCAAGTCATCCAGTCCCTTCATCAACCCATTGGTGGACGTGCCAAATGCGCCAATTACAATTGGTATTACGTCACTTTCATGTTTGACAGTTTTTTTTTCATTTCTTTAGCAAGGTCTAGGTATTCATCTATCTTTTTGATTTCTTTCAGTTTTACTCTGTAGTCAGCCGGAACGGCAAAGCCCACTATTCAGCTGGTTCTCCTTTTTCTTTTTTCTTTTTTTTTTTTTACTATCACTAGGTCTGGTCGTCTGGCTGAGAGTAGATGATCCGTTTGTATCTCAAAATCCCTGAGAAATTTATGCGTCTCATTTGCCAGAACGGATTCTGGGTTTGGCATATACCATTTGTTCATGTGATCAAATTTAAACTTGTTGCACATGTCCCAGTGGATCACCATTCCCAACCAGTCATGTCTGGTCTTATACTCTCTCAGCGCTAATTTACTGCGTTCGTTTATTATGTGATTGATCGTTTCGTCTCTATCTCCAAATAATCTATATCTGCAATTTTGTTGTATCTTGTCTATTTTTGCTTTCTCATAGTTAGTCCTCGTGGGGTTGTTTTGTGCTGCGATCATATCGGTAGTGGTAGTAGTAGTCGCTTGAAAGCATACAGAGATGTGTAAATTAATTGTGCTTGATATGAATGCTTGATATGATATAACTGTGTAAGTTGCTTGAATCTATAATTGTTAACTAAGAATTATTAGTTGTATTTGTTAGTTGAAACGATATAATTGCTACAAACAATAGATACAGCAACAATTTATATACAATTAACAATGTATTGTATAGTCAGAGCAAAATAAATAGAAAGAATTCATATGAATGAAATAAAGGAGTGTACGTAGAAATTCTCTTAACATACATATGGATATGTGGAGGTCTTTAGATAAATGAGAGTTTTTGGGAGACTTACATGTTGGAGAAGGGACCCTCATTTGTATGAGGAATTGTTACTTGTTACAATAAACTATTCATCATCATCATGTCGTACAGCCAGCACAGATCTCTCTGACCCTCTTCCACCACCCGTCTCCATCGTCCATCGTTTCCGGTAGGTTTTCAAGGCTACGTCCTATATCGGCACAGAGCTGTTGTATATAGGTTCTAGCTGGTCGTCCTGTCTTTGCCCGTCCATGTGAAGGGGTCCACAGGAGTATGTCGCTTATGAGTTCGTCCCTACTTCTCCAGCTGTGTCCTGCATGTCTGGTTCGTCTAATTTTGATAGTTTTCGTGATAGATGGTAAGAGGCCGTACAGCTGCTGCTTTGTGGGGTGCTGCTTCCAGGACTTGTTTAATATAGCTCGCCGATGATCCACACTCAAAAATAAACTATTATTAGTTAATTAAAACAAAGTATTTCAAATAGAAAGGAATACATGAAATCGTGACACTGCAATTCATTTATATTAATAGTTACTTGAATATATAATTGCCCTTGTGGGTAGAGTGTTCGCCAATGGTCCGGGAGACCGGGTTTCAATCCAAGGTCACGTCATACCAAAGACTTTAAAAATGGAACTTGATACCTCCTTGCTTAACACTCAGCATTATAAGGTACGTATCCAGGATAAAGTGGAGCAATCCAGGGAATGGGGTAGCGCCCTCCCCTACGCTTCGGTTTAGTAGCAATTGAAAAGGGAGCCTTCTGGTCGCCCTAGACTACGGTCGTCAACTTTACTTAATATAATTGATTACAAGAGATTATTATTACTTACCTTAGTGGTGAGGATCCAGTTTTGAAAATTTGGAAGGTTTGAAGTACCGTTTTATTACCATTACTCCTATGAACACTCTAACTCTGTGCGCTAGTATTTGTCAGGGCCGCATCTATGACTCAAATAGATCTGTTTAAAAATTATTTGTATGAGATAGGAATATATTATATATAACTGTTATACCGGAACTATACACCCGGTGACTCTTTTCAGTATGACACCGGTAAGGATATAAATAGACGGTGTCTAACTATTTCGGGGGTGAAAAAGCGTTAACCGCTCTCCGATAGACTTGCCAACTCTTCGGCTTGTACCTGTGGAATACCGCTATTGAACCAACGATGCAACAATAACTAAATTATTTATAAAAATAATAGTTACTTGGTGTTATTATTGTTTACTAATAGTTATTATGAGTTCAATGTTTTGTTTAATTGCATATCAACCTTCGTGGGTTATTTAATGCCAAAGTCATCCTTGTAAAAAGACAATAGTTGTACTGAGAATTAATTTTTTATATTATTACGGACTTTTGTCCTCAACTAGGTAGTTTCTTTGTTGTTGTTTTTCTCACTACGTTTCGGCTAAATTTTACCTCTGGCCTTCTTCAGGAGATTAACCGCAACCTCGGATAGGAATGCTGAGTCTCGTAACCGTATCCTTCCATAGTTGTTGTCTATCGCACCATGTTTTTGACCAAGTAACCCTCTGGCCGGCTTGGGTAGGAATTGAAACCGCTATCTTTTGACAATGTTCACTTGGAACCGTAGAGACTCAACGCCTCTATCAGTTGCGCCGATTAAGGTTGGATGTTTTGGTCTTATAAATCCAGTTATCTGTTCTCCTTATCTGGTCTTCCATAGTCGGGTCCGTACCGAATTTGTAATTGTCTTTATTGGGAATCCTTTTGAGATGAAGCTTCTTAATCTGAGGGTTACTTGGTCAAAAACGTGGTGCGATAGACAACAACTATGGAAGGATAGGGTTACTGGGGATAGGGTCATAAGACTCAGTATTCCTATCCGAGGTCGCGGTTAAACACCTGAAGAAGGCCAGAGGTGAAATTTGGCCGAAACGTAGTGAGAAAAACAACAATAACAACAACGACAACAAAACTACCAAGATGAGGACAAAAGTCCGCAATGAGAAAGTAATTTTCAGATTAAGAAGCCTTATCTCAAAAGGATTACCAATAAAGACAATAGTTGTACTATTAAACAGACAGCTTATACTTAGCTCAAAAGTATTAATCCGAAGATCGCAAGAATGCTACGAGCTATATTGAACTAATCCTGGAAACAACACCCCACGAAACAACACCTGTATGATCACTTACCTCCTATCTCAAAGATCAACCAAATAATGTTACATAGCCATACATGAATACGTGAAATGGATATAAAATGTTCATAACTCATATATAGATAACATAGGAATCCCGAAACACGAAAAACTTTACGACTTCTTAGTTCAGGTACGAAACTTTTTATTACCTTTGAGTTAAAAGGTTTTTCTACATGAGGAAGAGAGGCACAATCTTTCTATGACGAATTTTCCATCGGCCCCCACCCCACAACACCACGCGCGACACCCGCCGTAAGGCCTCGGTGAGCTCCGAAAGTCAACCGTCTTCTTTGGACGCTAAAACTCGACTCTCCTGTTCGGACCCAGGAACTCAACTAACTGACTTTTCTCAAATCTCAGCCCACGCTTCCGGTTATGACGTCATTCACATCCCCGGTCATATTTCGATCTGGGGTTTCTATCTTGACATCTCTGAATGACACATCCGCTCCGCACGCACACGAACACCTGTGGGTGTCCTCGTGGTGTAATGGTTAAAGCGATGCACTGCGGAATCGTAGAATGCGAGTTCGTACTCCAGTCGCGCTATTACGTTCACTTTCGGGCAAAATACCCTTGGGAAAGGTATGAACCCCCTTATTCTCCCTCCAGCTATGGGTAAATAGTAGGACGGACTAGGTTCTTCAGCCTTGGTGAGGCAACTAGTCTAGGAGAAGGAAAACTCTGAATTAAAACCTGTTAAACTCCGCTTAAAAATTGACCTTGTGTCATATCCTGCCCGAGCGGAGGGGTTGGTAAATAGTACCTGTGTTCATGTTGCACCTAACTAACCCAAGCGCTAAGCGAAAGGTTCTCAGCCTAACTAAACCAAAAGGCAAGATATATAAAGCGAAATCCCTCGGCCATTATGTTACAATAAGACAAACAAAGCGTGCGGGAAGTAACTAATAAGCGATGTTCTATGGACTCCTTCATAGTGTCGGCCGATCAAGAAGAACTAACTTACAACAGCTCTGTACCGACACAGTATGTAGCTTGGAAGACCTGCCGGGAGTGATGGATGATAGAGCGAAAGAGAGAGAGAGAGAGAGAGAGAGAGAGAGAGTGAGAGTCTTGGAAATCTGTGCTAGCAGCTCGCCTTAATGATGATGATGAATCATCCGAAAGTGAATGTAATAGCGCGAATGGAGTTCAAACTCGTTCATGACGATGTTGCAGTTCAGGACGTTAGCCACAACTCCAAGGAGACTCCGACAGAAAATTATTATGACTTACTTGAAACCATATTAGTTTGCAAACAAATGATTATTATTAAAAAGCAATAAGGATTTTAAACTATAGAACTATTAGTATTCAATAAGAACACTTAATATCATACTACTGTGTGCAAATTATTCGTATTAGATACGAATACTTTAAACCATACCACAAAGTGGAGTATCTGTGCAAAAAAATTCTCAGCTATGTCGGAATAGCCCCTCAGGGGATACTCAGACGCTGGATAATAAACCCAGCCCTTAATCCTTTGAAGTTAGGAAACAAGTGCTACCTGGAACATGAACCATTAATTTTCAGAGACCGGCTGGCACGGATACAAGGTGCGTGATCTCTGACGAAAACCTTTTAAATTTAAGTCAGATTTGAAAGTTTGAAATTGAAAACAAAAAAATTCTAATGGCTAGTATATGTTATTAGATTCTGTTGTGAACGAAGGCACGTGTTAAGCCGGATGGATCTGGCTGAAGCGTCTGGAAAGATTTAAGAACGGGAAGTTGAGACGTTGTTTTAACTCGAGGTTGTTGTCTTTGTTTTAGCGAACGAAACGGAGGCGCTGTATCGATCTATATGAACACGGACTTTATTGTGGTTGTGTTTGAATAGTTGTTGTTCAAGAGATTTGTTTTTGCTAGTGTCCTTCAATACATTTTATCTGGTCACGAAATATTGACGGTAATGAAAACAAAGATCTATGCTCACCAGAGAAGTACATACACAGCAATATAAGGAGAGAGAGGGAGCAAAGAGACAGACAGACAGACAGAGACAGAGAGAGTGAAAGAGGGAAATTGACAGATGTGGACTGACATAAAAGTGTGGAAAAATTGATAGATAGATAGATAGAGAGAGAGAGAGAGAGAGAGAGAGAGAGAGAGAGAGAGAGATGTCGACTGTCACCGGAGTTAGTGCTGAAAAGTTTAGAGAGAGGGAGTAAAGGAAAGAGAACGAGATAGATAGATAGATAGATAGATGTCGATTAACATTATAGGTAGTGCTGAAAAGTTTATAAATAAATAAAGACAGAGAAAGATATACATATATATATATGAAAAGATCATAGGAAGACAGTGAGAGAAGGAGAGAGAGAGGGGGGATTAAAGATATAGAGAGAGATAAACTGATAGACATAAGAAGTCGTGCAATAAAGTTCATAGATAGATGCATACAAAGAAGCTAAGATAGATAGATAGATAGATAGATAGATAGATAGATAGATAGATAGATTTTAATATAATGTGATAGATGAAACAAATTGCCATAGATAGATAGATAGATAGATAGACATAGATGTGGACTGACCTAAGATGTAGTGATGAAAAGTTTATTTTATATATATATATATATATATATATATATATATATATATATGCATTTGTACATGGTAGTAATATTTAATAACATGTAATTGAGTGTAAATTATCTGCATTAAGAACAGTTGCATATATAACAATCTTTTATGAAATCAAAATGTTCAGCTGTTAAATAAAAGATGTTTTGTGTCTTATCTATCATTAGTTTATATACAGCTAAATAAAATTAAAAAAAACAAGAACATTATCTAAGTTGGCTAATTTCCATAATTTTTGACAGGGGTAGAATATAAATAGTTGTTCTCATTTTATGTTTTTTTCCTATTGTTATGGGCATTCACAACAAGCTCATCTTTCGTTAAATTGCACAAGAGAAACATTGATTGATGATGACATTTTGTTTCTATATGTTTTTTTGTTTTGTTTTTTGGGAGGTTGGGGGAGTGTTGGGGGGGAGTGTTCATCTAATTCTATTTTATTTAATTATCTTTTATTTTATCTATTTATTTAATTATTTATTTTTGTAGAATGTTATCTTGTTCGGTAATACTCATTAATGATGCTTACACTTCAAAGCAAATATCTTTTAAAACTTTTCTTTGCAAGTAGGTGCCCTTTTAAAAAATATTCCATTTTCACCTCCGGTGAACAACCATTTTCGTCTTCTTTCTTAGATTCTTTTGGAAAGTGTAACGCAAAGTTTTGATTCACCCCACCTAGCATTTTGTTGTTAATTCAATATAAGTCAACGGCAAATTCTACACCCAGGAAACCTTCTTTCGAGAAAAAAATAAAACAATAGTACAGATCCTAAGCCTAACGCTCACCCTTACCAAATTATAACGCTAACCCTAATCCTCTAACCCTAATCCTCTAACCCTAACCCTATCCCTAACTTCTAACTTTTAGTCTAACTCTAATCCGTACCTCCTCATCCAAACTCTAGCCCTAAACCTAGAGCCTAACACCAGCCCCTCACCCAAAACCTAACCCCAACCGAAACTCTAACCCTAAAGCCTCACCCTAACCACTAACCTAAATTCTAACCCTAAATCCCTTATCTTAACCCCTAATCTCAAATCTAAACCAAAACACGCAACCTTAACCAACAAATGTATATATTTACCTAACCCCTCCACACGTGCAGGATGCGACACAAGGCCTATTTTTAAGCGGAGTTTGACAGGTTTTAATCAAGAGTTTCCTTTCTCTTAGAAACTGTTTTCATTGCAAGGTTAAATAGCCCAATTTGTCCTACAATGTCTGGAAGGAGAATAGTTGAATTCATACCTGTTATGGGTTATCAGAATCATTTGTAAAAAGAGTTTAATTTCAAGTAACTACAGGGGGGTCCTCGTGGTGTAATGGTTAAAGCAATGGACTGCGGAATCGTAGTAAGCAAGTTCGTACTCCAGTCGCGCTATTATGTTCACTTTCGGGCAAATATCCTTGGGAAAGGTATGAACCCCCTTATCCTCCCAGCTATGGGTTAAATAGTACCATTACTGTTCTTCTATGAGAATGGCTTTGGCATTAAATGACCCACAAAGGTTGATATGCCATTAAACGAAAACCCAACCAAATTAAGTAACTATGTTTTATACTAATAATTTGAGCCTCGTTATTTGATTTAAAATGTTATTATCTATTATGTTGTTCTGGAAATAATGTTCGAATTTGTAAAAATTAACTTTGATTCCTGAATTAATGAGTTGAAACAGAGTTTCAATCAGTCAAAATATGATCCCTGGAAATCTATGAATTTCTGTTATCGACTGACAAGGTTGTTTATCATATTTACCATGGGCACATCCATTTTACCAACCCCTCCTCTCGAGCAGGATATGAGACAAGGTCAATTTTTTAAGCGAAGTTTAACAGGTTTTAATTCGGAGTTTTCCTTTTCCTTAGACTAGTTGCCTCACCAAAGCTAAAGAACCTTGTCTGCTCTACTATTTACCCATAGCTGGAGGGAGAATAATTGGATTCATACATTTCCCAAGGGTATTAGTGCTATGTGAAATGCAACCAGTCTCGTCCAGGATTTGAACTCGTGTCGCCGTGTCCATTTCTTACGACGATAACCATTACACCACGGGCATCTCAGGTTGTTTATGCCTGAACGATAACACACGAAAGGATTTGATACAAAGAAATCTCTAAATGCTGTTTTTACTTCTCTTTTGGAACAGAATGTTTTCTGGCATAAAGAAATGTTCACATGTTCGAAAAAAATGGTAGTCGGCGAGTGAGGGATCAAGAGAATATGGTGAATGTGATAAAGTCACAGCCCAAGTCAATGAGCTATTGCAGTGTCATCCTGGTAACATGTGGTCGAGAAGTCTCATCCTGATCAAATGTAACCGATCAGTGTCATCCAAGACAAATGTGGCCGAGCAGTGTCTTCCTAGACGAATGTGGCCGAGAAGTGTCATCCTGGTAACAAGCATTTGCATGAAGTAAAGTAAAAGAAGTTAAATACATCATTCATTTTTTCATGTAAATGAAACTTTGAAAGAAGTGATGAAAAAAGTAACGAAGAGGACATCTTAATCCTTCGGAATCTGAATTTTTTGGCAACTATTTTTGAAATGATACGTTAAAACGAAATTTAAAGAGTTTATATAAAAATCAAAAAGTAATTTTCGACCAACCCAATAAAACTAACGATTTGCAAACAGATGCATTTGACCCATAGATAGAATACTAACCGGTACATCATGCTCTGAAGGGACAGCCTTGAGCCAAACTAAACAAATCTTGATAGATATAAAGAGAACCTGATTTAGTCCAAGTCTGTCTGTAACATTCATTCATATCTGTAATTACCTTCCGT
>OY757932.1:16693138-16718138 GCA_963585895.1 Sepioteuthis lessoniana | reverse complement strand
TTAGCCTGTGGTCGATACTAAGTGAAAAGCGCAGGCTAACCGTGATGCAATCAATTAAATGTTGGTCTTCGAGGCGTTCATAATGTAATGGTCACCGTCGCAGAAAATGGACACGGCGACACGAGTTAAAATTCAAGACGAGGCTATTTGCATTTCTCAAAGCGTTGATAATGTTGGGAAAGGTATGAAACCAATTATTTTTTCTCCAGCTATAGGTTAAATAGTAGGGTAGGCTATGCTCTTTAATGTTGGTATGGCAACGTGCACACTTAACGAAAAGGTTATCGCTGTAACTTTCTAAGTACGTTGACATAACGTCCGTCAAGCAGAAAAAGGATGGATTAAAACTGCACTCATATCATCATCATCATCATCATCAAGTCGCGCTGCTAGCAAGGATTTCTCAGATTCTCTCTTTCCATCCGTCCCTATTGTCCATTGCTCCCAACATGCTCTGTTAAATGCATTCTGTTTCTGCACAGAGCTGTTGTAGGTACGTTCATACTGGTCGAGCAACACTGGAACGTCCATGTGAAGGGGTCCATAGGAAAACGTTACTTATGAGTTCGTTGTTGTTTCTCCACCAGTGTTCCACATTTATTCATCTTACTTGAATGTTTTTAGAGATGGGAGGTAGATGGCTGTACAGCTATTGCTTCGTGGGATGTTGCTTCCAAGATTTGTTCTATATAACTCGTAGCATTCTTGTGCAGTTCCCATCAAGCATTTTCTCGCGACGTTTTATCAGTGTTTATGTGGTGCATCCATAGAGTAGTATTGATACAACTACCGCTTAGAAGAAATCCCGTTTTATCTAAACGAATAGATTAGACTTTCATATTATCGAGGTCTAAATCGGTTGCAAGCACTGATAAACCGTTCCTTATTCATGACAGATATTACTCGAACTATGGCAGCTTTTAAAGAGTCTTTGCTATTATGAGGATGTTCATTAACTTCCTCCTCAACAACAATCCACACATAATAGTCCAGTGGATTGAAATATGGAGAGTTAGGAGGCCAAATGTTGGGGGTGACGTGGTCGTACTAATTATCAGTCATCCATTCTTGCTTCTGCAGGATTTTTTAGTATATCTAAGAGTTTTTTGGACCTGTTTTAGCGGTTTTCTTTTGATTTTTCTGAAATAAATTGACATCTCTTTATCACGTAGGATTTGTATCGAATGTCTTCATGAATAATTCTTCTGATTGTCTTTTCAGACACATGCAATTTTTTTTGGCTATTGACCTCATTGACTAACCTCGATTACCGTAAATTGTCTGCTTAACTTTATGAATAAATTCAGGTGTTCTCATTGAATCGGAACGTGTGGAATATTTTTTACGTTTGATACAAACATTACGTTATCATATTCTTTTTCTAACTCTTTACTTATCTTGTGGACAAACGATCTTGTGAATCTGAGAAAACGTGCAATTTCTAAATCCCCATGGCCAGCCTTTAATGCCACAATCACAATATGCCTTTTCATTTCATGTTTGGTCTGTCATTATTCATTTCGGGAAAATAAAAATTGTCAAAGTTAATAGAAAACAGTATTAATATAGAATATGTGTCCTCAGATACCAGCCGCACCCTGTATATAGTGTTAATAGCATGGGTGCTTATCTGCAACCACTGGTTTCATGCCGTCTTTACACGGCAATCATCAGACAGAAAAGATTATATATATTTATTATGTCGACTTCGATCGACAAAATCAGAGAAAATGGCTTCGAGCTGACTAAGAGAAGAAGCAAAAGGTACCCCGCAAAAACAATCACGGACGCCGACTACGAATACGCCTAATCAAGCAGAGACACTACTGCATAGTCTGGAACGAGCCGCAGCTTGCATTGGCCTCCATGTCAATGCACACAAAACTGAATATATGTGTTACAACCAAACGGGCAACATTGCCACACTAGACGGAGCCTCTCTGAAACTAGTAGACAAATTCACCTACCTAGGAAGTATCGTCTCATCAACCGAAAAAGACATCGACACACGACTGACGAAGGCATGGACAGCTATCAATAGGCTCTCGATCATATGGAAGTCGGACCTAACCGATAAAATGAAACGCGGTTTCTTCCAGGCAGCGGTCACATCGATACTGCTATATGGATGCACCACATGGACGCTAACTAAGCGGCTGGAGAGGAAACTTGACGGAAATTACATTAGAATGTTGAGAGCAGTATTGAACAAGTCCTGGCGACAACACCCCACGAGACACCAACTATACGGACACTTGTCCCCCATCACGAAAACTATACAAATTAGACGAACCAGACACGCGGGACACTGCTGGAGAAGCAAGGACGAGCTCATAAGCGATGTACTCCTGAGGACCCCCACATATGGATGTGCAAAAGCAGGACGACCAGCACGAACTTACATACAGCAACTATGTGAGGACACAGGATGTAACCCTGAAGACCTGCCGGAGGCGATGAATGATAGGGAGAAGTGGCGAGAGAGGGTCAGGGATATCCGTGCTGGCGGCGCGACATGATGATGATGATGATGATGATTATATATATTCACCTGTTTTAAAAAATAGCTATTTAGATTATAAGTAACGAATTCTTTAAAATGAAATAAAGAGAGGAACACTTAAATATTACATAGTACATAGTTATTTTCTGCGAAAAAATGTTTTTTTTTTAGCTTGAAACAAAGTTGGGATGTCTACATCATATTCCAAGCACAAACGTATTATCCCCATCTTATGAGGGGGTGTCCTCGTGGTGTAATGGTTAAAGTGATGGACTGCGAAATCGTAGTGAGTTCGAACTCCAGTCCCGCTATTACGTTCACTCTCGGACGAATACCCTAGGGAAAGATATGAACCCCCTTAACCTCCCAGCTATGGGTTAAATAGTACCACTACTGTTCTTCTTGGAGAATAGCTTTGGCATTAAATAACCTACAAAGGTTAATATGGCTTTAAACAAACAAACAAACAAACCAGATAACATTTTAGACGATATAGAGCTCACTTTTTCCTCTATTAAATCGTTTCACTTATTTCTATCTCATACGAATAATTCTATTTAGTATAAATCATTTATTTTCACACAGTTTAATGTTTTCAAACATTGCTATGTATCACTCACAATTCAATTAAACAGACATTTGTTTACACGTAGTTTAATCTCAAAAACAGATCTATTTCAAACAATTCAGTTTAGCAAAAGCATGAGGTTTAAATCTCAAACCTAACCTAACCTAATCATCTGACCAGAGTCAACGTACTCGAAATAAATTTATAATGGAACCATTGAATCAGTTTTTTTTCCGTTAAATATATTTTTTTTTTAAATGTTTTTGTTCTGCATGGGAGTTTTGAAGTATTTTTAATCTGAAATTAATTATATACTCAATAGTCGTTGACATTGATAAACTGGATATTCCAATTCAACTTAGATTACAACTCATCTGTCTAAACTCTAGACTCTTTCCCCCAGATCATAAATACTCATACATACATATTCGTATGACGTAGAAATACTTGAAGATAGATAGATAGATAGATAGATAGATACTAAAAAAATGGTACTTGATACCGCCTTTCATAACACTCAGCATTATAAGATAAGGATCAAGGGTAAAGTGGAGCAATCTAGGAAAAAGAGTAGCGCCCTCCCCTACACCTTGGTGTGGTCGCTATGGAAAAGGGAGCATTCGGGTCACCCTCGACTATGTTCGCCAACTTTACTTACTGTATATATATATATATATATATATATATATATATGTATGTATGTATTCATATATATATATATATGATTATTAAATGAATAGAGTTCACGAAAACGTGAAAAGTTAGACGGACCAGACATGAAGGACACTGCTGGAGAAGCAGGGACAAGCTCATAAGTGGTGTACTCCTATGGACCCCTTTGTATGGCCGAACAAAAGCAGGACGACCAGCTCGAACATACATACAGCAACTCTGTGAGGATACGGGGTGTAGCCCTGAAGACCTGCCAGAAGCGATGAACGATGGGGAGGAGTGGCGAGAGAGGGTCAGGGATATCCGTGCTGGCGGCACGACACGATGATGATGATGATGTATAGGTAACAATTTTTAAACGTGCCAGTACTCATTTGTTTGTTTCACAATTAAATGGTTTCAAGTATTTCTATCAAACGCTATTTTTTTCTTGCTCGTAAAGAAATGGTTTCGGGTATTGCCATTTGGCGCTAGTATTTCTGTTCAACATGATTTGTTCACTTGCACACAGTTATGTGGTTTCAAGTATTTCTACGTCATACGAATAATTCAATGTAACACTCATTTGTTAAAATGATTTGATATTTCTATTTGACCCATAGATGGTAGCCTAACAGGTACTATCGCTTCGGGTCAGAGTTGACCTGGAAGTAATGTCTATGAAGAAGTGCTCCACATTCCCCAAAGCTCCAGAAATAGAGCCTCACCTACAAATATCTTGAGCCATATTCTGGATATTCGTTGTGAGGTTGGGTCTTATTCTACTGCCTCAGCCAACTGAGCTGAGATAGATAGATAGATAGATAGATAGATAGATAGATAGAAACTGTCAGAGATAGATAGGAACAGGTTGAGATAGATAGATAGATAGATAGATAGATAGATAGATAGATAGATAGATTTGGTTTCTTTGACTGATGAAATATCTATATTCGTGCGATAGATATGAACAAACTGATAGATAGATAGATAGATAGATAGATAGATAGATAGAAAGAAACTGTCAGAGATAGATAAGAACAGGTTGAGATACATAGATAGATAGACAGACAGACAGACTTTTATTCACTGAAGAAAATCTCATAGTGTAGAATTATTCGGTGGAATGACAATGGCATGAGTAGCATCTGACTGTCGGCTATTTTTTGGCGAGTATCAATTACTTATTAAGTATTTTCCTTCTGTTCGTGCGATTGATAAATATGAACTGAGATAGATAGATAGATTTTAAAATCCCTAAGTAACTAGCTCAGTTTGTTCATTCCTATCTATCAATCTGTTTTTCTGTCTGTCTGTCTGTCAATCTATCACTCTATCAATATATATATATATATATATATATATATATATATATATATATATATATATATATATATCAGCTTGTTCAACTCAATCTATCTATTCATCTACTTCAGCTGGGTCATATCTATCTATCTATCTATCTATCTATCTATTTTAGCTTGTTCATATCTATTTATCTATGTATCTATTTATCGATATATATATATATATATATATATATATATATATATATATATATATTTCAGCTTGTTCATATCTATCTATCTATCTATCTATCTATCTATCTATTTCACCTTGTTCCTATCTATCCGTTAATTCATCTATTTATCTATCTATCAATCTATTTTAGCTTGTTCATATCTATCTATCCATCTATCTATCTATCACAGATAGATATCAATGTCTGTTGATTTACGCTTCCTTTCTTGATTTTTTTCCCAACTTGTAAAACATCTTCAACAGTTTCTTTATTGAAAGCATCTATTCTATTTCCGAACCTTCGTGTCTGGAAACCAGCCTCGTTCTCGTCTTAGGTGAAACAGGGCACAAAATTAATACAGATGTGCCTGGTCCCGGGAGTTTCCACTTCTGGAACATTACCTCCCCGTTTCTCAAAAGGAGAAAATTGTGTGTCGCTTTGCCGCTTTTGCGACGCAAATCACTTTACGCTTACCCTTACAAAATACAACACCTTCCTTCCTCCCTCCTCCAACCCCAAAACCGGTCAAGAGTCACAAACAAACGACGAGATCGTAGGATATTAATTTTTAACACAGATTGGGAAGGGGCTGGTGGTTTTCTTAATGGTCTCTCCTGGGTTGCAAGTACCGATTCGATTTGATTCGATTTGTTTAATATCATTCCGTGCTTGATCAGGCACTCACTATCAAACATCTATTGTCATTTGTTGAATAGATAGATAGATAGATAGATAGATAGATAGGAACAGTTTGAGATAGATAGATAGATAGATAGATAGATAGATAGATAGATAGATAGATAGATAGATAGATAGATAGATAGTCTCGATTCGATTCGATTTGTTTAATATCATTCCGCGGTTGATCAGCCTGTCGATATCAAACATCCATTGATATTTGTTGAATACTTATAAATGTTCTTTTGGAGTCTTGCTGGACTAACCGTCACCGCTTGTTTGTAGTTGTTCAGAAAGAGGGTGGCGGTGGAATCTTTTCACCATTGAGTCAAGTTTCTTCAAAGAACTGGAAATCGCTCAACATTGCACAAATAAGCAAACAGACGACTTATTTGTCTTCCTTTCGTCTATACACAGTCTGGAAAGTAAGGTGTTGTCTATAAACTGATAATTATAGTTTTAACCACTTGGGATATTTTTGTATGATGTCTTATCGGCAAAACATTTCATCAAACATACAACCAGATTCGCTACCTTCATTGCTTTCATTATCATCGACACATTGTCCTAAATCCCAAACTGGTTTTCAGCCAAGTCTATGGTTTCAAGTATTCTTATCTAAAGCAAATAATTTGCACAGAGTATTAGGGTTTCAAGTATTCTTATCCAATTTAAATAATTTTCACACAGTAATAGGGTTTAGAGCATTCTTATCTAATGTAAATAATGTATACACAGTCATCTGGTTTCAAGTATTTTTATCTAAAGCAAATAATTTCAACACCGTAATAGGGTTTCAAGTATTCTTATCTAATGTAAATTATTTGTATACAGTCATCTGGTTTCAAGTATTCTTATCTAATGTAAATAATTTCCACACAGTAATAGGGTTTCAAGTATTCTTATCTAGTGTAAATAATTTGCACACAGTAATAGGGTTTCAAGTATTCTTATCTAATGTAAATAATTTGCACACAGTAATAGGGTTTCAAGTATTCTTATCTAATGTAAATAATTTGCACACAGTAATAGGGTTTCAAGTATTCTTATCTAATGTAAATAATGTACACACAGTAATAGGGTTTCAAGTATTCTTATCTAATGTAAATAATTTGCACACAGTAATAGGGTTTCAAGTATTCTTATCTAATGTAAATAATTTGCACACAGTAATAGGGTTTCAAGTATTCTTATCTAATGTAAATAATTTGCACACAGTAATAGGGTTTCAAGTATTCTTATCTAGTGTAAATAATTTGCACACAGTAATAGGGTTTCAAGTATTCTTATCTAATGTAAATAATTTGCACACAGTAATAGGGTTTCAAGTATTCTTATCTAATGTAAATAATTTGCACACAGTAATAGGGTTTCAAGTATTCTTATCTAATGTAAATAATTTGCACACAGTAATAGGGTTTCAAGTATTCTTATCTAATGTAAATAATTTGCACACAGTAATAGGGTTTCAAGTATTCTTATCTAATGTAAATAATTTGCACACAGTAATAGGGTTTCAAGTATTCTTATCTAATGTAAATAATTTGCCAACAGTAATAGGGTTTCATGTATTCTTATCTAATGTAAATAATGTACACACAGTTATCTGGTTTCAAGTATTCTTATCTAATATTAATGGTTTACACTTATATATGTATTTAAATGTGTATATTCAACATTTATTGTGTTATTATGTTTTGAGGGGGGGTCTCCAGTAAGACGTGTGTATAAACGTTAGGCTGGTCATTTGTCAAAATGCTTGTGTCGCTTACGTCATTGCATGTGTGATTCTGTGACAGTTTTGTGAGTACAATTTTATGTTGTAAACATCGTTCTTGTGGAATGTAAATTATTTGAAGAAAACAGGAATAGTTTTAATTGTTTTTGTTTCGTTTGTTTTTTAGGTGGGGTCGTTCTTTTATGTTTTTTCTTTTTTTTTTTTCTTTTATTAGCCATAAATAATATAAATCACTACAATAATATTCTTATTATCTTATTTTGTTTTCGTAAAATTCTAGTGTTTAAGGTTTCACTTAAATTGATTTCAGCCATGCTATGGTCTGGAGAATCACGATTGTTCCTCCTCTTCGAGTCTGCCTGTTTCTTTTGTATTTTTCAAGTATTTTTATCTAATACGAAAAATCTGCAAGTGTCGTTCAAAGAGCTTTAAGCCTCACCCAAAAAGAAGAGTCATAGCAGAATATTCTTGATAGGACAATGCACTGACAGTTCTTATTAAACTAGAAAAACTAATTCAGATTTCCGTCTAAGTTTTTCTGCTGGTGAGGCTCATACAAAGGTGAGGAGTAAGAGACAAATCTAAAATTTGCTTAGGCTTTGATTTTTTTTTAACAGCCCTTGTATATCTGTTGGTTTTGTCATTTTTTTTTTTTGAGGGGGGGGTCTCATTTCAAATTTTAATTGCTTTTTGTCATGATTTCACTCAGGCAATAATTCTACGCCTACAATATAAATCCATTTGAAAATTTATGGGGGAAATTTTAAAAATTGGTCGACGAGAATTTTCCATCCACCAAAGAAAATCTATTGGCCGCCATTCAGGAAAGTTGAAAACATTTTAATAAAGTATATTCATACGGGAATTATATATTACAAAATTCAATTATCCTGACGAGAAAATCTGGCAAGCACGATGTGCTACATACGGTAGTACAAGACGGCTGTTTCGACCTTATTAGGTCTCATCAGCAATGTATATCGTGATCTCCGCCACTGGAGATCGAACCAGCAACCACAGAAAGTAAATCCGAAACTCAACCACTGATCCATTCTGTAAATATATGGATATAATTTCGAGACATATTAGATTAAGTGGTTACGGGTTTAACATGACAAGTTAATTGGGAAGCGATTGTGTGTCACGTGACTCAGTGGTTGAGTTTCGGCCTTGTGTTCTGTAATCATTTGTTTTTATTGAAACGCAGTTTCTTCCAGGCAGCAGTCGTATCGATACTGATATATGGATGCACTACTTGGACGCTAGCTAAACAGCTGGAGAAGAAGCTAGACGGCAATTACATAAGAGTGCTACGAGCAATCTTGAACAAGTCCTGGCGGCAACACCCCACAAGGCACCAACTATACGGCCACCTGCCTCCCATCACGAAAACTATCCAAGTTAGACGAAGCAGACATGCAGGACACTGCTGGAGAAGCAGGGACGAGCTCATAAGTGATGTACTCTTATGGACCCCCTCGTATAGCCAAGCAAAAGCAGGACGGCCAGATCGAACATACATACAGCAGTTATGTGAGGATACGGGATGTAACCCTGAAGACCTGCCAGAAGCGATGAATGATAGGGAGAAGTGACGAGAGAGGGTCAGGGATATCTGTGCTAGCGGCACGACATGATGATCAGGATGATGATGATGATGATGATAGGTTTGGTTTGGTTTTATGGCATATCAACCTTTGTAGGTTATTTAACGCCAAATCCATTTTTATGTAAATAATCAATTCTATTTAAAACAATTCAGTTTAGCACGAGTACACAGTTTAATTGTCAAAAACCTTTCTATTTCAAACTATTCAGTTATATATAACAATTCAGTTTAGGGTAAGTACAGTTTTAGTGTCAAAAATAGTTAAATTTAAAACAATTCAGTTTAGCAAAAGTACGGTTTTAAATGTAAGTACAGTTTAATTGTAAAAAAAACATTTTTATTTCGAGCTATACAGTTGAGTCAAGCAATTCTACTTCAGCTAATTCGGTTTTGTAAAAGTACAAATTTTGTTTACACATGTCAGAACAGTTCTATGTTAAACAATTTAGTTTAGTGTAAATACAGTTTCAATGTCAAAAAACAGTTGCAGTTATATGTAACAATTCAGTTAAGTGTCGAAAAAACAGTTCTATTTCAAACAATTTAGTTAAGCACAAGCACGCAGTTCAAATGTACGTACGGTTTGTCAAAAACATTTCTATTTCAAGCTATTCAACATACTCAAACAATTCAGTTCAGTATAAGTATGCCGTTAGTTCTATTTAACCCATAGATAGGGCCCTATCAGGTGCTACCACTCCGGGCCAGAGTGGACCTGGGAGCAATGGCAATGAAGGGGTACTCCGCATTCCCCAAAGCCCCAGCACTGCTAGAACCTCACCATCAGATTGTTTAGTGTCATATACCGGACACTCGTTGGGGGGGGTCTTATCCTCTGCAGATGATGATAATGTTCTGTAATTGCTGGTTCGATTTCCAGTGGGGGGAAATCATAGCACAAACTGCTGATGAGACCTAATAAGATCGAAACAGCTGCCTCGTGTTTACGTTTGTCATATGCAATGCTTGTCGCATTTTCTGGCCAGGGTAATTTAATTTGTTAAGAATGTTGTTTTAAATTAGTGAAATCTCCGTCTGAAAGAATTAGGACAATTATAAAACCTCGAGGAGGGGCAACAAAGTAAATTCTTCCTGGTTTATTTTGTTTGTTTGTTTTTTTTATTCTATGAATTCCATAATTATTTCCTCAATACTGGATGATTTACTGATATTTGGGGTTGTGGTGGCTAACGTGCTGAACAGCGATACCTTGGTAAGCAAGTTCAAACTCCATTCGCGCTAATACATACACTTTCGGTCAAAAACCAAAACCATATTTTCGTCGATACAGTTTGGAAAAGAATTATGATAGTGAATAATTAAATCAAATTTATTTAAGGTAGAGCGCTTCGGATAGTGTAATGGTTAACAAGTTTAATTAGCAAACCTTCACGAATGAGTTCGAGTCTAACTGTGTACCCGATTCATACGGTCTTGTACCATATCTAAGTCAAGCTAAGTAAATTACTAATTTGAATAAGATATGGCGACTCAGATGTTGTAATGTTTAACAAGCAAACCTACGGGAGTAAGTTCGAGTCTCATTCGGTGCTCCATCCATACGGCTTTGTGCCATGAAGAGCGCCTAGAATAGAAAACCTTCATGAGTGAATTCAAATTTCATTGGGTACTCCATTCGTATGGCCTTATGCCATGTCTAAGCAAAGGGCTTAGTAAATTTGTTCAGGCTATATTTTATGAAGACAAAATGCTTAGTTATTAAAGAAAACATGGCGTAAGGGTCAAAATACCGGACGACAAAACCGTGGTAAGCGAGTTCGAACTCCAGTCGTTCTATTATGTGTACTTGAGGAATAATACACGCAGGTATTCTATTCTCTGGTTAAAATCGAGGTGCATACGATATATGTTTGTATATATATATATATATATATATATACGAGGATCATTAAATAAGTTTCCAAACTTTTTTCGTCTGGGCACTTTTACTGATAGTACACACATAAAACTCTAGTCTCCTTCGAAGTAATCTCCTCCGGTTGCAATGCACTTGTTGTACCGTTCCAATAACTTCTGGAAGTCCCCATCAAAGTCCTCTTGGGTTAGCGTGTCAATGACCTTCGTCACACCATATGTCATCTCCTCAATTATCTTATAACGACAGCCTCTGAGCTTAGGGTATACGCAAAAGTCACAGGGAGCATAGGGAGGCTGGGGAACTGTCTTGATGCCCATCTTGGTCGAATAGTCTGTGACAAGGATGGAGTTGTGGACGGGTGTATTATCCTGGTGGAAATACCACAGACCCGATTTGAAGAGTGCTGACCTCTTTCGACGGAATCTCTTCCTGAACTCCCTAAAAACCTCAACATTGTAACTCTAAACCTAACCCTAACTCTAACCCTTTGGCCAATCAACTCTGGTCTATTGACTTCCTTAGTCCTTCCACACCTCTCATCTTCCCTCACAGACTCCCCGCCTTCCTTGAATATCTTATGCTACTCGATTCATGCAAGATGCTCCAAAAGCAGTCTGAAGTATTCCATACGTTGTTTCTGTGGCATTTTTCCAAGTTTAAAACAGAATTTTATTGCATACCATTCTTCTAAAGTGTCCTCACGTCCAGATTGTATTTTTGAAATTCACCAGCTGTGACAATCAGGCTTTAGTAGGGTGTATTCTAATTGCTGCTGTAGTCGTTCAATTGAAGCTGAAATCATAAAAATTGGTCAGTCATCTCATAAGATGTATAGCAATAACATAGTGAATTTTCAAGAATCTACGACAATTGTAAATGCCCATACGAAAAAAAGTCTGGAAACTTATCGTATTCACCTCGATAGTACAACTATTTTTTTCTTTTACAAATGTGTTATAGCAAAGAAAGACAATGACGCTGATGTATGAAAATATAATCTGCTTCTTTTCTTTTCCTTTTTTTTTCCCATCATGTAAATATGGGGAGAGAGAGAGAGAGAGAGAGAGAGTCGGAGATGGCCAAGAAGCATATACACAGGAGTGACTGCGTGGTTCTTCTGTGAAACCTCTCTGCCTTTCAGCGTTGTTCTGCCTGGTTCATAATTTTCCTTTCTTCATTTGATTTTCTGGGTATTCACGTAATCCCCGTGATCACATCTCCTGCCTACGCGTGGCACGTTGACACGCTTCCTGTCTAACATGCCACCCAAGCAACTTACGCAGCACCTCTGCTGAGTAAATATCTGCATTCTGTTTACTTTAGGAAACAGATGCATATCCTGTAATACCAACCTACGCAACTTACGTGGCATTTCTGCGGAGGTATCTGCGTCCGGTTTACTCAAGGAAACGGGTGCATATCCTGTTATGTCATCCATGCAACTTATGCAGCATGTCAAAGGAATCTTCCAATCGATATCCAACACAAGGATGGCTTAAGCATTGAATAACCCCTGGTTGTTGATGTGTCATTGAATAAAAAACTAATTATTGTGCAACTAATCTGTTTTTAGTTTATTTACTGCTAAATAGAAAATATCAAAACAAACATTTACAGGCAACATGGCGCATGGGATTAGGTGTTTGGTTGAAAAGTGGTTCTGAGTGATATCATCCGGAGGTTGCAGGTTCAGTCCCAAACACAGGTAAGTAACAAGGAATAATTAACACTTGAACCCAGTCATGGTTAACGGAATTAGAACAATCTACACCACCCCAGGGATTAAATAAAAGGTTCAATTCAAAGTTCTTTCAAGGCTCTTGAGTTTGACATGAAATACCTGAAGAAGGCCGAAGGGTGTATCGGCCGCAACGTTCAGAGTATAACAATAAAGATGAAGACAATAGTCCGAATATTCAAAGTGAAACAATTATCAAGTGTCATCTCAGAAATTTAGAGAAATAACTTTCTCTATTCGTGTTAATTCCATTTTCTTTGTTTGTGGTGGGGGGCATGGGGTATAAAATGTTTATTGAGTTTAATTGGGCTGAAGTGAAATATTCTTAAGAAAGCAAAAGAATTTGAACTACAGCAATTGTTTTTTTTTTTTTCATTTTAACGTAAAAATTTAATTTTGAATATTATTTTAAATTTCTTAAATTCAAGGGATTCTGAAAAGCACAACACAGAATAAATTATCGGGGGGGGGGCAACAAAACTTATTCTTTATGCCATATATTTTTTTATCCTTTTCTTTCTGCATCATATATCGTTCTCCCTTCTTTTATTCTTTTCCTCTTTTCATTTCCAACATCAATTCGTGTCTTCACTAAACAATTTTTTCGAATTTTTTTTTTACCTCTCTTTTTTCGTTTTTTCATATATTTCTTTCTTTTAGTCGTCTGTTCCTTTCTTTATTTATTTATTTTAGAACATATTCATCTTCATCAAAATTTTGGTTTGGTTTGGTTTCTTTGCTTAATGGCATATCAACCTTTATAGATTATTTAATGCCAAAGCCAATCTCTTAGAAGAACAGCAGTGGTACTATTTAACCCATAGCTGGGAGGATAAGGGGGTTCATACTTTTCCCAAGGGTATTTGCCCGAAAGTGAACGTAATAGCGCGATTGGAGTACGAACTCGCGTACTACGATTTCGCAGTCCATCGCTTTAACCATTACACCACGAGGACAACCACCCGCTCATTAAATGTACATTTCACTTAATATTCTTTTTCCTTTCTTTTGTTCCTTCTTTCTTTCATTCTTTCTTTCTTTCTTTCTTATATTTCAAATATTTTCTTTTTTTAATCTTTCTTTCTTCATCTGTTTTTTTTTCTTTTCTTTCCAGTTCATCTAACAAGACTTTCTTTGGTTATCTTTTTCCTTTCTCTTATATTCATATACTTCTAGCTTTCTTTCTTTCTTTCTTTTCTCTTTCTTTCTTTTCTCTTTCTTATATTTCATATATTTTCTTTTTTTCTTTTCTTTCCAGGGTGTTTACAATTCATCTTATAAGACTTCCTTTCTTTTTTGTCTTTTTCTTTTCTCTTATATTCATATACTTCTTTCTTCCTTTCTCTCTTTATTTCTTTTTTCTTTCTTTCTTTCTTTTTTCTTTCTTATATTCATATACTTCTTTCTCTCTCTCATTCTTTCTTTCTCTCTTTCTTTCTTTTCTCTGTCCATTTCCTACTACTATAACCATTACACCACGGGCACCTCCTTAATTACTAACCCCTCCACTCGGGCAGACTATGTCACAAGGTCAATTTTTTAGTGGAGTTTAACAGGTTTGAATTCAGAGTTTTCCTTCTTCAAGGCTGAAGAACCTGGTCTGCCCTATTATTTACCCATAGCTGGAGGGAAAATAATTGGATTCATACCATTCCCAAGGTGTCCATTTCCTGCGACGATAACCATTACACCAATGTCATTATAAAGCATTTTTACACCACTTCTACAAGGTTCATTTAGTTGCGATGGTTGTAAGTGACAAATAAATATTGCCAGTATTAATAATTCTGTTTCTAACCCACCTCTAAGTTACTCTGTCTCCCTATGTTCCTCACAGACCATGGAGATAATATATATTTCTTTTTTAAGTATTAGATTCTATTTGCGTCTTTCTAAGGGAAAGAAATGCATTGTAATGAATATCTAGAAGGAAAAGGAGAGAAAAAAAAACTTAAATGAAAATCGTTGCTTATTCGTTTGCGTTTAGTAACTTATAGACTATACCAAAATAATGGACTCTTCTCACAGAATTAAAGCTCTGGATGGACAGACCCAGAGGTGCCATATGTGCAAAGATGTGTCCTGAGATCTCTAAATTGACAAACCGCCCATCATCATTTGAGAACTCATTCAAACGACCAGTGCTCCTCGACAGTCCGGTGCGTAAATAACATATTCACACCTCTCTGTCTTGAACAACGTAGGACTCATGTTTCGATTACTCTTTCGACAAGATTACTTGACACTGAATATGAAGTAACGTCTGCTAAGATCAGCACTGATTGAAAATTATGCCAGTGTACCAGAAGAGTAAAAGAGATAAATAAATAAAGGGAAGGATACGAAAAGCAAGCAGAGAACTTGATATCTTAAACCGATTCGCTTGTGATGCGTTTATTGTTAAAAATAAGTAGATAGGGACTTGCAGAGCTGGTCAAAGGGTAAACAAGAAGGACAAATAGAATTAGCGAATATGATTCAAATTTCACCGGTTGCGATAGGAAAGAAACCAGAATAAAACTAGTAATAAAATGGTTGGAATTATGAAGAGCGTGTCGACCCAGAATGTTTTGACTGATGTTGGGTTGGCTGGGGTTGGCAGTATTAGGAGAGGTCGGAGTAGAGCGTAGGTGGTGCGTACAGCGTGGTATCTACTTGACGAGTGGACTTTAGGTTCTAACTGCCGTACTACTATTGGTCGCCGCTCATGTATCTTCAATATGTGTACTGTATGGCCATATTTGCATAGTATGTGTGCGTGCGAGCAAATATGCATATTCATAAGCCGGCGGTTTTACTTAATACTCTTCCATTACCTTACAATAAAAAGCAACAAAAATAGTATGGACTATGAAGCGTTTATAGGCCAAGCGTGGGGTGGGTGGGTTGGTTGCTTGCTTGCTTGGTTTTATGGCATATCAACCCTTTTCAGGTAATTTAACACCGAATTAAATTTCAAACAATTCACTTTAGTATAAGTATAGTTTTTGTTTACAATTAAATTTCAAAACAGTTCAATTAAATGTCAAAACAGTTCTATTTCAAACAATTCAGTCTTGCATAAATACAGAGTTTAGTTCTCTGTAAAACCAGTTCTATTTCAAACAGTTAAGTTTAGCATAAGTACGCAGTTTCAATGTCTAAACAGTTCTATTTCAACATTTCAGTTCAACATAAGTACATAGTTTACTTCTATTTGACCGATAGATAAGACCCTATCAGGTGCTACCACTCTGGGCCAGAGAGGACCTGGGAACAATGAAGGGGTACTCCTTATTCCCCAATATTATTGAAGACACATCATCAGGTTATCTAATGTCATATCTACAACATTCATTGGGGGGGTCTTACCCCTTTGCAGAGAAGCAATTGGTGTACTCTACGGTGCCCACCCACCCAGCCGACTGGGCAATAGTGCTATTTAAGCTTTGCTTGATATCACACAGAAGCTTGAGGCTACATATAAAATCTACTATTCCAAAAAAGTCATTCACCTTCATCATCATCCTCATCATCTTGTCGTGCCATCAGCACGGATATCCCTGACCCTTTCTCGCCACCTCTCTCTATCGTTCATCGCTTTCGGCAAGTCCTAAGGGCTACACCCCGTATCCTCACAAAGCTGCTGTATGTAAGTTCGAGCTGATCGCCCTGCTTTTGCTCGTCCATGTGAAGGGGTCCATAGGAGTACATCTCTTATGTCTGGTTCGTCTAATTTGGATAGCTTTCGTGATGGGTGGTAGGTGGCCGTACAGCTGCTGCTTTGTGGGGCGCTGCCCCCAGGACCTGTTCAATATTGCACGCAGCATTCTTGTGTAGTTGCCGCCAACCTTTTCTCCAGCCGCTTTGTTAGCGTCCAAGTAGTGCATCCATATAGCAGTATCGACATGATCGCTGCTTGGAAGAAACTGCGTTTCATTTTATCGGTCAGGTCTGACTTCCATATGACTGATAGCCTATTGAGGGCTGCCCATGCCTTTGTTAGTTGCGTGTCGATATCTGTCTCGGTCGATGAGACACTGCTTCTTAGGCAAGTGAACTCGTCTTCTAGTTTCAAAGAGCTATCGTTTTGTGTGGAAATGTCTCCTGTTTGATTATAGCACATATATTCCGTTTTGTGTGCATTGATATCTCGTTCCAAGCTATGCAGTAGGGTTTTCGGCTTGGGCAGGTGCATTTGCCAGAATCGCTATGTCAACGGCGTAGTCGGCTTCAGTAATTATTTTTACTGGGTACCTTCTGCTTCTTTTCTTTGTCAGCTCGAAACCATTTTCTTTGATTTTATCGATCAATGTTCTAAGCACGTAGAGTGTCTCCTTACAGTACCCCTGCTATAATGTCGAAGTAATCTTTGTCTCCATCCGGATAATGCACTTTCACTTTGGTGTTTCTATAGAAAATTATTATGGCTGCGACAGTTTCTTTTGGTAGACCATATGCGAGTAGAATTTGCTCCATCTTCCCATCGTGTATGGAATCAAAGGCCTTTGTAAAGTCGACAAATAATATTGTTGCCTGTAGGTTTTTTATCCGTACGCCTTCTAGAATTCTACGGATAGTCAATATTTGTGAGGTCGTGGATCTATTTCTTCGGAAGCCATTTTGGTTCTTCCTGAGAATGTTATCAATCTTGGGTTCTATGCGGTTGCGTAGTAGAGCATTGTAAATTTTGGCTGCTATGGATGAAAGTGTTTTACTTCGGTAGTTCTTGGCTAATCCTAGGTCTCCCTTTTTAGGGAAAGTGAGGATGCATCCTTTCATCCATCTGTGTATCGGATTTTGATTATAAACTGCATTACAGTGTCGGAGCAGTATATCATCGGATTATCTGGTCTTTCATACTGCGGCTTTTCTATTTTTAATTTTTCTAAGTACTGGGTCGAGTTCTTCCAAAGTAAACGGTCCTAGTTTGATGTCTAATTGCTTTCTACTACTACTACTATTACTACTACAAATAATAATAATAATAATAATAATAATAATAATAATTACCAACCCCTCCGCTCGGGCAGGATATGACACAAGGTTAATTTTTAAGCGGAGTTTAACAGGTTTGAATTCAGAGTTTTCCTTCTCCTAGACTAGTTGCCTCACCAAGGCTGAAGAACCTAGTCAGCCCTACTATTTACCCATAGCTAGAGGGAGAATAATTGGATTAACACCTTTCCCAAGGGTATTAGTGCTATGTGAAATGCAATCAGTCTCGTCCAGGATTTGAACTCCTGTCGCCGTGTCCATTTTCTACGACAATAACCAATACACCATTAATAATGATAATCAAGAAAAAAGAGAACTTGCAACATTGTGGACTTTGCTATCCCAGCTGACCACAGAGTAAAATTGAAAAAAAAAATTAAAAGAAGAACCAATACCTTGACCTTGCTAGTAAATTGAAAAAAAAATGTGAAACATGAAAGAGACGATTATACTAATTATAATTGGTGTTTTTGGTACAGTCACCAAAGGATTGATAAAGGGACTGGAGGACTTGGAAATCAGAGGACAAGTCGAGACCATCCAAACTACTACACTATTGAGATCAGCCAGAATACTGAGAAGAGTCTTGGAGACTTGAGGAGACTTGCTGTCACTCAAACTTCAGTGAAAGACAATCAGCATTAACTGATGTGAAAAACTCTCAAGGAGTGAAGTAATAATGATAATGATAATAATAATAAACAAGCCAAAGATTTACCGACCAAGTTAGAACAATAATAAAGAAAGGTTGGTTTTCTGACCCTGAAATACTAGAAATACATCAGAAAATAAATAATGAAGATAATAAAACATACCAAACACATCAAGAATTAACAAACAAAAATAGCCTAAGAGAAATGAACCGCAGACTTCGGAAAATGAAAGCACCACGCAACTAAACGCACAACCAAACAACCCAAAACAAATACTATCACAAGAACAAAAGGTAAATCTAGAAAATTTAAAGAGAATTATGAACAGTGAAAATACAACCTTACTATCATTAAGAAACATAGAATGGTGAACAGTTAAGACGGAAATGAATCAAATAAACCAAGTACTACCTTATATATCAACGAATAATAAAATGAATTAAATGAACTAATCTATGCAGGGGCGAAATTAGTTTGTAAAAAAATTGGGATCCCCACAAAAGGCTCAACGAAAAAATCAAAACCAGGATGGGAAATTCGACTGGAAAAGCAGCTAAAACATCTACGAAAACTGGCCAAAAGGATAAAACAAAGGAAAGACGCTGGAATAGGTGGAAACAAAAAGGAAAAGGCAACACAAGAAAAATACCAGTAAAACATGAGGAAATAAACCAGAAAGTACATGTGAAGGAAGGAAAATTAAAGAGATATCGACAAAGGCTAAAACAATACAGACAAAACAGGACATTCCAAAACAACGAAAGAAAATTCTATCAACAACTGGGAGGAGATGACACGAAAAAATACCAACAACCGGATGGATGCAAAAAAAAAACCCGAACGATTTTGGATTAAAATATGGCAACCAAAAAAGACAGCAAAAAGGCCGAATGGATAAGCAATATGGCAAGAGGATTAGAAAGACTCAAAGAAGCCCAGAAAACGGAAATACACATCGATTTACTCAAAACGACACTAAAAATATATCAAACTGGAAAACGCCAGGCCATAATAGAATACATGGTTTGTGGTTCAAGAAATTCACCTCCATTCACGACAGACTAGCACTAGAAATGAACTGATGCATACAATCACCTAATGTACATGGATGACATCAAACTATTTGCAAAAAATGAAAAAGAACCGGAAACTCTAATTCACGCAGTTAGAATATACTGTCAGGACATAGGAATGGAATTTGGCATAGAAAAATGAGATATGCTATCAATTAAAAGTGGCAAACGACATCCAACTGACGGAATGGAACAACCAAATCAAGACAAAATTAGAACGATCGGAGAGAAGGAAACGTACAAATATTTGGGTATCTTCGAGGCTGACACCATCAAACCAGTGGAGATGAAAGAAAAAATTAAGAGTATCTCAAGAGAACTGGAAAGCTACTCGGGACAAAACTATCTAGCCGAAACTTTTTCAAAGGAATAAATACCTGGGTTGTACTCCTCTTTAGATATTCTGTAGCCTTTTTGAAGTGGACCAGAGAAGAACTTAAGCCAATGGACCAAAGAACGAAAAAACTAATGACCATGCATAAGACATTTTATCCCGGAGACGACATTGACAGACTATATGTATCAAGAAAAGAGGGAGGAAGAGGACTTGTTGGCATTGAAGACATCGTTGACGCATCGATACAATGACTTGAGGACTACATAGAAAAACACGAAGAACTGATTACAGTCATCAGAAACGAGATAGACCACACGATGGACAATAGAATGACAATTAATAGGAAACAAAAATGGGTAAAAACAACTCTTTGGACGTTTTAAGCGATGAATAAACAACATCTCACACGAGAAAACCTGGACGTGGCTAAGAAAAGGAAACTTTAAAAGAGAAACAGAATCTCTCCTAGTAGGAGCACAAAACAACGCTGTAAGAATCAATCATATCAAAACGAGAATAGATAAGACGTACCAAAATAGCAAACACTCGCGTCTGTTGGCAAGAGATTCATGTTTTAATCACACGGCACATTCTTCTACATATAAAAATCATAACTTTGGAATATTTCGCTTTTTCATATTTTGAATTCACATTCCGTTGGATTTATTCGTATTTGTTTCATATATATATATATACATATATATATATGGATAATATATGTATATATATATATATATTGGCCTAGCGGTTAGAGTGTTCGCCAATGGCCCGGGAGACCTGGGTTAAATCCCAGGTCGAGTCATACCAAAGACGAAAAAAATGGTACTTGATGCCTCCTTGCTTAACACTCAGCATTATAAGGTGCGGATCAAGGGTAAAGTAGAGCCATCCAGGGAAGGAGTAGCGCCCTCCCCTACATCTTGGTGCAGTAGCTATCGAAAAGGGAGCCTTCGGGTTACCCTCGACTATGGTCGCCAACTTTACTTTACTATGTATATATATATATTTGGATAATATATATATATATATATGGATAATATATATATATATATATATATATATATATATATATATCCAGTCAGCGTCCAAAGGCAGTGGGTGTGGATTATTATTTTTATAGAATATATGAGGAATATCATATAAATCTATGTGATTGCTCAATGTATGGCTATTGTTAATCCCTTATTCATTCGCTGGGATATAACAAAAATCGCATTCAGAGTGTATATAGAATAATTGGATGGAAACTCAAACTTGGTTAAGTCGTTGTTATAAATTTATTTCGGCAGAGAATATTACTATACTCTCCGTCTCATCAGATGACTGCAAATTCGAGAAAAGCATGTAAAAAGTCATCTGACGAGACGGAGAGTATAGTAATATTCTCTGCAGAAATAAATTTATAATGACGACTTAACTAAATTTGAGTTTCCATCTGATTACACTTTACATGAATATATATATAGAGAGAGGTTATATATATATATATATATATGTGTGTACGTATATTTTCCCGATACTTCGGAAATGAGCTGATAATGTTAAAAAAAATAGTGCACAATGCGCAAAAAATAAATTTTTTAGTGTGAGTCAAGAAAAGGTTCCATTGTTGCATACTGACTCTTGACAGAGTCGGATCTTCCAGCTGTGTAAACAAAGTGATAGCAGGACACACCAGTGTAAACAAGTAGAAGCAGCTCACGTGAATCAGAGCCGCAAGAACACTGGGTAGTCGTTATGCAATTATATATACACAGGTACCCCAGAGTAGCAGTCAGTCACAGGGGGCGACAGCTGGGCACCGCACAAAGGTGAGGGCAACCCACAGCAGTCTTCAGTCTCAGTCTGCAGTCGTCAGTCTGCAGTCATTAGCTTTACAGTCCCAGAGTGACCGCAGGAGGCTAGGTGGCCCCCTGACGAAGACCGGTTTAGAGCGTCTTGTCAAAGTAGAAAAGACAAACGGCCTTAAATATGAGTGCGGCACAGCGTGGTTAAGAAGAAGTTAAGGGTCAATATAGTAATTTCAAAGTCGTTCAAGTCTTCTATGTGTTTTCGTTTCCCTGCCTCTGTCTGTCTGTCTGTCTCTCTCTCTCTCTCTCTCATTACAGAAGTTTCGATCTCCTTTCGAGAGAAATAAAGAGAGACATACTTTATAAAGAAGTGTCATGCTAATTCTTTCGTCTTCATTATGATTGCAACATTCATCTTTATGCCGATAGGATATACAACATCATGATATGAACAATGGGAAAAGGTTTGTCTACCAAAAATAATCAGTAATAGTCTCAAGCTGCAAGGAGAAATCCAATATTTAAGGGCCATATCTATTTTTATCATTAAGGGTTTTCGGACTATTGTCTTCATTATTATTTTCACTATGTTTCAGGCGATACGTCCTCCGGCCTTCTTCTGGTGCTTGTCGAACTCGGGAACCTTCACGGAACTTCTAACGAAGTCCTTTATTGAAATCACGGGGTGTCGCCTGTTCTGGTTCCGTTAGCCATAATCGGGTACAAGTGTTAAGATTTCCTGTATTGTTACACGACTATAGAGAGAATTGAACCTGCAACCTCCAAATGATTGCCTCCTTAGTAGCTTAGGGAACCAACGCCTATAACAGGTACGCCAAGTGTCCAGCTGGACAACTCAGAGCGAATTTTAAGGACTTATAAACTTAATGTTCTTACTTGACTAAAATTACTACTATTATGTATGATTTTTTACCTGTGCTCATATTCAGTTTTTTTCTCTCTTCATCTAGCCTTCTTAATTATCGGTTCCTATATTGTATTAAACTCTATATTTGGTCTACTCAGCAGGTCATTGTAGCCCAACATATGTGCTGATTCCTTAAGGCGTGTAATTCTCCAATGTTCAGCCCTATCAATATTTGAGTATTTTCTGTTCTTTAATTTTCTTTGACATTCACTCTAGTCTGCTGGAACAGAAAAGTCAACAATTCAGCAGATTTTTTTTCTTTTTTTGGTAAGTATCTCTAGGTCCAGTCTTCTAACCGGAATCAGGTAATCTGTTGGTATCTCAAAATCCTAGAGAATTTTGTTCGTTTCATTCTCAAAGAAGGAATCTGGTTTGTGCATAAACATTCAGGCAGAATGGTCAAATTATTATTATTATTATTATTATTATTATTATTATGTTTCTCCTTGAGAGTTTTTCCCATCAGCGTTAGCTGAAGGTCTTTCATTGGAGTTTAAGTGACAACAAGTCTCCTCAAGTTTCCAGGACTCTTCTCAGTATTCTGGTGGATCTCAGCAAAGCTGTAGTTTAGATTGTCTCCCCTCGTCTTTTTATTTCCAAGTCCTCTAGTCCTTTTACCAATCCATTAGTGACTGTACCAAGAGCAACAATTACAGGTGGTATAATCGTCAATTTCATATTCCACAGTTTTTCAATTCCTTAGCAAGGTCATGGTATTTATCCTTCTTTTCACTTTCTCTCAATTTTACAATGTGATCAGCCGGGACAGCAAAGTCCACAACTGTGCAAGTTCTCTCATTTTTTTTTTATTTATTTATTTATTTATCTTTTTCTTTTTCTTTTTTTTTTTTTTTTTTTTTTTTTTTGGTGATTATTTCAGTGTCTGGTCATCTGGTCGCCAGGCCGAGATTAGGTAATCTGTTTGCATCTCAAAATCCCTGAGGAGTGTGTCTCATTTTCCAGTACAGATGCTGGGTTGTGCATATACCATTTAGTTTGTATGGTCAAATTTCAATTTCTTGCACAATTCCCAGTGAATCACCTTGCCCACCCAGTCGTGTCTAGCCTTATACACTTTCTGGGCAAAGTTGCTGTACTCACTTACTATTTGATTGATCGTTTCGTTTCGTTTCTATTACCACAAAACCTACATCTGCTGGGCGGGGTTGGGGGGCTTTTTTTGCCTCTAATCTATTCTTGCTTTGATATTATTCGTCTTTATGGCGCTGTTTTGAACTGCTATTTGGAAAGATTCAGTTTCTCTCTCAAAGGTACCCTTTTTTAACCACGTCCATGTTTTCTTGTGTGAAATGTTGCTTATTAGTCGCTTAAAACGTCCACAGAGTTGTTTTTATTCCCATTTTTGTTTTCTGGTTATTTCTTTTCTGTTGGTCCTCGTGTTGTCAGTATTGTTTTAGGTGGCTATAATCAGTCTTTCTCCACGCTTTTCTATGTAGTCTTCAAGTCGTCGTGTTGATGAGTCAACACTGTCTTCAATGATGGCGAGTCTTCTTCCTTTTTTCCATCAACGTCATCTCTGGGATGCAAGGCTTTATGCATGGTCATTAGTTTTCTTGTTTTTTTAATCTATTTGTTTAAGTTCTTCTCTGGTCCAATTCAAGAATGGTCCCGAGTATCTTACAAGGTGGACAGCCCAGGTATTTATCCCTTTGATAAGGTTTCTGTTATATAGTTTTCTCTCGAGTATCTCAGGAATCTTCTGAGTCTTCCAGCTGATCAACCAATTCTGTAGTCGTAAGGGTTTTGAGTCTTTCCTCCACTCTTTTTTCCAAGCATTTGGGTATTGTTCCAAGTTCGCCAACAATTGGTATCACCATCACCTGCATGTTCCACAACTTTCTTAGTTCTCTTGCTAGCTCCAAGTATTTGTCTATGCTTTAGTTTTCTTTGGTCAACCGAAACGGCAAAGTCCACAAATCAAGTTCTTTTTTTTTCCTTAATTAACACCAGTTTTGGTCTTCTAACACGAATTAGGTGATCTGTTTGTATTACCAAATCCCAAAGAATTGTATGCACCTCATTTTCCAAAACGAATTCTTGTTTTTGCATGTACGATTTGATAGTTGGGTCAAATTTCAATTTCTTGATTATGGGATTAATAAGTTCGCCTCTATCACGACATTATGATTATTATTTTGTTCCTTTGAGAGTTTTTCCCACCAGCGTTACTTGATGATTTTTTACCTGATTTTAAGTGACATCAAGTCTCCTCAAGTCTCCGGGACTTTTCTCAGTATTGTTTTTGTGTTGTGCTCCATTTGTTTATGTGATTAACCATTATCTTCTCTTTCGCCACATTATCTACACTTGCTATTATGTTGCGTACTATCGATTT
>OY757932.1:16648138-16683138 GCA_963585895.1 Sepioteuthis lessoniana | reverse complement strand
TGGTGAGGCAACTAGTCTAGGAGAAGGAAAACTCTGAATTCAAACCTGTTAAACTCCGCTTAAAAAATTGACCTTGTGTCATATCCTGCCCGAGCGGAGGGGTTGGTAAATAGTACCTTTACGGTTATCATCAAATAGAACTGTTTGATCATTTAACTGTGTGCAAACAAATGAATGATGTTAAATTAAATTGTTAATGCTATATATATATATATATATATATACTTGAAGGCATTTAACTGTATGGAAATAGAACTCTTGGCGTTAGACAAGAATACTTGAAACGACATATCTCTATGCGAAAATTGAATTGTTGGTATTACATATCAATACTTTAAACCATTTAACGGTATGAAAATAAAGCTCTCGGTATTAGATAGACAAGCTTTTGTAGATTTTTCATTCATTGGACGGTCTCTAAAGCATTGCTTATTTACATCAATCTGTCTAATTCCCTCCTTCCATCTCTCTCTCGAAGCACTATATATTAGAAACCTGCAACCAGCACTTAATAGAATTAATTTTCAAACCAGTGCTAATGTACTTAAATGTCTTTATCTACTGGCAATATTTACAGAATTACATTTAAAAGCAAACGCCGTAATCTTCAACGGCAAAGACGTCCTTACACAGTCATAATATGCTAAAACAAAAGTTACATCACTTTTGTTATAGATTCTCCCTTGATGATGGCCCAAAGTCGGGCAGAAAGTACTAGGGATACATACAACTATGGACAATACATAAATCAATTCCCCCCGAATACGATAAAAGTAATACCGGAATTCGAACGGATCCAGAAGAATTTATGTAGACATAAAATGTCTATTATGTTTAACGAAATTTGCATATATATATATATATATACCCAACCCTCCTTAGAAGCGTTATGTAAGACAAATGCATTTTTGAGCGTAGTTGAACAGGTTTGAAATCAAATCTTTCATTTTTCTAGACCGGTTGTTCTACCATGGTTAAAAAGCAGAGTCTTCCCTACTATTTACCCATAGTTGTCGGGAGATTAGTTGAGATCATACTTTTCCCCAATAGTATAAATGAATATTTATCCAACTCCTCCGCTCGGGCAGGTCAATTTTTAAACGGAGTTTAACAGGTTTGAATTCAGAATTTTCCTTCTCCTAGACTAGTTGCCTAACTAAGGCTGAAGAACCCAGTCTGCCCTACTATTTACCCACAGCTTGAGGGAGAATAATTGGATTCATACCTTTCCCAAGGGTATTAGTGCTATGTGAAATGCAATTAGTCTCGTCCAGGATTTGAACTCGTGTCGCCGTGTCCATTTCCTACGACGATAACCATTACACCACGGGCACCTCCAATCTGTGTTCTGATTGTATACGGCGTATACAGTATCGGAGCATTATGTCGTCGATTTCCATACTTCTGGTGGTATTTCATCAAGCCCTGCTGCATTTCTGTTTTGTTTTTTTCTTAGTACCGAGTCGAGTTCTTCATGTGCAAAATGTCCGATTTTGATGTATACTTGATAACTAATAAGTTTTGTGATTGGTTTGTTCGTAACCTTCGGAGGTTTTCCGAGTAAGTTCTCGAAATGTTGTTTCCACAGATGTATTCGTTCTTTTTAGCTGGCAGCTTTCTGTTTAGCTCTCACAGTACGCTTTCTTCTACTCACTTCGTTTATCGTCTTCCATGCTATCGCAGATTGTTTATCTTCAATCGAGTCTCTAATCTTATTGATATGATTTTATATGAATTCTGTTAGTCATTTTAGGTATACATTAGTTAGTTAATTTTATGCCTTCTTAAATTTCAGAGCATTTGTTGTATAGCCATGACCATGATTAACTATACAAACACATTATACATATACATGCAGAATACATATTGACGCAATGAATAAAGACGAGCGACACAGTTCTAAGAAAAATATGTACCTCTCAGTTTATTTGCAAAGGTTTGTGTGTGTGAGAGGGAGTTGGAGACCGAACAGGACTGCAACATATTGACCCCCACTCTTATGGCCATCAGCGTTGTGTCTTTCTTGTTCTCCTGCTGCTCAACCGGAGGCCCGGAGGCCCGGAGGCTCAGCTTTCTGCTGGCTTTCTCAACCACATCTTGTCTCTAACTCATCTGATCTCCAACTCACCGGGGGTCCCGAGGGCCCCTTCTGCCAGGTGGTGGCTCTCTACCACATCTTGTCTCTAACTCGTCTGATCTCCAAATCACTGACTTCCTGTCTTCACCGAGTTATATAATAGTTCAATCGCCCACTCAATATCTCCCCATAACTGCCATCGGGATGTGTTACTTCTGCTGTCCTTGGAATGGCATGTTTGGTTGTCATCGAGCGGAAATAACTGTCATGCAGTTCACAAGTCACTCTCTTCCGGTGCATCAGTCTATGAGTGTAACATGGGATTTTTACCTTGTCCCATATTTTCAGCTAAGCCTGCCTACGCGATTTCTTCTCATAACTGCAATCGGAATGTGTCACTTCCTTCCAGTGCATCACTTTGGAATGGCATGTTTTGCCGGGTCGAAGGTCAATATACTACACATTTATATTGACTGGGTTTCTTCTATTGTGTAGGGAAGCAAATTTTACGTCTGCGCGCTTTTTCTAACTGCTAAAATCTACCATAGGACTCTAGGTTTAGCTCTTTGTTTTGTTGGTATGCATTCTGCCGCCGCTTCTTAGTGATAATTGACGAAGTTCTCATATTCATCTTTCGGCGTAGGTGCATCTGATATCTCCTGTCGTGTATCGTATTTGTTTCTTAGTGTTAACGTATATTTATCTCTAATATACCTGTCGTTAAGTAGGGACCAGTCATTGTGTACGGTTGTTGTTGTTCGGGCCGCATTCCTTCGTAGGCGCAGTTGTATCTTTGCCCTGACAATTTGGTGATCGGAGGACAACCGCAAAGGGAAATATGGCTCGCAATTCAATGCACTATTATTCCATTTCTTATTTATGAGGATGTAATCCCTCTGTACTTTAGCGTTATTTACGTAGGTGTAGGTTCATAATTTTACTTTTCTTTTCTGAAATTTAGTATTGAGGCATGTTAATCTATTTTCTAGCGTGAAATCTGTTAGACGTTCCTCATTTCTATTTAACGAGTTGTGTAGGCTGAATTTGTGGTTTACTTTTTTAACTATTTGGCCATTTATGTCTCCGCCGATGATGAGAACGTTGTATTTCGGGATGTTTCGAGCAGGGGATGATAGCTCGTATTGGAGGCGGTGAAGTCTATTTCTTTACTAACATTGTTGTGGCTGTAGCAGGTGATGATTGTTGTGCTGGGGTTGCCGTTAAATGTCGCTTCCATCATCCTCGATTGTATTTTCGCGATGCGGTTTAGTGATCTTAGGGGCCGTGGTCCGATAAGCTTACCAACGCCACCTATCTTTTGTTACATCCACAACATTCCAACCAACATTACTGGAAGGCCAACAATATCTGTTGGTATTGCAAGAGACTGAAAGGTCATTCTACATTAGTGGTAATTCTTTAGCTCAGAAACCATGCTTACCTCTAATTATTATCTGATAAAGAATTGGTTGACCCACCACAGGTATTGTTTATTTGCAGTATATATATATATATATATGTGTGTGTGTGTGTGTGTGTGTGTCAGTGACGAAAAAATATACAGAATAAAAAGCGTGAATACAGTTATAAAATAAAGATTAAAATGGAAAAACTTTGGCTATAATTTAGGAGTCTATAGGTAGAAGGGATCCGTTTTGATTCATTTTCAACCCCAAAGTTTTGATCCTTCATATTTTTTATATGTATTTTCCTTATCTACTTCCATATATATATATATATATATATATATAACTTTGTCCTAATACAGTTCGCAGCATAAAGAAACCCATATGATCTATTTTCGCGCTTGCTTCTATTACTGTAATTTTTAAAAGGCGATAACAATTAAATACTTATGAGTACCTATTTATTCGGAATTTATCCATATATATATAATTGAAATGTTTATTTCGTTCAGCTTGATAAATAAATATATTTGAAATTTTGGACGGCATAATTTTTAGTGGAAGCAATGTTTACTAAGTGTCCTAGCAATACTCACAACTGATTTATATATATATATATATATATATATAATCTGTTCATTATTTATCAATCTTTTCTCAGTCTCCGCGGCATAGCCTGAAGCAGACAGCCAGAAGAATTAGCCTCTATGTGAACTCAGATAAAAAACGGAGTTGATGTGTTTTAAACTAGATGGTGCTATCTCCATATAAAATTGCAAGACTCAGAAATTAGTCAATTATTTCATATACCTCGGTGGCAATATCTCATCTACGGGCCGGGCATGGACAGCTATTAACAGGTTATCGAATAAATGGAAATGCGATTATTCTGATAAAATAAAACAAGGAATTTTCCTAAGCTGTAGACGTTTCGCTACTACTGCATGGCTTCACCAACTGGACTTCAACGAAACGCTTGGGGGAAAAGCTAGATGATAACTACACAAGGGTACTTATATTCATCAGCTCTGTGCGGACACTGAGTGCAGTGTGGACGACCTACCGAGAACGATGGTCAGTAGTGATGGATTGTAAGAGAGGGTCAAAAAAATAGTTCAATCGGCACAACTTAATGTCGATGAACAGATATGCCAATCTATCAGTCAAGATATCGTAGCATGTTCATATCCATCCAAGTCGGTTAAGTTTGTATTGGCTTGGTTTTATGGCACATCAACCAATGTAGGCTATTTAATGCTAAATCCTATTTATACATATATATTAAATATATATGATTTAGTTTGGTTGGGTTTTATGGCACATCAACCATTGTAGGTTATTTAATGTCAAATTCTATTTATACATATACATTAAATATATATGATTTGGTTTGGCTTGGTTTTCATGGCATATCAACCATTGTAGGTTATTTAATGCCAAATCCTATTTATACATATATATTAAATGTATATGATTTGGTTTGGCTTGGTTTTATGGCATATCAACCATTGTAGGTTATTTAATGCCAAATTCTATTTATACATATATATTAAATATATATGATTTGGTTTGGCTTGGTTTTATGGCACATCAACCATTGTAGGTTATTTAATGCCAAATCCTCTTTAGAAACGTGTATTAAATATATGATATTTAGTTTGGTTGGGTTTTATGGCAAATCAACCATTGTAGGTTATTTATTTCCAAATCCTATTTATATATATATATCACATATATATGACTTGGTTTGGTTGGATTTTATGGCGTATCAACCATTGTAGGTTATTTAATGCCAAATTCTATTTATACATATATATTAAATATATATGATTTGGTTTGGCTTGGTTTTCATGGCATATCAACCATTGTAGGTTATTTAATGCCAAATCCTATTTATACATATATATTAAATGTATATGATTTGGTTTGGCTTGGTTTTATGGCATATCAACCATTGTAGGTTATTTAATGCCAAATTCTATTTATACATATATATTAAATATATATGATTTGGTTTGGCTTGGTTTTATGGCACATCAACCATTGTAGGTTATTTAATGCCAAATCCTCTTTAGAAACGTGTATTAAATATATGATATTTAGTTTGGTTGGGTTTTATGGCAAATCAACCATTGTAGGTTATTTATTTCCTAATCCTATTTATACATATATATCAAATATATATGACTTGGTTTGGTTGGATTTTATGGCGTATCAACCATTGTAGGTTATTTAATGCCAAATCCTATTTATACATATATGTTAAATATATATGATTTAGTTTGGTTGGGTTTTATGGCATATAAAATATTGTAGATTATTTAATGCCAAATCCTCTTTATACATATATATCAAATATATATGATTTGGTTGGGTTGGGCTTTATGGCATATAAACCATTGTAGATTAATTAATGCCAGACCTTCTTATACATATATAGTAAATATAAATGATTTAGTTGGGTTGGCTTTAATGGCATATCAACCATTGTAGGTTATTTAATGCCAAATCCTTTTTATACACATATTAAATATATATGATTTAGTTTGCTTGATTTTTATGGCATATCAAACATATTTTTGTGCATAACATTCTTAAACGAGCCTTACGTCTTTTTTGCACACGGTTAAATGGTTGGTTGGTTGGTTGGTTTCTTTTTCGGCGTATCAACACTTTTTGGGTCATTTAATGCCGAATCATATCCTTTTGATAAAAAGTTTCTTTTAAGAAGGAAGTTTTTTTGGTTTTTCTTTTAAATCTTCGAATACTTATTCGTGGTGTATATTTCTTTCGACAATAAGGTAGAGTTTTTCCGAAAGTGAACGAAATAGCGTGACTGGAGTTCGAACTCGCTTACTACGATGTTGCAGTCCAGCCCGTTAGCCACTCCACTAAGGGCGCTACCTCCATTGCACAATTAGTGCATTTGACAGATCTTTTTGGTCCTTATAGCAAATACATTAGATTTCAAATCCATTCTTGATTCTCCCAGATGATCACGCTGCGGCTTTTCAAATGTAATTATTCCTTTGTAAAATTCAGACCTCCATTTACTTCAATCGATAAAGTGTTGAGTTCAAAAGAGAAGAAAGGGAAGTTAATTTCTTTAAGGCTGCATTTAAACTCCTGAGATTATATAATACTCTTACTCCTTACTTCCGCTTACTCTGACTCATGTATTTTGTGACATGTCGCACATTGTGCGTCGTTTAATGGCGGATCCTGTCTTACACACACACATACATACATATATATATATATATATGTATGTATGTGTGTGTGTGTGTGTGTGTGTGTAATTCGGTAATTATTATTATATTATCTCTAGATCCTGGCGGTTTTTTTTCTTTTTTCCTGGTAACCGTGAATGCTGGTAGATAGTAGGTTAGTAAATATATATATATATATATATGTATGTGTGTGTGTGTGTGTGTGTGTGTGTGTGTGTGTGTGTGTGTGTGTGTGTGTGTGTGTGTAGATATGTACTAACCTACTGTCTACCAGCATTCACGGTTACCAGGAAAAAAGAAAAAAACAGCCAGGATCTACAGATCATAATATCTCGAATCACCGCCCGGAGGAAAAAGAAAAAAAATCATAGGATAAAAAAAACAAAAATGCCAACTTCGTCACACCAGTTGAAAAAAATCAAGAGATATGCAATCAGTTGGTCAAAAGAAAACGAAAACCCACCGTAAAATGAAGCAATGCTACAATTACACTTTTTAGTAGGAAAAGCCCGACTCGCGATTTAATTTATATATATATATATATATATAATTTTTCCGGAATTTTTTTTTTTTAATTTTCAATAGTATTTAAATTAGGGTAACGGTTTTGGGGGGGAATTATTATTAGATTGTATAAACATTGTATGAATGAAAAATAAAAATTAATATATCTCCACCGCAAAAATTTTTCTTGATAAAAGAAATATGATAAATATTTTGTAAAAATTGTTTTAATTAAAAAATATCTCAATTGAATTTTTTTTAAATTTTCAAATCCCATTCTCACCAGGAGCAACATAAACAAAAAAAAAAGTTTCTTTCTTCTACATCTGATTATACTCATCACGAGCAGAAATAAATTGATTAAGACACCAAGGAAGTGATTTTTTTTTATATATATATACAAAGATTTTTTTTTTTATCTCGGCACGTTGAATGTTGATGTATTTTTCATCCCAAATTAATTATACGTCGAAAGCCGTTGACATTGAACACTCAAATTAGATACTCTTTCTCCTTGCATTTCCTCCTCGGATTAACGTAAAGTTGGGCGGGTTTCGACCCCAACTTCAAGCGTCCTACGTGTCTAGCCACACTGAAGAGTTGTGATACAACGAAACACTCTGTCTTGGGATGACAAACATATACGCTCCCCCACAGGGGTTGAGCACTCTGGCTGCCACTCGCATAATGTAAAGCTCTTCGAACGAATTGAGCACTCTGGTATCCAGTAAGGCAAAAATGTAAACAAAACGAAGACTGCTACATAATGCCTCTTAATTCCCGAGCAGACGTGGTTCGCTTGTAGGCTGAGCGGTATGATACTGAGTCTAACGTAAAGTTGAGCAGGTTTCGACCTCAGCTTCAAGCGTCCTACGTGTCTAGCCACACTGAAGAGTTGTGATACAACGAAATAGTCTATCTGTGGATGACAATATATATATTGGCTGGTTGTATTTCATATAGCGCTAATACCCTTAAGAAAACGGTGAATCCAATTATTCTCTCACCAACTATGGGTAAATACTGGGTTCTCCAACCTTTGTATGGCAACTGATCTCAGAGAAGGAAATTCTGAATTCAAACCCGTTAAACTCCGTTTAAAACGTCAGACTTGTGTTACATACTGCTGTTCCAATGGAGAGGTTGGAGAAATACAGACATAACTAGCGTAAAGTTAGGCAGGTTTCGATCCCAGCTTGAAGCGTCCTGCGTGTCTAGCCACACTGAAGAGTGGTGATACAACGAAACAGTCTTTCAGTGGATGACAATATATATATATATATATATATATATATATATATATCAAGTAAATATTAACTGTGAATATCCAAAGAAAGAGTGCTCAAAGCACAGCTATTTAATACAAAATAAACCCGCAAAGCAAAATATGTATTTTTGTTTAAAATATTGGAAAATTTATCTAATCCAAATTTAAATATTTATGTTAATCATTAACCAACGTAATACTTACTTTTTTGTGTGAAGTTTTATAAGAAAAGTGAATACATAGCTAAGTCAAATCTATATGGCACACATTCAAGCACATATATACATATATACATATATAGATCCAAATAAAAGCACAACTAAATTTTTCTTAGCTTAGGTTCTTTCTTTTCTTTTCTTTCAAAGAATAGTTGTCTTCGAAGTTTCATTACTTTTTTGATGTGTAACGTTGGTTATTTGAAGCGACATCATTCCATGTCGAAAAATTTTTGTCGACTGTGACGTTATTTGTCATACGTGTCTTTTCAACAACGTCTGCTTATTGATAGTTATAAAATTAATATTTACACAAAGACAGCTTTTTATTCTCAACCAATAAAAAACGTCCTTTTAATTATTCTTAAAAATTAATACTTGTGAGAAGTTATATTTATTTATTTATTTATTTATTTATTATTATTTATTTATTTAAATTTTATAATCTTGTTTTATATTCCAAAATTATATTGAAGGAATATTTATTTCTAACAAAAAAACAAGAAATTTAGAAATAGTGTTCTATTTCCATAATGAATTTATTTCGCTCACTCAAGCTCGTCAGAAGAAATTCAAATTGAGTTTGGTTACTTTTTTCTTTTTTCCGTTAAACGCCGGCGATATATTTCATGTTATATCGCGTTGTGATCTATTTTACTTTTAAAAAATTAACAGCTACGAAATTCTCCTTTTTATTTATGGTTTTTGTAAATATTAATTTTGTTTATTTCATATTAGATACCTGAATCAGGTTTATGAGTATTATTTGAAAACTATATAGTCTTTTTATAACTTAAGTATAAGTAAATAAAATTGGTGACCTTAATCGAGGGTGAACCCGAAGGCTCCCTTTTCAATAGCTACTACACCAAGGTTTAGGGAAGGGTGCTACTTCATTCCCTGGATTGTTCCACTTTACCCTTGATCCTTACCTTATAATGATGAGTGTTAAGCAAGGCGGCATCAAGTACCATTTTGAGTCTTTGGTATGACTCGACCTGGGATTGAACTCCGGTCTCCCGGACCATCGGCGAACATAAATTCAGTTGAAATTATAAAAACACTTTATAGCTAGAGAAACACGACATAACTCGAGAAAATACATTGTGTAAAAACTTTTAAATGGTCCTTGAAAAAGAAGTGTATTGTTTAGTTTATTGTGGAAATTCCTGCTACGAAATCGGTGCTCGAAGTTTTTTTATCAAAGGAACTTGTCAAACATTGGAATTATTCAGTGACAGACGAAAATTGTAATTGTTTCCAAAAGAATGTAAAATTCAGCTGATGAAAAATGAAAACATGAAAACAAAATGTTGTCATTTTAAAGTGAACTTATCATCAAAGAGACTTCTGTAAATAAATTTAGCTCAGAAATTTGCTGTGGAATTTACGACGCACACAAGTTACTACAATTTGACGGGCTTTTGAAATAACTCCAACACACCCTAACCAAGCTATGAAAAATACATTAATTAAATGGAAATGAAAACAGACGCAGGCAGAGACACAGGCCGATTCACACAGAATTTGGCCGAGATTGAAAGCAGTCATAAAGTGGCTTTTCTTCGATTTTGAGCTTACTGGCCTTGTATCGTACCGCCGAAATGAAAATAGAAAATAAGTTAATACCAGTCGGTCTCTGAAAAACTTGTATTATGTAAAAAGTTGATGAATGACAATTGTTGCATATTGACCTCCGACCCCGCCAAGCCGTCAAAAGAAGAAATGCACCTGTGTAAATAACAGATGCATCCGGTCAAAAATATCGAGATCAGGGGCGACCTTGACTGTCGAGGGGTTGGATTGAGTGCGAAATTGTGACGCTTGCAGGAAGAAGAGTGGGTGTCAAATTATTATATAACCCCGGCGATAGGAAGTTCAGGTCAGTTGGAGTGAAGATGCTGGAATGAGAACAATGTCCGAGAGAGGATGGGCCCCCAGGCCCCTGGTTTAGCAGCCCAGGAGAACGGGAAAGAAACGCAGTTATGGCCATAAGAGTGGGGGTCTGTATATTGCAGTTCTGTTCGGTCTCCAACTCCCTCTCACACACAACTCTTTCAAATAAAGTGAGAAGTATATTTTTCTAAAGACCTGTGTCCGCTCGTCTTCATTGCGTCGTTATGTTTCTGCATACATCTGCATATGATTATGCAACACAATTTCAATAATATACTCTAAATAATATTATTGTCACAAAGCTGTGTTGTTTTGTTCATGATCGCGAGTATCTTTTCTTTCTTTTTTCTTTTACCTTACGTAATTGTGCCGGAGGTGTCTGTCGAATTGTTGATACGGTTGGTGATTAATTCGTTATCCGGATCTTAAATAAGAACGTGGGCGGATAGACGGTTAATCCTGATTGCTCAAAAAATACCCTAGCACAGCACGACCAGAATAAGATCCATAGAATAATCCCAGTGTTTAATAAGGCGATGCCCCGTCCAGTTATACCCTATCAATGACATTATCCGCTCTTTATTGAAAAATATAACCAGAGTCCAAAACCTGGACGAGACTGTTTTTATTTCACATTGCACTAATATCGTTGTGATAAAGATATGAATACTTCAATTCCACCTCAAGATATGGGTAAATAGTAGGACAGACTGGGATCTTTAATTTTGATATGGCAACCAGTCTAGGAGAAGAAAAATGCTGAATATAAACTTGTAAAACTCCGCTAAAAATATTGACCGTATTTCACATCCTGATAAGTGGCGGGGGTTAATGTACATATATATATATATTGTCATGCACAACAGATCTGTTTTGTTCTAATAGAATTCTTCAGTGTGACTAGATTGCCGAAGCTGGGATCGAAACCCGGTGGACTCAAACGCCAATCCAAGATTCGACCACTCAGCCACGAGGAAACCAGCAAAAGCAAATTAAATTTAAACGGTTAACTATCACAAATGTTTTTGTTTACATATATCCGCTTACCGAGAGCTCGATTCATATGAAGAGCCTTACATTACGCTAATATATATATATATATATATATATATATATATATATATATATATATATATATATATATATATATATATATATACTCTCCTACCCCTGTAGGGTTGAGCTCTCTAGCGAGGGAAGTAAATATGTTGCCATTAGCGTAATGCAATTATATATATCTATATATATATATATATATATAGAGAGAGAGAGAGAGATAGTCTTCGATTGGCGTTTAAGTCAACCGGGTTTCGATCTCAGCTTCGGGAATCTAGCCCGTCTAGCCACACTGGTTAGTTCTGATAGAACGAAACAGATCTGTCAGTGGATGACTATATATGCTGCGGTCCCCAATTTCCAGAGTTTTTGCTTTTTTTTTAACTACAGTTGGTTTTATAGGCAATTTTTTAAATCTATTTTCCAAATGACATACTTTCGTATCTGTTGTAAGTTTGCTTTTTTTTATTTATTTCAATCTTTATTCTATTATTGTTTTTCTCCTCGTTCTTTTTTTTACAAACTTATTTAAAAGAATAAAACGTTTCTCTCAATCCTAATATTACAAACTTCGGTTTCACCAGAGCTTTTTCGATTTTCTTTCTGGGTTTTTAAACAATTATTTTGGACTTTTATGATTTCGTGGGATTTTTTTTCTAATTATCTACTTTTCAATTATTTTTTTTTCTATTTTTTTTTTGTTGGTTTTTATTCATTTATTTTATTTCTCTACCTATTTTGTTTTTCTTCTTTTTTTTTTTTTTTTGTTTTTTGATAAATGTCCGCTTAATCACTTTTCTCTGTTTTCATCGGCTTCAAAAAGACTTTTAATTGATAGATTTCAACTTACTACCTCTTGCATTTGTTTGAAGTAATTTCAACTCAATTTACGCGAGAAAATTTGAAATTCTTGCCAATCCGTTGCATTTAATAGATTTTTTTTCTGTTCTTTTTCTTCGTCTTTACCATTCCTTTGTTTCCAAAGTCTTGGAATGCTCTCAAGAGTTTTTGAAAGGGTCATTCAGAAAATTATCTTTTCTTACATGTCTTCAAGGCATCACATAAAGAATGGCGTCTGTTAATATTTTTAAAAAAAAGGTAAAATATTAAAATTATTTTCAAGAACAATAGATACTAGTTTGAAATTCTATGGTGCGGAATTGGTATTATTCGATTATTTTGTTCCGGACTCTTACCAGAATTTTAAGAATAATTTTATTTGTTTATCTATTCGTTTATTTTTGTTGCTGACATTGAGGTTAGTCATTTTTCTACTGTTTGCAAGTGTTTAAATAAATAATACGTATATCATCCCTTGTAAATAAACGGCCTTTTTGGCAAGACTTAAAATTCATTGACTGTATCACCTGCAAAAGACCTCACCCCGCAAAAAAAGGAATGCCCGGGATAAAACCCCAAACTGTATCGGGTGGTGAGACTGCGGTTCTAGAGATCTGCAGAGTGTGGAGTACAGTTTTAGCTGATGGTCTTTCACTGGAGTTTGAATGACAGCAAGTTTCCTCAAGTCTCCAGGACTCTTCTCAGTATTCTGGCCGTTCTCAATAATGCTGTAGTTTGGATGGTCTCCACTCGTCCTCCAACCTCTAAGTCCTCCAATCCCTTTAATAATTATTTAGTTACTGTCCCAAAAGCACCAATCACAATTGGTATAATTGTCACCTTCATAATCCATAGTTTTTTTTAATTCCCTAGCAAGGTTCAGATACTTATCCCTCTTTTCACATTCTTTCAGTTTTATTCTGTGGTCAGCCGGATCAGCAAAGTCCACAATTTTGCAAGTTCTCTTTTTTTTATTTTTTATTCATTTTTTTTTTTTTTTTATTATAAGGTCTGGTCTTCTGGCCGAGATTAGGTGATCCGATTCTATATCAAAGTCCCATTGGAGTTTATGCGTGTCAATTTCTAGGGCAAATGTTGGGTTATGCATATACCATTTGTTTGTGTAGTCATTATTATTATTGTTATTATTATTATTATTATTATTGAGACATATCCTACCATAACCCAAAGATGGATTCGTCCAACCTAAACGTATTCTCCGGGCTTAGTTCGTTCGGTTTCGTTAGTTGTCCCACGTTCCACTTGATAGTGTGGACTGACCATAAGCTTGTTAGGGTCAGTCTGCAGTTAGCTAATAGGCCTAGTCTAGCCGGCTACTAGAAGTTCAATACCTCCTTACTGGAGATACGGGACTTCCGGGATCGGCTAGAATCCCTAATTAAGCGGGCGTTAGTGGGGGGGGGCGGTTACCGGGAATAGGTGGTGGGTTTCTCTCAAATATAGGATTAGAGACTTCGCCACCAAATACGGTCGACAACTCAACCTAGATAGGACCAAGGAGGCGAAATCTATAGAAGATAGACTTTCCCGGGCGGTGGCTGGGGGGGGGGGACTCCCTAGGTGTAGAACTAGCTAGGAGGGACCTTGAGCGTGAGAGTAGCGAGCGCTACAAGGGACTCGTAGTTAGATCTAGGTTAAATTGAGTTCTCAACGAAGCTGTGAAATCGAACGCGACTGCGCGTGAAGAAAAAGTGCGAAAGTTTCCCGATCGGTATATCCATTGTCAAGACACCGGACGGGCGACTGCTGCGATCGAGTCGTGAGATATGTGACGCCTTTCGGGCGCACTTTCGGGATCGCTTTGCCCGCTGCACTGATCTCCCGCTCTGGGAGTTTCGTAGCTATCTCGCCGACTTCCCCCGCCTTGGGGTGGTTGAAGCGGCTAGCTGCGAGGGTGTGGTTACTGAATGCGAAGTCCGTGATGCATTGAAGCAGGTCGGCCTCAACAAGTCGCCGGGATGGTTTGCCCTACGAAGTGGACTTGAGGATGTCGCACATGTTTGTCCCTATTCTGACGGATGTGTTCAACCATTCAACCATCCCTGGTAGCGTTACCAAGGGTGTGATCACATTGCTGAAGAAAGGTGGCAAGCATGTTGGGGAGGGTTTAGATGACTACAGGCCCATAACTCTGCTTAACACAGAGTTAAACATTTTGGCCCGGGTCTTAGCGAATCGTTTACAGCGTGTCATCAGTGATCTTATCGGTCCCGAACAGACCTTTGCTGTGAAGGGAAGATCGATCCAATACAATCTGCACTTGATTCGCGAGGTCCTAGAGGGGTTAGAAGACGAAACCGAAGCCGCGCTGATCAGTTTAGATCAGTCCAAGGCCTTCGATAGGGTTGACCATCGGTTTTTGGCGACTGTTTTGGAGACTGCCGGATTCAAACCGGAGTTCCGCAGATGGATTAGCATGATGTAACACAACCCTCAGGCAGTGGTGCAGGTGAACGGAAGGCGTTCGAGGGTATTCGCGATCGAGCGTTCGGTCCGGCAGGGCTGCCCCCTGTCTCTTCTTCTCGCGATGGAGCCCCTCCTGCGCAGGCTTAGGGATGAAGTGACAAGTCCGGCCCTGCGCGGTGTCCCTTTTACTGAAACCCTTGCCGTAAGAGGTTACGGCAAGGGTTTCCGCGTTTGCTGATGACGTCACAGTCTTTGTATCCTGCCGCCTGGATATAAAAGCTGTGAAAGGGGCGGTTGTCGAGTACGTGCGGATTGCAGGAGCCAATGTCAATTTTGACCAAAGCTCGGTGCTTGGAGGGGTAGCAATACTCTTCCAGGGCCCTTCTGCTGGAGTGACGGACCCGTCTGCATCCTCGGGGTGTGGTTCGGGCCCGACCTCCAACTGGGCGAAGTTGGTCGGAAGTACAAACCAAGGTGAATGCTCAGGTGGGAATCTGGCTTTCAAGGAGGTTGTCCTTAAAGGGCAGGGCGGAGGCGTGCGCCACGTACGTCTTCCCCCTGATCCTTTACGGATTGGCTGTACTTCCTCTGCCTAAGGCACGTCGGTTGGCACTTCAACAATCCCTCTCCAGATTGTTCTGGGGAGGTGCAAGGCCCATGGTCCGTAGGCAGGTCTGTATCCAACGTACACGCAACGGGGATCTGGGTATGCCTGATCTGGAGAGCCACTAGGTAGCTGAAAGACTTGCATACTTGGGCCGGTCCTTGACGGGGGGCGCAGTATGGAGACGAAAGGCGAGTCGGACTTTTCCTCGCCTCCAGTCAGACCCAAAGGCTGAAGGTCGACGTAAGCCTTTGGGCGAAGCACTGTTCGTCCGCGAGTGCCGAAAGGCCCTTCGTAACCTTCTTGGGTCCAGTGACCTTTCACGGCCTCGAAAAGAACTATATCGGGAGCTAGTGGTGTGTTCCACTTCTGATCCTCTTAGCGAGCGGCGAGGCTGGACGGCGGAGGAGATCCGTATCTCATTGGAATTGGGTGCCAGGATCGAGCTTCTTGAACAACTCCGAGTTCTCGCTCACCTGGCGACTTGCACGGAATGCGTTACCCTTTCTCGGCTTGAACTACAAGGCAGGCCTGGCAGACATGCCTGATTGTCCTCGCTGCGGCAGTGGATTGGAAGAAACGGCTGAGCACGCCTTCTACTATTGCAAGCGAGTTCGCCCGTTTTGGGATCACGTCAGGGAGTGGACGGCTCGCATCGAACCCAAGCAGCTCGTGCTGCTCGATGTTGGTTACGTCGTGGACAACGTTCTTCCCCCGTTTCAGGGTGAGAAACGTGTGGTGTTTCTCGCGATCCTAGCTGTAGCTCGAATGGTGATTTGGACTACGCGAAAGAAGGGATTGTATGACGATGCAAACTTTTCTCATCGTGATCTAGTTTTGTATTTTAGGCATTCGCTTGGGGTCAAAATCAGATGCGATAGAAAACGCTTGGATCACATAACATTCAGCAGAAGGTGGGTGAATGCAGCGAGCCTGGTCGTAAGAAAGGGGGCAATGTTTGAGTAATCCTTCCTTCCTCTGCCGACCCATGGCGTCTACGATACGGGTCCTTCGGGACCCCACCCCTGTAAGTAGGCATTGTTTTCCCCCTTGAAACCTAGTTAGCAGTATGTTGTCAGTCATCGTCCCCGTCATCTAGTCGTTAGTTCTCAAGATCTTCCCCATCCCCATTATTTTTGTACCTCTACCCATATTCCAGCCCGCTTTTATTGAAAATCTTTAAAAAATTCACATGTATATAAAAAAAATCATATTACCTGCCTTCTTTTATTGTCCCATCCCGCACCGAACCCTCTATTTCTTTGCCCCACTAGACTAGGACCCCAGTCCCACCTAGGGTAGGTCCGGCTTGTTTTCGGTGTTTTCGGATACCGGAAAACAGTCTGCCTCCATTTTCGTAGACGGGGGGATGGGAGGGCAACCAAACGGGGAATTTTTCCTTAGTTTTCGTATGTATATATTTCGGGGTTTTTCTCCCATTCCCATCATATAAATTCATTGTAAATAAATCACAAATTGTAAATAAAATCATACATCACTTTCGGGGTTTTAAGTAGGTCTTCTTTCATAGAGCAAATGTGGTATTTTGGTGGTTGCAGCGTGCATGGCGATGGATTAATGGTTATATACTGTACTGTTGAATGGGTCGGCGAATGTGGCTAGCTAGGTCCCCTTAGTAAACATAGTCAATGCGAGACCGCACCCTTTCCCCTTCCCCCCAAAACTTAAGGCCTTGTGCCTTCTTGTAATCAAATAATAGAAATAAAGGGAGACAACTTCTCGTTCCTTACGAGACATTTGACAGACAGACTGCAAGCCGAGCACGGCTAGTACTTCCTGTGCATGACTTCCTTTTTCTGCTAATACAATAACGTTTACCTATCACCCGTTGTTTTGAGTTGTTCTTCCACTGGTCTTATCTGAAGACCACAACAATTATCTTCAGAGAGTTTTCACTCCAGCTTTAGTTGATGGTTTCTCACTGGAGTTTGAGTGACAACAAGCCTCCTCAAGTCTCCAAGACTCTTCTCAGAATTCTTGCCGTTCTTAGTAATGCTGTAGTCTGGATGGTCTCTACTTGTCCTCTGATTTCTAAGTCTTCTAGTCACTTTATCATTCTTTTGGGGATTGTTCCAAGTGTACTAATTACAGTTGGTTTCCTCGTCACCTTCATATTCCATAGTTTTTGTTATTTTTTTGTTTTGTTTTTTTGTTTGTTTTTTTGTTTGTTTTGTTTTATTTATTTATTTTTTTTTTGTTTTTGTTTTTTAGCTCTCTTACATGGTCTATTTATCTTTCTTTTCGCTCTATTTTAATTTTATTCTAGGGTCAGCCGGAACGGCAATGTCCACAATTTGTTTTTTTTTTCCTTTTTTCTTTTTTTTTTTTTTTTTTTTCTTCTTTTGACTATCATAAAGTCTAGTCATCTGGCCTTGATTAGGTGATCCGTTTGTTTCTTGAAATCCCTGAGATGTTTGTGCGTCTCATTTTCCAGGACAGATTCTAGGTTGTGCATATACCATTTGTTCATATGGTCAATTATCAATTTCTTGCACAATTCTTAATGGATCACCGTGCCTATCCAGTCGTGTCTAGACTTGTCCTCTTTTTATGATAGTTAGCTGCATTCAATTATTATGCGATTGATCGTTTCGTCACTATCTCCGCATAACCTACACTTGCTATTTTGTTGCGTCTTATCTATTTTCACTTTAACGCAGTTTGTCCTTATAGCGTTATCTTTATCATTATTTATTATTTTATTGTTATTATAATTTTTACTCCTTGAGTGTTTTTCACATCAGCGTTAGCTGATCGTCTTTCACACGTGTTTGAGCGACAACAAGTCTCCTCAAGTCTCCAAGACTCTTGTCAGTATTCTAGCCAATCTCAGCAATGCTATAGTTTGAATGGTCTCCACTCGTCCTCTTATTTCTCAGTTTTCAAGTCCTTCCACCAATTCTTTGATGACTGTACCAAGGGCACCAATTACAATTGGTATAACCGTCACTGGTCACTTGAAAATATATAATTGCTTGAATTATAAGTATTAGATAAGGATACTTGAAATCATATAACTATGTGCAAACAAATGTTTACTATTAGATAAAAATAATTACTTGACACCGTAAAAATGTGAGTAAATCATTAGTATTTTATAGAAATAATAAGAACCATAGAGCTGTGCGCAAATCATTTGTTTAAGATTGAAATTTTTGCAATCATTAAAACAGAGTGAAAATGAAGGATTATAGACGAATAAAAGTTCTTTTTTATAAAGTAAATTCAATGAATATTAGAAATATAATAAGTATGCAATCAAACATTCACAGAGGTATTAAATTTAGACGTTATATAATCCATATGGTGTTGATATACCGATAAATATATGTGGCACAGTTGCCGTGATGGTTACTTATTTTATTATCCGGTTTAATTAGGCCACGCGTTTTTCAGTTAGCTGTTAAATTAGGTAAAATGTTTGAGCGGAAATTTAAGTAAAATTGCAAAGTTTAAGTGAGTACATAACAAACAACACAGGAAGACAAAAATGTAAACAAAATGAATTCATATCTTGTCTGTGACTGTTTTGACTGGAGAAATGAAAACAGTGAATTTGGATAAGAAGGTACAATAATTCAGCAAGATGACATCACCCCCAACGATATCCTGAATTGAAATATATGAAAATTAGCGAATTTCGAAAAAGGATTAAGTATAGCCAGTCGATCAGTTGTCAGTAAGAAGTTTGCATTCAGAGAGTTCGGTCGGGCTGGGGGAAGGGCTGTGTCTCTTTAAGTCTGTTCATAGACCCTTACAGATTTTCTCTCTCTCTCTCTCTCTCTCTCTCTCTCTCTCTCTCTCTCTCTCTCATGCTACTGTATGCTGTCTGAACATCGAACAATAAGGGATTGTTAATCGTTGATAAAGGGTTCATCTTGTTTTTGAGTAGTCAAAACCCAGGCAACTTTGTTCCAACGGATATCCCCGCCCGTCAGAAGTTCCGGGTGGATTGTGACAATACCTCCTCGGCCCCCCGATACATCAACTTCTTTAAAACATTTCAATCTTGGCCGGTGAATCATCTTGTGGTTCCGATAGGGGCATCGCACATTTCTCCATGGCACAAGAAATACAATCAAGGGAGTGAGAGGAAAGAACAAAGAACAAACGAACAATAAGGCTTGGGTCAACTGAAGTGCAAGAAGGTTAAGTTGTGACACTGCATTCCCTATAGACTAACGCTAGCGTGCATCCTTCGTGAAATTTCCACAAGTCACGGGAATGCTGACTCATCTTGACGGGCCTTCCCTCACTGCTTCTGGACTCTATCTCATGCCGACTGGTCACTTCTGCTGTCCGGTGTCGACTGCCAACTGCCCTTCTCCGTCGCCCGTCGCTAACTGACTTCCCCGGGTTCCTTTGTCCAACTCCTCTCTCTCGCGTTCCCTTACCCACTTCCGGTCATGTCGAAGATCGCGAGCTCAGGCCTTTGTTTGGTTTCGCGCCAAAACAGACAAAGGGATCGTCTGCTTAGCGGACCACCCACATAGTGTCACAGATTGTGTCATTCCTTGTCCGTGGATCTTTGATACGCAGCGTGGGCACAGATAGGATTGATAAACAAAATATCTGAAAATGCACTTTTACCAGGATTCGACCCTGAAAATCCGCGACACAGTCAGACGCGGGATTCGGCCCTAAAAATCCACGGTACAGCCATAAACAGAATTCGACCCTGAAAACCCACTACAAAACAATAGTACTACATTTGGTACGTGCAAATATATTAAGCATACCGTTTGCCCTGGTTACCCGTACCAAACAGTAGTATTACATATATTAATGCCCGTGGTGTAATGGTTACCGTCCTTGGAAATGGACACGGCGACACGAGTTCAAATCCTGGACGAGACTAATTGCATTTCACATAGCACTAATACCCTTGGGAAAGGTATGAATCCAATTAGCTCCCTCCAGCTATGGGTAAATAGTAGGGCAGACTAGGTTCTTCAGCTTTGGTGAGGCAACTAATCTAGGAGAAGGAAAACTCTGAATTCAAGCCTGTTAAACTCCGCTTAAAAATTGACATTGTGTCACATCCTGCCCGAGCGGAGGGGTTGGTAAATATGATTACATATATTAATCTTTCCTGCGTCCAATGGTATGTAGGCTATGAATACTTGGAGAAGTGACGCAGTTCATGTAATGTCCCCCACAGTAACTTCCTCCTCCTGTGCTGTCAGTTCGAGTGCAGGTGTAAAGGTTTAAACAGACAGGAAGGGGTCAACAACTGACTTTATATTTTTTAAAAAGCGGCAAAGGGAATTTCGAGATGTCTTTCCGACAAGCGACGAAAAAGATATACTTAGAGAATCTTCAGCCCCTTAAAAAAAGGATTGGTTCGATATAGGCTTTTCTAAAATGCAAACACATTCCTTTCAATTCTTTCTCGGTCGACTGGGGCTGCAGAATACACCGACTGCATCTCAGCGGAGTGGTAAGACTCCCTCAACAAGTTTCCATTGGCCCAGTCAGCTGGAGCTGCAGAATACACCGACTGTATCTCAGAAGAGGGTTAAGACCCCCACACACCAACGAGTATACTGGATATGACACCAAACAATCTGTTGGCGAGGCTCTAGTAATGCTTGAGCAGGGTTAAGGTTACTACCCCCTAATTGCTATCAATTCCAGACCCACTCTGACCCGGAGTGGTAGCACTTCATAGGTTCCTATCTATGGGTTAAATAGAACTGAACAGTGTACGAATGCCCAACTGAATTGTTTGAAATAGAACTGTTTATATATATATAAATGGATTTAGCATTAAATAACCAATAATGGTTGATATGCCATAAAACCAAACCAAACCAAATGAATAATAGTAAATAGAATTATTCGTATTGGATAGAAATGCTTGAAACCATTTAATTGTGAAAAATTGAGCACACTTGAAAAAGTTTTTAACAAAATGTGTTTACAAATCATATATTTGATATATATGTATAAACAATATTTAGCATTAAATAACCTATAATGGTTGACATGCCATAAAACCCAACCAACCGAACCAATCCTTTCAATGCGAGACTGATAGGCTGACAAAAATCAGGCCAAGTCAACCAAAAACTGAAAATGAAACAGGAGATCAAATGATAACCTCTCTCTCCTCTTTCGTCAACTGTTTATTACATCAATTTTTCTACCTTTTCAATTTTCTCTTCTTTTTCCCAACTCCTATTCGAGACGATATTTTTTGTACACCCTATGTACACACGGGTATGGTACGAGGTTTTTTTTTTAATATGGGTAGCAATTGCAGAGCCGTAGCCCAGACACGTCCAGCGGCTCCAAAAATACTTTTTTTAAACACAGTTAAATGTCAAAAATAGTTCTATTTCAAACAATTCAGTTAAGCATAAGTCATCATCATCTTGTCGTGCCATCGGCACGGATATCACTGACCCTCTCTCGCCACCCCTCCCTATCGTTCATCGCTTCCGGCAGGTCCCCTGGGTTACACCCCGTATCCTCACAGCTGGTGTATGTAGGTTCGAGCTGGCCGCCCTGATTTTGCTCGGTCATGTGAAGGGGTCTATAGGAGTACATCACTTATGTTAGCATAAGTATGTAATTTTAATGTCAAAGCAGTTCTATTTCAAGCAATTCAGTTTATCATACGTACGCAGTTTAGTTCTATTTGATCCATAGATAGGATCCTATCAGGTGCTACCATTCCTAGCCAGACTGGGCTTAGGAGTGATGCTTTCCCAAAGCTCCCGCATTACTGGAGTTTCACCAACAGATTGTTTAGTTTCATATCCAGGATACTCGTTGCGAGTGCTCTTACCCCTCTGCAGAGGTGCAATCGGTGTATTCTACAGCCCCAGCAGACTGGCCAAGATGTCATAAAGGGATCGTTTAAATGTGTTCGAGAGGGACTTAGTTTGGTTTGGTTTCTTTGTTTAATGGCATATCAATCTTTGTAGATTATTTAATGCCAAAGCTATTCCCCTAGATGAACAGTAGTGGTACTATTTAACCCATAGCTGGGAGGATAAGGGGGTTCATACCTTTCCCAAGGGTATCTGCCCGAAAGTGAACGTAATAGCGCGACTAGAGTACGAACTCGCTTACTACGATTCCGCAGTCCATCGCTTTAACCATTAAACCACGAGGACACCCTCAAGAGGGAATTAGTTCAACTAGTTGATAGCTGACACTGTAAACAAAAGGGTTAACATATCCTTGTTGACCTTATATCTAACTGTTATGCAATGACGTAATCTGCCGATTTAGTAAATGTATTTATATGAAAACACGTGACAAGATCAGCTAGTTGAGAGCTGATACTTTAAACAAGGATATTAATCTGTGAAAAGAATTGCAAAACTTGCTGTCACTTGTTTTCGTGTAGTTGTTGGCTGGAACATTGAAATTCTTTGCTGATTGTAAAATTCTATTTTTCTTTTGTTTGTTTGTTTGTTCCTTCCCAGATTCGCTCTGTGCGTTGTCGTGGTTTTTCCTTCCGTCATCGAGGCCAAAACTGATGTTATGTCTGTGTTTGAGTTAATCTCTCTCTCTCTCTCTCTCTCTCTCACTCTCTCTCTCTCTCTCTCTCTCTTTATATATATATATATATATATCCTACCACTCACTCTGTCTTCACAGACATTCAGGACTTCCTGTTTATTTTCATACAGCACTTCCTGTTTACTTTTCCGTATATCTGCAGGTGTACCCTTCACTTGGCAAACAGCAACAGCAACACAGCCGCCATCTTCTTGAATAACGAATGTCTTGCAATTTTAAGCAAATATATCAGCACGTTGCTACGACGTCAAATCAAGTGGCGAGTCGACCACAGGTTAATGCATATCACTTGATCTAGAGCGAGAAACACACCAATGGTTCGGCAGAAAGAGATAATTACAGATCACGTGGACATACAGACAGATAGGCGTTCAGAGCCTCAAAAAGGAGAAGGTAAACGGACAATCGAAGAAGATCGAAAACGTTCGAAAAATACCAGAGATGACAAAGACACTTAAAAGATACCTATGTCCTTTTCTTACTAAGACAGACATGAATTGCCATATTTCTAACAACTACTAAAAGCAGTTCTTTAAAAAAAATACAGAAGCGTAAAGTTATTTGTATTGGATAGGAATATTTGATACTGTACCACAGAGTGCAAGTTATTGGTATCAAAAATAGATACTTGAATCTATAAATGTTTACTTAGGATAATCATCAACCGGGCCATTGGTCTAATGAGTAGAGTGTTCGCCAATGGTCTGGGAGACTGGGGTTCAATCCCAGGTCAAGTCATACCAAAAACTCAAAAAATGGTACTTGATGCCGACTTACTTAACACTCAGCATTATAAGGTAAGAATCAAGGGTAAAATGGAGCAATCTATGGAATGGAGTACCACCCTGCCCTTCACCTTGGTGTAGTAGCTATTGAAAAGGGAGCTACATAAAAAGGAGCCTTTGCATTACTTACGATAATTACTAATAGCTTTGTAATACGCTGACTGTAACAAGGTAACACCCTACAACGAGTGTCGTAGATATGACAGTAAACTACATCTGATGGTAAGGCTCCTGTCCCTTGGTGGAACTGGAGTTCATTGCCATTATAACTAAGTCCACTTCAAACCCGGACTGGTAGTACCTGTTTAGGTCCCATCTTTGGGTCAAATTTAACAGTCGACAAACAAATGTCCATTAAATACTTAGAGTTAGATAGCGATACTTGGTGTGTGCGAACGGATGATTGATGTTAAATAGAATTGTTAGTATTGGATTGGAATATTTGAAACTATTAAGTTGTGAGCAAACAAATGAGCTCTTGCTCATTTAAATGTTACCGACAAAATATCTATTTCCGAATATATATATATATATATATATATATATATATATATATATATATATATATATATATATATATACGTGGGGCATTCAATAAGTTTCCAGACTTTTTTGTACAGACATTTAGAATTGTCGTAGACTCTTGAAAATTCAGTATCTCATTGCTATACATCTTATGAGATGACTGACCAATTTTTTATGATTTCAGCTTCAAATAAACAGCTACAGCAGCAATTGGAATACACCCTACTAAAGCCTGATTATCACAGCTGCTGAATTTCAAAAATGCAATCTGACACTTTAGAAGAACGATATGCAATAAAATTCTGTTTTAAACTTGGAAAAAATGCCACGGAAACAACGTATGAAATGCTTCAGACTGCTTTTGGAGCATCTTGCATGAATCGAGCATCAGTTTTTGAGTGGCATAAGAGATTTAAGGAAGGCAGGGAGTCTGTGAGGGATGATGAGAGGTGTGGGAGCAATAAGGAAGTCAATAGACCAGAGTTGATTGGCCAAACGGTTAGGGTTAGGGTTACTATGTTGAGGTTTTAAGGGAGTTTAGGAAGAGATACCGTCAAAAGAGGCCAGCACTCTTCAAATCGAACCAGTGGTATTTCCACCAGGACAATGCAACAAGTCTACAACTCCATCCTTGTCATAGACTATTTGACTAAGATGGGCATCAACACAGTTCCTCACCCTCCCTAAAGTCTAGACCTTGCTCTCTGGGACTTTGGGTTATTCCTTAACTCAGAGGCTGTTGTTATGAGACAATTGAGGAGATGAAAGAGGCTGTGACGAAGGTCATTGACACGCTCACACTAGAGGACTTCAATGAGGCCTTACAGAAGTTGTTGGAACGGTACAACAAGCGCATTGCAGCCGAAGGAGATTACTTCGAAGGGGACTAGAGTTTCATGTGTGTACTCTCAATAAAAGTGCCCGCACGAAAAATGTCTAGACACTTATTTAATGATCATCGTATATATATATATATATATATATATATTACTGTATCATTACGTAAAGTTATTGAATATAGTTATTTTATCTAAATAAGTATTAAATGTAATAAGTCGAAATGTAATTAGAATTTTAAAAAATAAAAAAAATTTTTTTAAATAATTTGCTATAATTCCAACCGGCAATAAAATTTTTAAAAAACCGGAAGTGGGCTAAATGAGGAGATAACTCCTCACCCCTCTTCTATCTCTTTCCACCCTTCTCTCCCGTGTCTATTCTGAATTATTTCATCCATTATATCTGAAAAAGTCCTGTTAATTTTTTACGTGTTTTTTGATTTTATCAAAAACACATAACAGGATGGAAATAAATTTATAATCCTAATGTGACCGGTTTTGTTTTTTCTTAAAGAAATATGTATATATATATATATATATGAAATCAAGATTTGGCATAGGATAACCAACAAGAGTTGATATGCAAAAAAAAAACAACAACAACGAACTAACCATATATAATTGTTTGCAAATCATTGATCTTGAATCGGAATATTTGATTTCATATAACAGTGTGCCAACAAAGGATTATAGACAAATAAAAGCACCTTTTCAATGCAATGGAAGATTGAATATATAGTTACTACTGAGATCAAACCTTTCCAAATGGATCAAGTTTCGGCATTATATAACCCATAAGGAGTTGGCATGCCATGAAACAAATAAACAAAAAAAAAATGTAAAAGGAAATGAAGGTCCTATGTTTAAGAAATGCATGTTGGCTTCTTCCGAAAAAATATTCAGTCTCCCTTCGGCGTAATCATCAATGTCGCCTCTGAAACACATCTTAGCCTGATTTTAATATCCCATGAAGGTTGATATGCCATTAATCAAAAAACCCAAACCAAACCAAGCTGAAGCCTGCTTTAAATATCTGTAAATTGTCGTACGTACATTTTATATATATATATATATATATATCCGACTGGCGTAAAGTCAGCTGGGTTTCGATCCCAGCTTGAAACATCTCGTGTGTATCGTTACACTAAAGAGTTGTGATACAACGAAACAGTCTGTCTGTGGACGACAATGTATGTGCTGTCCCCTCACTCCGTGGGTTGAGCACTCGAGTGAGGAATTGACTTGGTTTTTTTCATGAATTAAGCACTCCAGTAGCCGTTCGCATGTATGTAAAAAATATTTATATGTACAAAATTCCTACTCCCAACTTGCGAATGACGATAGCTCTGGGGTAAGATATCCGGCTGACTTTTCTTCAGTCGGGTTTCGATCTCTGCTTGAAGCACCTCGCGTGTCTAACCACAATGAAGAGTCGTGATTAAGCTAAACAGTCTGTCTGTGGATGGCTATATATATATAAGTACACATCGAAAAAATTTTTGATAAAATGTTAATATTCTCCCAAACCAGAATTATATTTTTTCTAACAGAACACTATAATATCAAAACGAGTATTATTAGGTATTATTTAATACCAGTTCTAACAACAATAAGACATTATAACTCTGTACCAAAAATAAAACTGCATGTATATATATATATATATATATATATATATATATATACCGGCCCATTGGTCTTGAGGGTAGAGTGTTCGCAAATGGCCGGGAAACCAAAGTCAAGTCATACAAAAGACTCTAACACTCAGCATAAGGTGCATATCAAGGGTAAGTGGAGCAATCCAAGGAAAGGTGTAGCACCCTCCCCTACGCCTCAGTGTAGTAGCTTTTGAAAAGGAGGATTCGGGTCACCCTCAACTAGTCGGCCAACTTGAGGGTCATGCCTGCTCTTCGATCACTGTCCCAGTTATTTTACACAAGTATATTAAAAAGTGATAACCGAATGGAATTAAGTCAGTATGTTTGTACAATGCAAATGTGTAAGACTCATCGCAACGAGTGTCCTGGATAAGAAACTAAACAATCTGACGGTGAGCTTTGGGAAATGCGGAGTACCTCTTCATTGCCATCAGTCCCAATTCCACTCAGGCCCGGAGTGATAGCACATAATAAGGTCCTTTCTAAGGGTCAAATAGAACTGTTTCACACTTAAAATATGAAAACAAATAACTTATTCTAAATTGAATTGTTTGAAATAGAACTGTTTTGATATTTGACTGTGTGTAAACAAAAAACTATACTTATACTAAACTAAATTGTCTGAAATAGAACTGTTTTTGACATTCAAACTGTGTTTTTATGCTAAAGTGAATTGTTTGAAATAGAACTGTTTTGACATTTAACTGCGTGTAAACAAAAAACTGTACTTATACTGAACTGAATTGTTTGAAGATTTTATCAAAATATCTTATTTCGGCGTTAAATGACTCTAAAGGTGTTGATATGCCGTTAAACAAAACAACCAACTAACCAACCAACCAACTCTCTTTTCTCTCTCTCTCTCTCTCTCTCTCTCTGTTGATTTATTTTGCACGTCTCTCTCTCTCTCTCAATCTATCTATCTATCTATCTCTCACTATCTCAGTTTATCCAATTCATCTCTCTCTCTCATCTCTCTCTCTCTTTCTCTCTCTCTCTCTCTCTCTCACTGTTAATTTACCTTTCATCGCTCTTTCTCTCCCTCCTTCTCTCTCTCTTTCTATTTTTCATGTTTCTCGCCTCCTCTCTCTCTATCTCTCTCTCTCTCTCTCACTATCTCAGTTAATCCATTTCATCTCTCTCCCTCATCTCTCTCTCTCACTCACTGTTAATTTACCTTTCATCGCTCTTTCTCTCCCTCCTTCTCTCTCTCTCTTTCTATTTTTCATGTTTCTCGCCCCCTCTCTCTCTCTATCTCTCTCTCTCTCACGATCTCAGTTAATCCATTTCATCTCTCTCCCTCATCTCTCTCTCTCTCTCTCTCTCACTCTCACTGTTAATTTACCTTTCATCGCTCTTTCTCTCCCTCCTCTCTCTCTCTCTCTCCCTATTTTTCATGTTTCTCACTTCCCTCTCTCTCTCTCTCTCTCTCTCTCTGTTAATTTATTTTTTATGTTCATTTCTCTCTCTCTCTCTCTCTCTCTCTCTCTCTCTCTCTCTCTCTCTCTCTGTATTGATCTTTAGCTCTGTTTACAACAGTTCAAGACATTTTTTATATAAGGAGAGAGAAAAAAAAACAATCTTAATGTTTCACAATTCAGTATTTACCGTAAATTTTGTTTTTTGCGATAAACTTATTTTTTTATTTTGTTATATTTTTTGTATGTCCGGCTGGAAATTAAACGTAGAAAGTTGGAAGACGTTAAAAGTAACTGTTAAGCTGTGTCCCAACTGAGATCGTCACTTCAACAAATTGAGATAAATGGCTTTTTGAGGCGTATAACTACAAAAGATAAACAACATTTTAACCAGAAAATACACAACCAGGCCAGAAATCTACTACGACGAATTAAAAAGAATACGTACATACCATTATTTTACCATTTCAGGAGATAAGGTCATTAGGCGATACAACAGTGTTCATCATGAACATCATGTCGTGCCGCTAGCACGGTATCCCTGACCCTCTCTCACCACTTCTCCATATCGTTCATCGCCTCTGGCTGGTCTTCAGGGCTACATTCCGTATCCTCACATAGCTGCTGTATGTCTGTTCGAGCAGTTTCTTCCAGGCAGCGGTTGTGTCGATACTGCTATATGGATGCACTACATGGACGCTAACTAAACGGCTGGAGAAAAAACTAGACGGAAATTACACAAGAATGTTGAGAGCAGTATTGAACAAGTCCTGGCGACAACACCCCACGAGACAACAACTATACGGACACTTGCCCCCCATCACGAAAACTATACAAATTAGACGAACCAGACACGCGACACAGCTGGAGAAGCAAGGACGAGCTCATAAGCGATGTACTCCTATGGTCCGCCACATATGGATGTGCAAAAGCAGGACGACCAGCTCGAACTTACATACAGCAACTATGTGAGGACACAGGATGTAACCCTGAAGACCTGCCGGAGGCGATGAATGATAGGGAGAAGTGGTGAGAGAGGGTCAGGGATATCCATGCTGGCGGCACGACATGATGATGATGATGATGATGATGATGGGTTAGCTTATGTATGATTTATGCATTTGCCCGCGAGCAGGAGGTGACACAAAATCAATGTTTAAGCGAAATACAATTGGTTTGAATTCAAAGTTTTCTTTCTCTTAGATTGGTTGCCGCACAAAAGCTGAAGGTACAAAGCTGCCCTATTATTTACCTATTTTGCTAGATTCGTGCCTTTCCCAAGGGTATTAGAGCAAAAGCGAAATGCAAACAGTCTCCTCGAAGATTTAAAGACGGTACATCGCATCCACTTAAAACGATAACCGTTACACTACATATGTGTACATGAGTGTATGTATGTGTACACGTGTGTCTACATGTGTGTATGTATGTATGTACACGTGAGTACATTTGCGTGTTGGTTTGGTTTGGTTTCTTTGCTTAATGGCATATCAACCTTTGTATGTTATTTAATGCCAAAGCTATTCTCCTAGAAGAACAGTAGTGGTACTATTTAACCCATAGCTGGGAGGATAAGGGGGATCATTGCCCGAAAGTGAACATAAAAGCGCGACTGGAGTACGAACTCGCTTACTACGATTCCGCAGTCCATCGCTTTAACCATTACACCACGTGGACACCCCCTCAAATTTGTGTGTGTATGTATGTACGCGTGTGTACATGTGCGTATATGTGCGTGTGTGTATATGTGTTCGCGTGTGTATGTGCATGTATGTTGATTAGTTCATTTAATTTTAACAACGCTAGCTTAGTAGTGAGTTCGATTCTCACTGGGTGTCCCGTATATCTGTTTCGTTACTAAATCAAGGTAAACCTGAAAAATTAATTAAGCGTTAACCTTACTTGATGCTCGATACTTAATGGCCTTTTGCCACACTCAGTCGACTTAATGCCTCTTTCTCTCCTTTCAAATTATAATCAATCTTACATTTTCCCTACTTCTAAATTTGTATCCCCGATTCGTTCTCTCTCTCTCTCTCTCTCTCTCTCTCTCTCTCTCTCTCTCTCTCTCGCTCCCACTTTACTCTCTCTTAATTAATTTTTCAGGTTTCCCAATTTATCTTTCATTTTCTTTTTCCAACCACCATAAAGTTTCTCTCTCCCTCTCTCTCTCAACCACTCTCTCTCTCTCTCTCTCTCTCTCTACCACTCTCTCTCCCTCTCTCTCTCTCTCTACCACTCTCTCTCTCCCTCTCTCTCTCTCTCTCCCTCTCTCTCTCTACCACTCTCTCTCTCTCTACCACTCTCTCTCTCCCTCTCTCTCTCTACCACTCTCTCTCTCTCTCTCTCTCTCTCTCTCTCTCTACCACTTTACTCTCTCTAAATTAATTTTTCAGATTTCCCAGTTTATCTTTCATTTTCTTTTTCCAACCACCATAAATTTTCTCTCGCTCCTTCTCTTTCTCTCTCTCTCTCTCTCTCTCTCTCTCTCTCTCTCTCTCTTTCTCTCTCTTTCTCTCTCTCAGTTTCTTTCTTTCATTCTCTTACTCATTTTTTCCTGCCACCTCTTTATTCTCTCTTATTTTTGAGGTTTCCCGATTCATTTATTTCCTTTCTTGATTTTCTTTCCCCCTACCATAACCCCCCTCTCTTTATATATATATTATTCTCTCATTTCATTTGTAGGTCTATGTATTCCTCTCTTATGTTCTTTTCCACCTACCATAAACCTCCCCTCTCTCTCTCTCTCTCTCTCTCTCTCTCTCTCTCTCTCTCTCTGTTTATATCCCAGTTCTCTATCGAGTTTTCCCTAACAGAATAACATTGGTTTTTGGTCATGCACTTTAGTATTGACATCCTCACCACATTAGGGTTTTTTTTAATTCCCATCATGCCATTGCCTTTTCCGCTTTTTTGTAACGTTTTACATTTTCTTTATAGCATATTTATTAATCGGCTCTGTCTGTCTGTTCTCATCAATATTGACGTTAAACGCTGATTTTTTTTTCTTATCATCCCAACTTTCTCACTTTTTTCATCCCCTTTTCAATTAAGCCTAACCATTTAAAAGAATAGACGAAAAAAACAAAGTTCCTATTTCATTCACCGGTTTTTCTTCCATCCTTTTCAGTTATTAAGCATTAGAAAAAAAATGTACACTTTTCTTCAGGTCAGTCATTCAATATTAAATTTACTCTATGGGAATCATATATCAGATGCCTTGTGTAGACCAATGGTTAACATACGTATCAGGTCGATTATTCGTTCATATAAGTTCATTCCTCGCGTGGATGTGCCCGTAGTGTAATGGTTATCGTCGTAGGAAATGGACACGGCGACACGAGTTCAAATCCTAGGACGAGGCTGATTGCATTTCACATTGCACTAATACCCTTGGGAAAGGTATTAATCCAATTATTCTCCAGCTATGGGTAAATCGTAGGGCAGACTAGGTTCTTCAGCCTTGGTGAGGCAACTGGTCTAGGAGAAGGAAAACTCTGAATTCAAACCTGTTAAACTTCGTTTAAAAATTGACTTTGTGTTATATCCTGTCTGAGCGAAGGGGTTGGGTAAATATGGATTGAACTGTTTTTGATCACATGTGTGTAAACAAATGAGTGATGTCTAATTGAATTATTTGTGATAGAAAGCAATACTTAAAACCATTTAACTGTGTGCAAACAAATGATTAATCGAACATAAAATTGATATGACATTTAACCCAACCAAACCAAATCATATGTATTTAATATATACGGTAGTGAGCATAAAGATCAGAACGATGTTAAGAAAAAGCCTAAATGTGAAATAACTTTTTATTTCAAAGCTTCGTTGAACATTTTATCAATGGAAAATAAGGATATAAAGTTAAATTATATAATTCCAAAATATAAAGCTCGATAAACTTATTTTGATAAAGTTATAAGAATAATTATATAACATCCGAAAAAATAAATGATCAAAAACATCAGAACGATTAAATATATCCGTAAAATTTAATAATTATTTTGCATTATTAAAGAAAATTTAGGGTAAGAATATAAAATAGGGTATTTTACTAAATTACACCGGCTCTTGTATTGTAAATATGGCAAAAAAAATCTGTGACATCATTGGAACTTAGAAAACTGCTGGTCAAGTTATGTAATGAAGATAGACTCTCGATTGGGAATATTTCAAAGACAGTGGGGAAATCTAAAAGTGTTATTCATAGTGTTTTAAGAAAACTTGAGGAGACTGGGTCATGTGATGCCAAGAAACCACCTGGCAGGCCTAAGAAAACTAGTGCAAGAGAAGACAGATGGATTAATAATGAATCAAAAAAGGATCGATTTGCGACAGAAACCGCTATCTCTAACGCTAGCCTTCCTGAAGACTTAATGAAATAAATTTGAACAGTCGAGTAGCTTCTACGAAGCCTTACATTTCTAAAAAGAAGAAAATGAGCCGATTAAAATTTGCCACTGAACACGTCATATAGACTGAAGAACACGAAGATTAGGTTCCACGTGAAATATACATAGGAAATCCGAGAAAACACGAAATTGGTTCAGGTACGAAACTCTTATTTACCTTTTTGAGTTTAAGGTTTTTCGACATGAGGAGAGAGAGACACAATTTCTTTCTATGCTGACTTTTCCATCTTAACCCCCCACCACGTGCGGCCCCGGCCGCAAACTACTGGTCTGGCTTCGGCGAGCTCCGAAAGTCGACTTGCTTCCTCAAGACTCGAATCACAACTTCCTCGTTCGGAGTTTAAATCTCAACAAACTGTTGTTGTTTTTTTTAAATTCCAAAATCCTCGGCGCTTCCGGGCATGACGTCATTCACGACCCCGGTCCTATTTCCTATCTGGGGTTTTTATTGTGACATCTCTGATTATCACATCCGCCCCGCACGCGCGTGAACACCTGCACTCAATGTGTGCACCTAACTAACCCATGCACTAAGCGAAAGGTTCTCAGCCTAACTAAACCGAAAGGCAAGATATATAAAACGAAAAATGATAATATAAAAAAAATCCCTCCGCAATTATATAACAGTCTTAAGAAACAATATTCGTCTCAGTTTGTTGTATAGCCACCTAATATATTTGCATGCAGAAACATATTCAACACAATAAGGACGAGCGAAGACAGTTCTTTAGAAAAATATACCTCTCACTTTATTGAAAGGATTATGTGTGGGAGGGAGTTAGAGACTGAACAGAACTGCAACATGTTAACCCCCACTCTTATTGCCATAACAGCGTTTCTTTCCCGTTGTCCTGGGCTGCTCAACCGGGGGCCTGGGGGTCCAGCCTCTCTGGGACATGGTCCTCATTCCAGCATCTTCTCTCCAACGGCAACTTCTCAATCGGGGGCCTGAGAGCCCTCTCTACTGGGTGCTGGTTCTCTCTACCGCATCTTAACTCCAACTGTCTCGAACTTCCTGTCGCCGGGGTTATATAATAATTTGACTCCCACTCTTTTCCTGCGAGCGTCACAATCTTGCACTCAATTCAACCCCGTGATAGTCAAGGTTATATCCTGATATTCCTCGACCGTGAGCACCAGTTATTTACACCGGTGCATTTCTTATTTTGACAGCTTGGTCGGGTCGGAGGTCAATATATAACAAGTTCACTAAAAGCAGCGTTAAATTTGGAGGAGGAACTGTGATGGTGTTTGGCACATTACTTCTTGTCAGGCTACTCGGTAGAATTAATGCAACTGTATACAAAGAGATATTGAAGAAACGTTTACCTTATTTAAGAACTGCAATTAACCGACCAACTGTATTTATGCAAGATAATGCTCTATGTCACACAGCGAAGTCTGTTAAGACATTTCTTTCTGAGGAGGATGTTACTGTCATGGAGTGGGCTGGTCAAAGCCCAGACATAGTTCCTATTGAGAATGTTTAGTAGTTACTTAATAAAAGAGCTAAGAAAAAGAATCCTAGAAACGTCGAAGATCTATGGACTAATTTGAAAGCAGAATGGGAGAAAATATCCATTGATGAATTCAAGACATTAATTCACTCGTGTAGCAAAATATATCAAGCGGTTATTGAAATTAAAGCTCTACACATCAAGTACTAATGAATTCTAAACACTATTTTCATTTAGATATGATGTATCCATTATAATAGTATGATTTTGTTAATCGTTCTGATAATTTTGATCATCTATTTTTTTCGAATGTTATATAATCATACTTATAACTTTATCAAAATTACTTTTTGGAATTATATAATTTACCTTTATAACCTTATTTTTCTTGATAAAATGTTCTATGAAGCTTTAAAATAAAAAGTCATTTCGCATTTAGACTTTTTCTCAACATCGTTCTGAACTTTATGCTTACTGCAATATGTATAAAACTGATTTAGCATTAAATATCCTACAAGAGTTGATATGCCGTAAAGCCAAACCAAAACAAATCATATATATTTAATATATATGTATAAATAGGATTTCGCATTGAATAACCTACAAGAGTTGATATGCCATAAAAGCCAACAAAACGAAACATATATATTTAATATATATGTATAAAGAGGGTTTGGCATTAAATAACCTACAAAGGTTGATATGCCATAAGACTCAACCAAACCAAATCATATATATTTAATATATATGTATAAAGAGGATTTGGCATTGACTAACCTACAAGAATTGATATGCAATAAAACCAAACCAAACGAAATCATATA
>OY757932.1:16643138-16645638 GCA_963585895.1 Sepioteuthis lessoniana | reverse complement strand
TTCTTACTTTAAAACGTGTGTGTGCAAATTATTATTATTATAAAGAATAATTAGTGTTAAACAGCAATAATTGTAACCACTTCGTTTTGCTATAGTACTCATCATGAACGATAGGGAGAAGTGGCGAGAGAAGGTCAGCTAGAAGGCCGCTAGCATCGATATCCCTGACCTTCTCTCGCCACTTCTCCCTATCGTTCATCGCCTCTGGCAGGTCTTCAAGGCTACATGTCGTATCCTCACATAGCTGCTGTATGTATGTTCGAGCTGGTCGTCCTGCTTTTGTCCGGCCATATGTGAGGGTCCATAGGAGTACATCACTTATGAGCTCGTCCCTGCTTCTCCAGCAGTGTCCTGCATATCTGGTTCGTCAAACTGGGATAGTTTTTTGTGATGGGAGGCAGGTGGCCGTATAGTTAGTGCCTTGTTGGATGTTGCCGCCAGGACTTGTTCAATATTGCTCGCAGCATTCTTGTGTAATTGCCACCTAGCTTCTTCTCCAACCGTTTAGTTAGCGTCCAAGTAGTGTATCCATACAACAGTATCGATAGTATTAGATAGTGTCACGTGATATCCCACGGAGACGATAGAAATAAGATTAATACTATCCTCCCGTTGGAATGAACAGTGGCATGCCGTCAAAAAGTGACCGTTAAGAAAGAATGTAGGTCACAGAGGGGATATCAACAGATGTTGGTACTTAGTAACCTCAGGTCGCCGGACACCAGGGGGAAGGAGGAAGAAGCCAAATGATTGGCTGGGACCCTAAAACGGAAGTGGCACCTTCTGCCCGTCGGCGAAAAAAACGAGAAGAAAAGGCAGTTTTTGGGCAGGGCTCGTGGCAGACAGACCCATAGCCATTACTCCGGGTGAAGAAGACAAAAACATATCTCGGACACGAGGGACCCAAGTTCTTCAAGCCAGTGTTAAAAATAGCATAAAGTCTATTAGCCCGTAAAAGAAGAAAGATTCTCCAGTGGAACCCCGTCGAAAAATAAGATAAGTAACTTTGTGGCTATTTCTCCCTTTATACCCATATTTTATATACCACTCTTTCTCTCTCTCTCTCAATTTGAAGAAACACGAAAGAACAAAAAAGAAGAAAGACATTTATGTTCATGGACTGTTCAATTATTATATGTTTTGACACTTTGAAAGTGTATCTCTTTGTATAGTAAAGGATTCATGTTTTTTAATGTTACCACGTGGTCGAAGTTGTTCTCTGCCGTGTCTTCTACGAATTTGTTACCTCATGCTTCCTTTTCAGCTTCTATTCGCCTTATGTTATCTTGCTTAGAATTGTCCAATTAATTCCTTTAAAATATCACACGGGAAACTGGAGTTGCCGACTACAATATAATATTATTACGACTAAACCTATAGGTCCATATCTTCCATTGTCTAGGGGGAGGAAGTAAAGCGACCTGGTGGGTGTGTGGATAGTGTGAAATTTGGAACCCCTTGCCAGCGGCGGTCAGCCTAGCCCTAAATTTATCCCTCACATAATATGCCAGTTCTTATATGCCTGAGAAAAACTCTGAACGAGGACTTATTCTATAAGGGATCAAGTGCCAGCCTGCCCCGTCTTCACACGTGAAAAAATAAAGTCCCGTTTTGGGATTTTGGTCAATTTCCCGTCACAATAGCAATAACAACAATAGCAATACTAGCATGCAAACATATTAGTTCAAACTCATTTAAAAATGAAATGACCTCCAAACTATTCGATTATAAATCATATATCTATTTAAATGTGTGCAAACAAACGACTGATGTGACATTGTTACTCTTAAATAACAATAGCTGAAACCATTTAACTGTGAGCAAACAAATGATTACAAGTCAATAGAATGTATATCTATTTAAATGTATACAGACGAATGATGGATGTTAAATTATAACTATTACGAGGGTCATTAAATAAGTTTCCATACTTTTTTTTCCTATGGGCACTTTTATTGATAGTACACACATGAAACTCTAGTCCCCTTCAAAGTAATCTCCTCCGGCTGCAATGCACTTGTACCGTTCCAACAACTTCTGGAACGCCCCATGGAAGTCCTCTTGTGTGAGCGTGTCAATGACCTTCGTCACAGCCTCTTTCATCTCCTCAATTCTCTCATAACGACAGCCTCTGAGCTTAGAGAATAACCAAAAGTCACAGGGAACAACGTCTGGACTTTAGGGAGGCTGAGGATCTGTCTTGATGCCCATCTTGGTCAATAGTCTTTGACAAGGATGGAGTTGTGGACTGGTGCATTGTCCTAGTGGAAATGCCATGGACCCGATTTGAAGAGTGCTGGCCTCTTCCTAAGGAATCTCTTCCTGAACTCCCTTAAAACCTCAACATAGTAACCCTAACCCTACCCCTTTGGTCAATCAACTCTGGTGTATTGACTTTCTTTACTTCTCTCACACCTTTCATCATGCCTCACAGACTCCCTGGCCTCCTTGAATCTCTCATGCCACTCAAAAACCGATGATCGATTCATGCAAGATGCTC
>OY757932.1:16478138-16640638 GCA_963585895.1 Sepioteuthis lessoniana | reverse complement strand
ATTAAACATCAGTCATTTGTTTACACCCAATTAAATGATCGAACAGTTTTATTTCTAACAATTTAATTTAGCATAAGTCATTTGTTTGCACAGAGTTTAAATTTCAAACATTTCTATTCGACCCATAGATAGAACCGTATCTGGTGCTACAACTCCGAGCCAAAGTGGACTTGGGAGTGATGGCAATAAAGGGTTATTCCGCATTTCCCTAAGCTCCAGAATTACTGGAGCTTCAGCATCAGATTGTTTAGAGTAATAATCAGGACATTCGTTGGGGCAAGGTTTAACCTCTTTGCAGAGATGCAGTTGGCGTATTCTTCAGCCCCCAGCCGACTGGGCTGTTCTTAGCTATGTCCTTATTATATTGTGTACAATATCTCCTATTTGTCGCTTGGTGTATCCGTACAGTATTTCTTCCTCCTGTCTTTATTTTCTAACTTTTTTGTTTGTTGCTGTAACTGGCAGCTGTAATTATTCTTTCCTTTCTCTTTTTGTATATTCCTTTAGTTCTTGGATTATTACATCTATTATTACATTCTTTTAGTTCTTGGATTATTACATCTATTATTACATTCCTCAGTATTCCTTTTCTTGATACTGAGTCTCTCGATGTCATTTTTTCTTTTGCAAAGCGTTGGGCATCATTTTTGCTGTTGGCTGGGGTTATAGAATACACCGATTGCTTCTCTTCCGAGGGGTAAAACATAATTGTTTGAAATAGTACTGGTTTTGACATTTAACTGTGTGTAAACAAAAAACTATATTTATACTAACCTGAATTGTTTGAAATAGAATTGTTTTTGTTTTAAAATGGATTTGGCATGGTTAATGATGCCATAAATCCAAACTTTTACATCATCATGAATTTCCTTTGATCCATTTGTCTGAGTACATCTTTTGTGCATTTTAAAAATGATCCAGGGTATCTTACAAGAAGGGAGATTGCCTTGGACTCGGGTAGCCTTATCCATTTTCCTACGACGATAACCATTACACCACGAGCGCATCTATAAATGATTATTGACACGAATTAGTTCCGCCGACTTCTAATCAATGTGTGATAAAAGACGAACATGGTAGCTGATTTACTTGAGCTTTATTTGATATGATTCAACGCAAGCCAAGTTAAGGGAAAGATTCTTTAGTATTTATGGTAAAGTGATCCAGAGAAAGAAATCTTTTGTTTGGCTTCATCACAGAATTATGGTACACCTTCAGCTGAAAGAACAATGAAACTGTTGTACATAACTGATACAAATACGTAAAATCTGATCATCTTGGCTGAACAATCGCACAAAGCTTTGGAACTTTTGCTACGATTATCAAAATAATTAACAGCGAGTCTAAATGATCAAACTATTTTTCTTTTTCCGTTATAGAGTGATTTTTAAATGCAAATTAGTTTGATCTTCTGGCTACTTACTAATAAGTGGTTTGTTTTTATCCCCAAATCCAAGAGAATTTTATTCCTTATTTGCCGGGTGAGATTCTGGTTTGTTAATATACCACTTCTGTGTATGATAAAGCTTCCTTCGCTTGTTTCCATTTTTGTAAACCAGGGCTTCACAAATTGTCCCATTTTGACCTCTGGGGAATTAATAAAAGCGTAGAGGTTCACAAAGGATGAATTTATTTGTGTGCATTTAGAAATTCCTTTATAACACCAGAACAAAAACCACTGAATCATTTAGAGGCGATATTGAAAACTGTAGCAAAATATCCCTCACCTTGTGCAACTATTGATTATATATATATATGTGTGTGTGTGTGTGTGAGTGTGTGTGTGTGTGTGTGCGCGTGCGTGTGTGTGTGTGTGTGTGTGCGATGAACAATTTTTGAACTGCTACAAGGTGCGGAAGCAAAATATGGAATCATTTTAAAACGTTTTCTTTTAGTTTGATTAGTCCAATTTTTTTTTTAAAGTGGTGAATCTAAATGTTCGTGATTAGATCTATTATTCAAGCACTTTTCATTAAAATTTAGCCCAATACGAGAGAACAAGAAAAGAAACGACAAAGAATCTATGATTTGCTTAAAGCCGAGACCAAGCCCCCAAAATTTTCCGAAATAATAGGAGTTTATTTATGGCCTCGATCAAGCTCAGACCATAACCTCCTTGATTACGTCATATGAAGCATTTTAGAAAGCAAAACTAATGCTATTTCCCATCCAAATATTGGTTCGCTTAAGACTGCTATTGAAGAGGAATGGAATAAAATATCTGAAGAATTTATTTTGAAGGCATATGCAAATCGTTTCGATGGTGGGTTGATACAATAATTGAAAACAATTACGGCTGTAGTACTATATGGGTGGCCCGCCAAGGCAGACGATTCCTTTGTCTGTTTTGGCGCGAAACTAGACAAAGGATTTTTGGACCTGAAATATCCGGAAGTGGTAAGGGGACGCGAAAGAGAGTTGGCTGGACAAACGGCTGGTAGGTAGTTGACGACGGGACCCGGACGAGAGCAGTTGGCGACTGGACAGCAGAGAGGCGGGGCAGCAAACAGAGTTGGCGTGAAACCACGGACAGGGGCAGTCAACACCCGGAGACAGTAGGAGATAAGATAGGGTCCAGCCACAGTGAAGAAGATTGAGTCAAAAGATGTCGGCATTCCAGTGCTTGTGGAATTTTCGCTAGTAACCCACGCTAGCGCTAGTCCGCACATGCATGTAGTGTTGCATACCTCCTTCTGCTCTTGGTTAACCCCAAGCTTTTATCGTGTTTGTTAGTCCTTCTATTTTCTCCGCTCCCTCGATCGTATTCTTGTGTAGCGGTAAAGAAATGTGCGTTACCCCCTCAGCCACTAGTTGATCACCGGCCGGCCGAGAAGGAATAGTTCGAGAAAGAGGATGAATGCGTGATTGGAGAGAGGGGCGTAACGTTACACGGCCATATTGGGTAAATTTACTGTTTTTAGAGTATCTTATTTTTGTTTAATTTTTTTCTATCAAAATTAATCTTATTTTATAATGGGGTCGTTTATTATTATACAAGAAAATTCGTAATTTTGCTTCTGCACCCTATATACATCAATAACGATATTGCTTTAAAAGCATTTAATTCCATACACTGAGGAAATATGGATCAAATGCTACTAGCATATGATCCGCGCTAAAATGATGCTTTACAAAAACATGAAAGCAATGGTTTATTCGCCTGATGGTGACACCGACTTCTTCGACATTGTCACTACAAAAACGAGGAGATTCACAAGCGCCGTGCATGTTTATGATTTAGCTAGACGACGTACTTCGAACGTCGATAGATATAATGAAAGAAAATGATTTCACATTTAAAAAAGAGAAGAAGTAGACGATATCTTGCATAAACTATAATAGACGCAGACTACAGAGATGATCTAGTACTTCTCGTATGTAAGTCTGCCTAACTTCAAAACAAGCAAATAAAACAGAGTTCATGTCTGTTAAACGAAAAGAATGCATCTTTACGTTAAGTGGCAAGGTTCTAAAATTAATAGACAAGTTCTCGTACCCCGGGAGCAATATCTCATCTACTGAAAGTGATGTAAATATACGCATAGCGACGGTGTGGAGAGCTATCGACAGGTTAACGATTAGATCAAAAGCTGATATCTCCAATAAAATAAAAGGGGATTTTTCCCAATTGTGACTATTTCAATAATACTTAGTCGCTGAGAAAATGCACGGAGAAAAAGCTAGATGGAAACCGTTCAAGAATGCTTCGTTCTGTTTTGAACAAACCCTTGAAGCGATACTTGATAAAACAGTAGCTATACGACTGTATTCTTCTCAACTCAAAAACAATTCAAGATATGATAGGCACTGTTGAAGAAACACGAACGAATTCATAAGTGGCGATTTTCTGTGGGCCAACAAACAAGGACTTACTTACATCAGCAACGAGGATCATTAAATAAATTTCGAGACTTTTTTCGTATGGACACTTTTATTGGCAGTACACACATGAAACTCAAGTCCCCTTCGAAGTAATCTCCTCCGACTGCAATGCACTGGTTTTACCGTTCCAACAACTTCTGGAACGCCCCATGGAAGTCCTCTTGTGTGAGCGTGTCGATGACCTTCGTCACAGCCTCTTTCATCTCCTCAATTGTCTCATAACAACAGCCTCTGAGCTTAGGGAATTTCTATAAGTCACAGGGAGCAAGGTCTGGACTATAGGAAAGGTGAGGAACTGTCTTGATGCCCATCTTGGTCAAATAGTCTGTGACAAGGATGGAGTTGTGGACTGGTGTATTGTCCTGTTGGAAATGCCACTGACCCGATTTGAAGAGTGCTGGCCTCTTCCCTAGGAATCTCTTCCTGAACTCCCTTAAAACCTCAATATAGTAACCCTAACCATAACCCTTTGGCTAATCAACTGTGGTGTATTGACTTCCTTACTCCTCCCACACCTCTCATCATTCCTCACAGACTCCCTGGCTTCCTTGAATCTCTTATGCCACTCAAAAACTGATGATCGATTCATGCAAGATGCTCCAAAAGCAGTCTGAAGCATCCCATATGTTGTTTCTGTGGCATTTTTTCCAAGTTTAAAAGAGAATTTTATTGCATCTCGTTCTTCTAAAGTGTCCTCACGTCCAGATTACATTTTTGAAATTCACCAGCTGTGATAATCAGGTTTTAGTAGGGTGTATTCCAATTGCTGCTGTAGCTGTTCATTTGAAGCAGAAATCATAAAAATTGGTCAGTCATCTCATAAGATGTATCGCAATAACATAGTGAATTTTCAAGCAAGAGTCTAAGACAATTTTAAATGCCTGTACAAAAAAAAATGCTGGAAACTTACTGAAGGCACCACGTACGTACTTATAGGAGATAGATAGATAGATAGATAGATAGATTTAACCAGAGCGAAAGGTAGGAAGATGTGAAAGAGATATGTAAATAATAAGTTGTTAGAGGCAGTTCAAAGCCGGTAATTAATGTTTAAGCCAACTTACGCGATGCTCACTATTAAGGTGTGGCTTCTCCTGGGTTCCGTGAAGCAATCTACAACCGAAAAATCATTTCCTCGAAGGATACTTTGTCATTTTAGAGTTTTTAAACGTCGTGACCCCAACCCTCCAAAAAAGACAACAAAAAACATCATTATTTTCTCTTCCTGGTGGGTTTACCACTTACTTATGCGAGACTGAAAAATATATTTAATTTCCCACAGAAAAAGTAAGGCCTCTTTTTTCATTTTTTAGAGGGGTTGGTAAGACTAGTATTAAAAAGTTTTTTTTCTCTCCGTAATATAAACTAATTGAAGTACCAGTCTACGTTGGGTAAATGATCAAATGTTTTTCAAGAGTGAAAAGTTCCTTCTTCTTTTGATTTCTAAAACAATATTCATGATTATCAAATCATGTTAATGGCCCGAATCCTCTTTCTAGTTTGGCCATGTCGCCAGAGGGTGGCAGCAGAATATACCGACTGCATCTCTGCAGAGGAGTAAGACTCTCCCAAAGAGTGTCCTGATATGACACTAAACAATCTGACGGTGAGGCTTCAGTAATGCTAGAGCTTAGAGGAATGCCGAGTATCACTTTATGGCCATCGCTCCCAGATCCTCTCTGGCTCGGAATGGCAGCATATGATAGGGTCCAATCTATGGTTCAAATAGAACAGTTTGACATTTAAGCTGTGTATTTATGTTAAACTGAATTATTTGAAATAGAACTGTTTTTATATTTAACTGCCTGTAAACAAAAATATGTTCTTACACTAAACTGAATTGTTTGAAATAGAACTGTTTGATCATTTGATTGTGTGTAAACAAATGACTGATGTTTAATTGAATTATTAGTGATACATACCAATACTTGAAAACATTAAACTCAGTGCAAATAAATGATTAACTGTAAATAGAAGTATTCGTATTGTATGGAAATAAGTGAAACCATTTAACCGGAGGCAAAACATGAGATCAGGCGTTTTTTAAAAATGTTATCAACAAAATGTGTTTAGAAATCATATATTTAATATATATGTAGAAAATGGATTTGGCATTGAATAACCTACAATGGTTGATATGCCATAAAACAAAACAAAACCTAACCAACACCTCTCTCTCTCTCTCTCTCTCTCTCTCTCTCTCTCTCTCTCTCTCTCTCTTGGTCATCGCGCTTGCAAGTCATCTAGAAAGCATCCCGTGCCTGCACAGAGCTGATAAATGTTCACGGTGCCTTCAATAAGTTTCCAGACTTTTTTGTACAGGCATTTAGAATTGTCGTAGACTCTTGAAAATTCACTATGTTATTGCTATACATCTTAGGAGATGACTGACCAATTCTTTTGATTTCAGCTTTAAATGAACAGCTACAGCAGCAATTGGAATACACCCTACTAAAGCCTGGTTGTCACAGCTGGTCAATTTCATAAATACAATCTGGACGTGAGGACACTTTAGAAGAATGATATGCAATAAAACTCTGTTTTAAACTTGGAAAAAATGCCACAGAAACAACGTATGGAATACTTCAGACTGCTTTTGGAGCATCTTGCATGAATCGAGCATCAGTTTTTGAGTGGCATAAGAGATTCAAGGAAGCCAGGGAGTCTGTGAGGTATGATGAGAGGTGTGGGAGAAGTAAAGAAAGTCAATACACCAGAGTTGATTGACCAAGGGGTTAGGGTTAGGGTTACTATGTTGAGGTTTTAAGGGAGTTCAGGAAGAGATTCATTGGGAAGAGGCCAGCACTCTTCAAATCGGGCCAGTGGCATTTCTACCTGAAAAATGCACCAGTCCACAACTCCATCCTTGTCACAGACTATTTGACCAAGATGGGCATCAACACAGTTCCTCAGCCTCCATATAGTCCAGACAATTGAGGAGATGAAAGAGGCTGTGACGAAGGTCATTAACACGCTCACACAAGAGGACTTCCATGGGGCGTTTCAGAAATTGTTGGAACGGTACAAGTGCATTGCAGCTGGAGGAGATTACTTCGAAGGTGACTAAAGTTTTATGTGCCCATACGACCAAACCAAACCCTCCTCTCTCTCTCTCTCTCTCTCTCTCTCTCTCTCTCTCTCTCTCTCTCTCTCTCTCCCTGGTCATCGCTCTTGCTAAGTCACCATGAAAGTATCCCCTGTCCGCACAGAGTTGATAAATGTAAGTCTTTATTGGTGGGCTTACACTGGTGTGTCCATGTTACTGATTTATGCTAAATTGAATTGTTAGAAATAGAACTGTTTGATCAATTAACTGTGTCTAAAAAATGACTGATGTTTAATTGAATTGTTAGTGATACCTAGCGATACTTGGAAAAATTTAACTTGGTTGATTTTTGCTAAATTGAATCGTTATAAATAGAACGGTTATTTTTTATAAGTTAGAACAATTTTTTTGCACACAATAAAGTAATGCAATTAACCAGACTTGCAGGACACTGTTGGAGAAGCAGGGACGAGCTCATAAGTGATGTACTCCTATGGACCCCCACATATGGCCGGGCAAAAGCAGGACGACTAGCTCGAACATACATACAGCAGCTATGTGAGGATACGGGATGTAGCCCTGAAGACCTGCCAGATGCGATGAACGATAGGGAGAAGTGGCGAGAGAGGGTCAGGGATATCCGTGCTAGCGGCACGACATGATGATGATGATGATTGTTTGAACGCAGTTAAATGGTTCCAAGTATTGCAATGAAACACAGATAATTCTATTTTTTCGCGCAGTTAAGGCGTTTCAAGTATTGCTATTCAACTTGAATAATTCTAATCAATGTTTCTCATTCGAGTTAAATGGCTTCGGTTATTTGAGGTATATGAGCTATTTAACTAATATCAAAGGCTTACTAAGGATATTGCACCATATTGATTAAAACTCAAGAATTCTGTTTTATCTTTCATGTAGAGGACTTTTGCTGCCTGTTCCAGGGTGTACCGCAGAGATTCGGTGTGGACAGGTGTATTTGCAAGAAACGCTTGTGCTTTATGCCGAGAATGAAATGACAACTCTTAATGTATCAAAATATTATCTGCTTCTATTCCATTCCTTTTATTACGAAATGCACGAAATAGTGGAGAGAAAGATAGGGCAGAAGATAGCTGAGATATGCACGCAAAGGGAGATACGAATCTTCAGAGAACCGCTTCCGCTTTGTTCTACTATCACGAGACTGTTTCTTCAGGTTTCTGAACTTCTCACGAATCTGTTTCTTCACGCTTCTTTGCTTCGTGCTTCATGTATTATCTCAAGGAATACAAGGCTTCCTCATTGTTAGCAAGTCTCATACGGCTCAGGCCTTTCTCTAGTTCTCAAACATGGGTAGTCTGGCACAACACCAGGGCCCATGGCACTGTGAGGTCTAGTGTCTCTTCTGTTGACTCCTTCGTTCTCCTTCGTTCTTCTTGAGTCGAAAATCTTCAGTGGTTATATAATTTTCAGAACGTCCATGCAATACTCGTGGTCATACTTCCTTCCGGCATGCTATCCACGCAATTTACGTGTCATTTCCGTAGTGTTTTCTTTGCTTTAAGACTAAAGTAGACATCCTTCTTCGCAACCCACGTAACTTACGTGGCCTACCAACACTTGATCAGTAAACAGAAATAGTTTTGATGGATATCATCTTCTTCTTGCCTTTTTTTTTTTTTTTTTTAGCGCGAAACCATTTTCTTTCCTTTGATATATTGACGCTCGTAGTACATTGTCTTGGTTGATTATGAAAAGAAATTGTGCCAAGACTCCTGCGAAAATAACAAAGAAATCAGAGTCATCCAGAGAATGAACCATTACAGCGTAAACAGTTTCTTTGTGGTGAAGGAGGTGCCAGTGGTGTAATGGTTATCGTCGTAGGAAATGAACACGGTGACACGAGTTCAAAACCTGGACGAGACTAATTGCATTTCACATAGCACTAATACCCTTGGGAAAGGTATGAATCCAATTATTCTCCCTCCAGCTATGGGTAAATAGTAGGGCAGACTGTGTTCTTCAGCCTTGGTGAGGCAACTGGTCTAGGAGAGGGAAAACTCTGAATTCAAACCTGTTAAACTCCGCTTAAAAATTGACCTTGTGTCATATCCTGCCCGAGCGGAGGGGTTGGTAAATAGTACCATCAGATAGGTTAGTGTCATATTAGATTTTGTGGAGAGGGGTCTTACTCTTCTGCAGAGAAGCAATCGGTGTATTATACAAATCTATCCGACTGAGCTAGAGAGAGAGATAGAGGGAGAGATATTGTAGCAGGAGTACTACAAGGGGACACACTGGCTCCGTACCTCTTTATCATTTGTCCAGACTACGTACTTAGAATATCGATTAACAAAATCAGAGAGAATGGCTTCGAGCTGACGAAGAAAAGAAGCAGAAGGTACCCCACAAAAACAATTACCGACGCCGAATACGCCGATGACATAGCGATACTGGCAAATACACCCGACCAAGCCGAAACACGACTGCATAGTTTGGAACGAGCAGCCGCAGGCATAGGCCTCTATGTTAATGCACACAAAACGGAATACATGTGCTATAATCAAACGGGTGATATCTCCACTCTAGACGGAACCCCTCTTAAACTAGTAGACAAATTCACTTACCTAGGAAGCAGCGTCGAATCAACCGAAAAGGACATCGAAACGAGGTTAACGAAAGCATGGACAGCTATCAATAGGCTATCGATTATATGGAAATCAGACCTAACCGATAAAATGAAACGCAGTTTCTTCCAGGCAACGGTCACATCGATACTGCTATATGGGTGCACTACATGGACGCTAACAAAACGGCTGGAGAAGAAGCTAGACGGCAATTACACAAGAATGCTGCGTGCAATCTTGAACAAGTCCTGGCGGCAACACCCCACAAGACACCAACTGTACGGCCACCTGCCTCCTATCACGAAAACCATTCAAGCTAGACGAACCAGACATGCAGGACACTGCTGGAGAAGCAGGGACGAACTCATAAGAGATGTACTCTTATGGACCCCCACACATGGCCGTGCAAAAGCAGGACGACCAGCACGAACATACATTCAGCAGCTATGTGAGGATACGGGATGTTGTCCTGAAGACCTGCCTGGTGCGATGAACGATAGGGAGGAGTGGCGAGAGAGGGTCAAGGATATCCCTGCTACCAGCACGACATGATGATGATGATGATGATATATATGTATATATAACCTACAATGGTTGATATGCGATAAAACCATATAAAAAGTAAAGTTGGCGACCGTAGTCGAGGGTGACCCGAAGGCTCCCTTTTCGATAGCTACTACACTAAGGTGTAGAGGAGAACGCTATTCCTCTCCCTGGATTGTCCCACTTTACCCTTGATTGTTACCTTATAAGGCTGAGTGTTGATATGACTCGACCTGGGATTGAACCCAGGTCTCCCGGACTATTGGCGAACGCTGTAACCATTATGCCAATGTCAACCCCTTGATTTTGAGAAACATTTTAATAATTTAAATACTTTCAAGTAGCAGATGCAATACCATGTTTCGATTTTCCACTCTTAGAACGTTGTAGCAGATATTGGAGTCGAATTTTTGAGAATCATTTGTCAATTCGGATTTCCTCTTACAGGATCTGAAAATTTCCACTCATGGCAGATATTATCTGCTAAAATATATACACACACAGCAGGTGCGATTTTGGAGGTTTCAATTTTTGCTAACATTAAAACAGTTAGCTTTAAGACCCCTTATGTCATTTGAAAAAAAATAATTATGTCAGGTTCAAGCAAAACAACGCAAAGTTGTTTCGTTGACATATGAACATAACATTAAAAAAAAGGATTGACTTCCCCCTCTCTCTATCATCTTCCTCCTCCCACCTCATTCATCTTCCGACTTCCACTATCACCTTCCTCCGTCTTCCTCTTTTATCTTGCTCTTCACTATATCATCATTTTATTTATCTTCCTCCCCTTTTCATCTCCTCCTTCTTACCTCTTTCATCTTCTTCCTCTTACCGCTTTCATCTTCCTCCTACTTCCTCTTTAATCTTGCTCTTTCTTCCATTCTTATTTGATCACCCTCCTCTTTTCCTCCACCTTTTCCTTCCTTTTTAATCTATCGCCTCCTCCCATTTTTATCTTCCTCTTCCTTCTGCTTTCATCTTCCTCCTCCTTCCTCTTTAATTCTACACTTTCCTCCATTTTCATTTTATCTACTTTCTTTTTCGATCTCGCTCTTCTTTCCTTTTCATTAATCTCCTGCTTTGTCTTCCCCCTCCTTCTACTTCCATTTTCCTCCTCTTTTCAATTTCATCTTCCTACTCCTTCCATTTCCATCTTCCTCCTCCTTCCTCTTTCCTCCGTTTTCATTTTATCTACCTTCTTTTGTTCAATATCTTTCTTCCTTCCTTCCTTCCTTTTCATTGGTCTCCCCCTTCCACTTTCAGCTTCCTTCTCCTTCCACTTTCGTCTTCCTCCTCCTTCCTCTTTATCTTGTTCTTTCTTCCATTTTCATTTTAACTCCCTTATCTTTTGATCTCCGTCTTTTCTTTCTTTTTCGTTTATCTCCTCCTTCCACTTTTATCTTCCTCTTTCTATTTTCTTCTTTCACCTCCATTTCCTTCCTTTTCAACGTAACTCCTTCTACTGTTATCGTCCTCCTCTTTCCTTTTGTATCTTCCTCCTCCTTCCATTTTTATTTTCCCCTCTTTCGACTATCTCTTCCTTCCTCTTTTATCTTCGCCTTTCATCTTTCAGTTTCCTCCATTATATTATCTTTCTTTTTCATCTTCCCCTCTATTAGTTCTTCATCTATCTCATCCTAACCTTTTACGCTCCTCCTCCACCTACTTCGTTTTAAATCTTCCTCTTTCATCTTGCTCCGTCCTTTTATCTAACTCCTCCGTCTTTCATCTTCCGCCTATTTCGTCTTAAATCTTCCTTTTCCTTCCTCTTTCAACTTGCTCCGTCCTTTTATCTAACTCCTCCGTCTTTCATCTTCCGCCTATTTCGTCTTAAATCTTCCTTTTCCTTCCTCTTTCATCTTGCTCCGTCCTTAATTCTTAATTCTCATTTTAAATGTTATCTTCCTCCCCTCATCATCCCCCTCTTCCTTCCTCTTTCAACACTCTCCTTTTTTTTATATTCCTCCTCCTTCGTCCTTTCTCTTTCGACTATCTTCTCCTACTACTTTTATCTAACTCCTCCTTCGTCTTAAATCTTCCTTTTCTTTCCTCTTTCATCTTTCCTCGATTATTTCATCTTCCTTTCCTTTTTATCACCCCTCTATTCCTTCATCTAACTCTTTCTACCCGTTTCACGTTCCTCCTCCTTCGTCTAAAATCTTCCTCCGCCTTCTTCTTTATCCTTGCTCTTTCCTTAGTCCTCATTTTATCTTCCTTCCCTTTTTCATCTTCCCCTTCCTTTCTTTTTCATCTAACTCCTCCTTCCTCTTTCATCTTCTTCCCACTTTCTCTTTCATCTCGCTCTTTCTGCCATTCTCATTTTAAAGTTTATATTCTGTTTTTATCTCTCTCTTTCTTCCTTTTAAATCTAACTCCTACTTCCACTCTCATTTTATTGCTTCTTCTCCTCTTTCATCTTTTTTGTCTTAAATTCTCCTCTTTCTTCTTCTTTTATCTTGTCCTTTCCTTCACCTTTTTATCTCTATCCTTCCTTCCGTTTTCATCTTCCTCCTCCTTCATCTTAAATCTTCCTCCTCCTTCCTGTTTCCTCCATTTATATTTCATTCATTTCCTCCTCCTCTTTTTTCAACTCTAATGATCTTCCACCGATATCTTTCTCCTCCTACTTCTTTCATCAATCTCCTTCTTCTTTCATCTTTCTCCTACTTCTTTCGTCTAACTCCTCCTACTTCTTTCATCTTTCTCCTCCTACTTTTTTCATCTATCTCCTCCACCTTCTTTCATCTTTCTCCTCCTACTTTTTTCATCTATCACCTCCTGCCTCTTTCATATTTATCCTCTTTCCTTTTTTATCCTCCTCTAATGTTTTCTTTTTTTCCTCCTATCTCTATTGTCTTCCTCCTCCTTCCACTTTCAGCTCGTTCTTTCCACCATTTTTATTTCATTTATCATCAGCTGTCTCTCATTGTCCTCGTCCTCTCTCTTTTATCTTTTTCTTCCCACAATTCTCCTTTTAATTATCTTCCTCTTCTCCTTCCGCAGATCTTCCTCCGACTTCTGTTTTGATTCTTCTTTCATTATTCCTCATTTTATTTGTCACTTCCTCCTTCTTTAACCTTCCTTTCCCTTCCTCCCCCTTCCGCTTTTACCTTTCTCCTTCTCCTCCTCCGAATTTTTTTTTCTCTTCCCTCTCTCATCCACTTCTTTCTTCTCCTACAATTCACCTCCTTCTTCTCTCTTTCATTGACTCGTTTTCAAGTTTCCCTCCGACAACCTTGCCCATTCGGCTGGGGCTGTAGAATAAACTGACTGCATCTTTGCAAAGAGGTAAGACCCCCGCTCAAAAATATGTCGTGCTAATGACACTAAACAATCTGATGGTGGGGTTCCAATAATGCTGGAGCTTTGAGGAATGCGGAGTACCCCTTCATTGCTATCGCTACCGGGTCCATTATGGCCTGAAGTGGTAGCACCTGATAGGGTCATATCTATGGGTTAAATAGAACTAAATTCCATACTTATGCTAAACTGAATTACTTGAAATAGAACTGTTTTGACATGTAAACTGTGAACTTATGCTAAACTGAATTATTTGAAATAGAGCTATTTTTCACATTGAAACTTAACTTACGCTAAACTGAATTATTCCAAATATATCTGTTTTGACATTAAACTGCGGGTAAACAAAATCTATACTTATTCTAAACTGAATTGTTTGAATTAGAACTGTTTGACTAAACTTAATAGCATGAAATAGAAATGTTTTGGAAAATTTAACTGTGTAGTTATGCTAAACTAAATTGTTTGATATAGAACCTGAGAAGTAGATATGACATAGAATCCAAACCAACAAACAAACTCCCACCTTCTCTTTCATCTTTCTCCGCCTCGACTTTCTGCTTTTGTTCTCTCCCGTCTTCATCATCTTAATTCCTTTTTCCTTCCCCTTTTCCTTTGCCTCCCCGTCGTTATTTCTTTGATTTCCTCTTCTTTTTGCCCTCCATCTACTCCTCTATTTTCAGCCTCCTTCTCCGCCTTAATAGCAATGACTGATGTTAAATTGTATCTGTTATATACTTGAAACTATTTAACTGCATGCAAGAAAGAGTTCTGGCTCGTTTAAGAATGTTATACACAAAATATGTTTACAAATCAAATATATATTTAATATACGTGGAGCATTTAATAAGTTCCAAGACATTCTTGTACAGGCATTTAGAATTGTCGTAGTCTCTTGAAAATTCCCTATGTTATTGCGATACATCTTATGAGATGACTGACCAATTTTTATGATTTCAGCTTCAAATGAACAGCTACAGCAGCAATTGGAATACACCCTACTAAAGCCTGATTGTCACAGCTGGTGAATTTCAAAAATGCAATCTGGATGTGAGGACACTTTAGAAGAATGGTATGCAATAAAACTCTGTTTTAAACTTGGAAAAAATGCCACAGAAACGTATGAAATGCTTCAGACTGCTTTTGGAGCATCTTGCATGAATCAAGCATCAGTTTTTGAGTGGCATAAGAAATTCAAGGAAGACAGGGAGTCTGTGAGGAATGATGAGAGGTGTGGGAGGAGTAAGGAAGTCAATACACCAGAGTTGATAAGCCAAAGGTTTAGGGTTAGAGTTAGGGTTACTATGTTGAGGTTTTAAGGGAGTTTAGGAAGAGATTCCGTCGGAAGAGGCCAGCACTCTTCAAATCGGGTCAGTGGCATTTCCACCTGGACAGTGCGCCAGTCCACAACTCCATCCTTCTCACAGACTATTTGACCAAGATGGGCATCAAGACAGTTCCTCAGCCTCTCTATAGTCTAGACCTTGCTCCCTGTGACTTTTGCTTATTCCTTAAGCTCAGAGGCTGTGTTATGAGACAAGTGAGGAGATGAAAGTGGATGTGACGAAGGTCATTGACACGCTCACATAAGAGGACTTCCATGGGGCCTTCCAAAAGTTGTTGGAACAGTACAATAAGTGCATTGCAGCCAGAGGAGATTACCTTAAAGGGGACTAGAGTTTCATGTGTGTACTGTCAATAAAAGTGCCCATACGAAAAAAGTCTCGAAACTTATTTAATGATCCTCGTATATGCATAAACAGGATTTGGTATAAAATAACCAGTAAGGGTTGATATACTCCACCGAAACATTTAACTGTGTGCAAATAAATCTTATTATTGTTTGATAGCAATACTTAAAACTATTTAACTGTGTGCAAACAAATAAGCTCTGGCTCGTTTAAAAATGTTACCTACAAACTATTCGTTTACATATCATATATTTCATATATATGTATAAAGAGGATTTGGCATTAAATAACCTACGATTGTTGATATGTCATAAAACCCAACCAAACTGAATCATATATATTTAATATATATGTATAAAGAGGATTTGGCATTAAATAACCTACAATGGTTGATATGTCACAAAACCTAACCAAACAACCGACTGACAACCTTTTTTCTCCAACTCCCTTTAAATTTCATATTTCTCTCTTCCTGTTCCTCCTGAATTTTAATCCTACAGAACAACTCCCAATAGATTTTATTCAAATCCTATTTTACCTCCTACTCCTCCCACTTATTTTCCTCCTACCTTTAAACTTCCCTATCTTTACCTTCTCCTTTTCTATCTTGTTATCGATTAATTTTTATTTCTTTCCTTTTTCTTTTTATTCGCGATTTCGTGAAAAAGGATTTTCATTATTTTTTTTTTCTTTTGAACATAAACAGATGAAATCAAAAATATATATTGAATGACGTTACGTCAATTGACATTTTCGCTTAAAACTGAAAGAAGAAGAAGAAGAAGAAGAAGAAGAAGAAGAAGAAGAAGAAGAAGAAGAAGAAGTGCTTCTTGAACGTTTCTTCTCTTGTTTTTGCAGTTGTTCTTTTTGCTTATTTCTTTTCTCGTTTTTTCTTCATTTTTCCTGTCCTGTCTTGCTTTTTTGTTTTTTTATTTTTTGGGTTGTTTTAAGTGGGGGTAATTCTTTTAACCTCTTTCTTTCGCTCTTGATTCTTCTTCATCTACTTCTCCTTCATCAACGTTCATTTTTTCCTTCTTCTTCTTTCATTTTTCCAGTTGAGCTTTTTCATTCTTTTATTCCCTTTCTTTCATCCTTTTTTCTTCCTTTTCTTCTATCTTTCTTTTCCCCTTCATCTTTGTTTTTTATTCATTTCTTCTTCTTCTTCTTCTTCTTCTTCTTCTTCTTCTTCTTCTTCCTTTTATCCCTCGTACTTTGGAGTTTTTTTATTCTTTACCCTCCTCTTTTTTTGCTCTTTTTCCTCTTCTTCTTCTTCTTCTTCTTCTTCTTCTTCTTCTTCTCCCTTTGTGTTTTGTTTTTTTATTCTTTATCCTCTTCCATTTGCTCTTTTTCTCCTTTTTCTTGTTTTGTTTTTCTCTTCGTTATTTCTTTCTTTCTTTCTTCTTCGTCTTCGTCTTCTTACATCTTTTTCTTAGTTTCTCATCTTTTCTTTCGTTTTTTTTTTTTTTTTTTTTTTTTTGTTGTTTTGTTTTTTTTTTTCGTCTTGCGTGGCTGTTCTTCCACTTTCTTCTTCTTCGCTCTTTGGATTCGACTTTCTCACTTTAATATTCTTTCTCGTTTTCTTATTCTTTCTCTTTTTCGTTTTCTTTTTTCTTTTCTGTTTTCTCCCCTTTCTTCTTCTTCTTCTTCTTTGTTCCTCTTCTTCGTTCTTTGTATTTGACTTTCTCACTTTAATATTTTTTCTCTTTTTCATTTTCTTTTTTCCTGCCTTCTCCACATTTTTCTTCTTCTTCTTCTTCTTCTTCTTCTTCTTCTTCTTCTTCTTCTTCTTGTGTTTACAAGGGCTCATCACAAGCGTTTTCTTTTTCTTAAAAAACCAAAACCCGAGAGGATGTAAAAGATTTGATTTGAAGCAACATAAACAACAGTCAACTTTTTCCTGTTTGTTTGTAGACTTGAGCGGGTATCGCTTAACCTCTTAAAAGGGGCGAGAAAAAGATCTTAAAGAATGCAATGAATGAAAAAGGAGTAGCAGGTAGCTGGGATATATCCGAACTGAATAAGCGTTTGTTGTTTTGTTCTTTTTTTTTTTGTTTTGTTTTTGTTTTTTTGTTTGTTTGTTTGTTTTTGTGGAAAGGTGTACAAAATATAAAAGGTGCCACAGAAATACTTCCCAGATTTTAAGCTGTCATCTATGCAGTGAAAGTGAACTTGGGCAAGTTGTAATGGTGGCTCCATTTAGTTATTGTATTATTATTAGTAGTAGTTGTAGCAGTAGTAGAAGTACAGATTTGCCGAAGCAAAATTAGGAATAATAATAAAGAATTATTTATAAAAGAAGATAAATTTTTATTTTAAATAATAAACAACAAAATAAGAAGATGGACGCAAAACAGCAAATTTACTCAATATAGCCGTCATTTTTTTTTTTTTTTTTTTTTTTTTCAGTTATCAACACACGCCTTCGAAACGATTTGCATACCTTCAAAATAATTTCTTCAGATATTTTATTCAAGTCTTCCTCAATAGCTGTCTTAAGTGAAACAATATTTCGATGAGAAGTTAAATTTGTTTTTTCTTCTAAAATGCCCCTTATCGTGAATACAAGGGGGTTAAGGGCTGGGTTTCATGGAGGCAATAAATAAACTATTTTGGATTTTTTTTGGGGGGCTTGGTATCGGCATTAAGCAAATCATAGATTCTTTGTCATTTCTTTACTTGCTCTCTCTCTCTCTCTCTCTCTCTCTCTCTCTCTCTCTCTCTCTCTCTCTCTCTCTCATAGTGGACAGAATCTTAATTTAAAAAAAAACAAAATGCTTTAATAGTAGAGCTAATCATGAAAATTTAAATTTATTGCATTTCTTTTTGTTTGTTTATTTGGGTCTTTTTTTCTGTTTTGTTTTTTTTTCAGATATGATTACTTACGATTATGGTTTGGACCGGTGCATACAGTACGTTTGCTGTTGAAACATTTTTTAAGACAAGTGAATCTATAATTGTTATACAGAAAACATTTCGTGCTCATTTTATCTTGCGTCGAAAGGATGCTGTTCCGGATAGAAAATCAATTTTGCTATTGAGTTGTAAATGGTACTGACATGGCTAAAGCTGGAAAGAATTCCCGTTTTATTTCATTCTGATATTGTCGACAACCTATCAATAACAATCCATCCTTCAGCAAAGCATATATTGACATCATTTTCAGTAGATGAGATATACTACCGAAGGGTGTGAATTGTCAACTAATTTCAGAGTTTTGCCATTAAATGAGAACACGGCACCATCTTGGCATGGTCATTTATTTATAAAGCATGCTCATATTTTATTTTGTGGTCTGTGCATTTCGTTTTATCTTGGTGATACGGTCTGGACAGAACAAATCTGGATAGAACACATTGCAGAAAGCATCCAAATCAAACACAAGATGCCGCACAGTGGGATCATTGTCACACTTTTCACATCTGATCGAATACCAAGAAATAAGCGTATGTCAAAGATAGATACACAACCAGTCAAAAGTATTTAGTAACCCTTAAAAATCTTTTATTTCTCATCCTAAAAGTTTTATTTTTAATGAAACACCACTTTGGTTTTATTTATTATACAAGTCTTCCTCGGTCATGTTAAATACAAATTAAACCAAAAAATAATTTAAAAAACACTTCTTAAACTTGTGATTGATCAAAAAGACCCCCTTGGGCCGCTATCACTGCTTAACAGATTCTCGGCATTCTTTCCTCCAAAGACTGGAAGTATGTAGCATAGGACCAAAATACGTTGTGTCTGAAAGAAAGGGGTTCGCAGAAAAAAACACTCAAAACTTGAATTTTAAGGAAGAAAATAGTAGTCGCTTTTATTCTTGGGGACTTTAGCGGGCTGTAGTTAAAAAAGTTTGTTCAATAGCGTTCTTCCTCCCTCCACTTCTTGGCGATGACGGCGGCGTCATTATAGTTGGCTTGTTGATACTTTCATATCAGTCGAATTGCTGACAGGCTAGGGATGACATGGGTCGGGGCGTCATGGACCTCTGTTGAACCTGTTTAGAAACCTGACTTGAACTGCCAAAATCTGGCTACTTGATTTCTTACATAGCGATTTGCGGAGGTGCCCGTGGTGTAATGGTTATCGTCGTAGGAAATGGACACGGCGACACAAGTTCAAATCCTGGACGAGACTGACTGCGTTTCACATTGCACTAATACCCTTGGGAAAGGTATGAGTCCAAATATTCTCCCTCCAGCTATGGGTAAAATAGTAGGGCAGACTAGGTTCTTCAGCCTTGGTGAGGCAACTGGTCTAGGAGAAGGAAAACTGTGAATTTAAACCTGTTAAACTCCGCTTAAAAAATTGACCTTGTGTCATATCTTGCCCGAGTGGAGGGGTTGGTAAATATGTATATAGCGATTTGATGGATCAATTCGAAGGTTCCGGAAGGCTCGATGATTACCAGTGAAAACAATAGTGTAGTACGTGAAAGTTCACGCGTGATTATATTAAAATCACGCTTGAACTCTTCAGGTCATTCTGCCTGCACGAGCAAGGTTCGTGACCTCTTTGATCGTCAGACCCATGTACCTAATGATTGATGACAGCTGATGTGCTCGCGCGTTCTCCAACCTTGAGACCGCCGCAATTCAGTGACGGTGCCCGTCCGTAATATTACAAGTAGACAGAATATATTTCTGCCTAGCTTTCCTTCAAGAGTAGCTAGAAGTGAGCCATGCTTGTAGGTTGCTTAGCTCAGATTTTTTGCTCAAGTTCATCCCACACCAGCTCAATGGGATTTAAGTCCTACAATTGCACTAGCTAAGACATCAGTTGAAGTACTTGCTGTTCCTCTTGGCTTTATCTTTATCATTATCTTGCATAATTACAAATCCTTAAGCCACAAGCCACGTTCCAGATGGGATCAGGTGATGCAGCTGTACGCTGTAATAGCTGGTCTGATTCAATATGCTCTTCACCTGTAGCAAATCCCCGACTTAGCAATTGACAAATGCCCCCCCCCCACTAGAATAACAGACCTTCGTCCATGCTGTATTGTTGACGTGATACAAAAGCTTGCACCTCTTTCACTTTGATGATAGCTTGCTAGAACTCCTCGGGTCTTCTGTAATGTCAATCCAGTACTGAAGTATATGTGGGATTGAATAAAAAATGAAAAATAAAAAAATAAAATAAGCACATAAAATAAAGCAGATTTTTTAAAATCTGTAATTCCCTGAAGCCCTCTGACAGGGAGCACAATGGTGCATGCCTTAAGAAAGAGCCTTTTGGACGCGAAAGAGAAATTCTGTCTCACTTTAAAATTACTCTGGGCGGATCTCCTCCTCTTAGCTGCTGGCAGGTAGCGCACGTGTTCACCCGATGTCCGACTCAAGAGACAGGCTGCGTTTCCTGTAGCAGCGGCCTCTACAGAAAAACACCCACTGGACACAACGACTGACCTTAAACTAACCCCCAACGTGTTGTACTCCCTACATAATAGACTCGCCATCCTCCATAGATACACGTCAACGAGAGCGTCAGACGGAGTGCACCAATCAATCATACATCACTTTCGGGGTTATAAGTAGGCCTTTTACATAGAGCAAATGGGATATTTTGGTGGTTGCTGCGCGCATGGTGATGGGTGGATGGTTATATATTGTACTGTTGAATGGGTCGGCGAATGTGGCTAGCAAGGTCCCCTTAGAATATATAGAACAGCAACACCGCTGTTAAACGGAGTGCACTAATCAACGTGACACAATCACGTGTGATACCATTTGCGTAGTGGACGGATAGTCACTACTCTCCTGGACTCTCAGCTTCCTATCAACTAACTACTGTTTAACCAGGTTCACTTGTATCTTGTTTCTGTTACTCGAATATATATGTTTTTCTATCAACCCTTTTTGTGTTCCCTGTGTCTTTCTTTTGTCAGCATCATAACACAACGAAAATGACAAATACATTTTAACGCATTGTCTAGGAAACGTGACATATTTCTGCTGGTTTAGGAAGACTTTCCTGCCACAGAATGGTCATCAAAACATTGAAATAAAGTAGGAATTTAAAAGGTATCTTTGTTTCTTTCTTTCCTTCTTTCCGGAATTCTCTTGCAGCCTTCCCCAGACAAACAAGATACCAAGCTAAATAGAGTAAGAACAACAAAAAGAGTCAGATACGCGAAACCTAAATTCAACAACTACTACCGACAACCCACGAAGAACAAAACGTACAAAAACAAACTAATAACGCAACAAATTTTCTTAGTGCCCCATATATATTCCACGCTTTCCATGTACCATCCCTCTTGTATAATTTGTAAATAGCTGATTAATGATCATTCGAAGGGTTAACGGACGATCGTCACACACTACCGGGCTTATCTGCTTGATGTTAATCTCAGTCCTGCAACTTGAAGGCCTCCCACTCCTGGAGTCATCTTTCACCTATTCGCGCCCCTATTTAAACCTCATGAGCTACTCAAAAACATACACTTGCTGAAGCATTCCAGTGCTTTTGGCGAAGTTTTCCTCAACAAAATCAAAAAGTTCAAACATATTCTGGCCCAGTCGGGCCAGAATACACCACAAAGTAGAATACACCACAAAGTAGAATACACCACCAAAGATGAAATGTCATTAAATATTAGAAACCAAACAAAAACCCAGTCACCTGGGGGCTGTAGAATACACCGACTACATCTCTGCAGAGGGGTAAGACTCACCCAATGAGTGTCCTGGATATGATATTAAACAATCTGATAATGAGGCTCCAGTAATGCTGGAACTTGGGGGAATGCAAAGTACCCCTTCATTGCTATCGCTCTCAGGTCCACTCTATCCTGCAGTGGTAGCACCTGATAGGGTCCTATGTATGGGTCAAATAGAACTGTTTGACTTTTAAACTGGGCGCAAACAAATGACTAAAGCTAAATTGAATTATTAGAAATATAACTGCTTGATCATTTATCTGTTCAAAATGGTTGATGCTCAATTGAATTGTTAGTTATATATAACAACACTTGGAACCATTTAACATTGTCGACTAACACTAAATTGAATTGTTTAAAATAGAACTGTTTTGACACTTAACTGTGTATAAATAAATGACTGATATTCAATTGAATTGTTAGTGATGCATAGCAGTAATTGGAACCATTTAACTTCGTTAACATGCTAATCTGAATTGTTTGAAATAGAACTGTTTTGACATTCAAACTGCGTACTTATGCTAAACTGAATTGTTTGAAAAATGTATATGTTTATATGTATGAAAATGGATTCGGCATTCAATAACCAACAATGGTTTATATGCCATAAAATCCAACCAACCGACAATCAGATATATTCATCGCTCAGTTTTCATCGTTCGTTCCTCAGTACTGAACGACTGGAAAAATAGGTGTAAACAAAAACATGAGAAAACAAATGAAAATGTTGTAGAAAGATAAGATTACGGTCATATATTCCCTAAATATGTTAAATGATAACACAATCTACTTATCCCTCTTTCGCCCATAGCTCATACAGCACACATAGTCCAGTAACTTTTCAGAGAGACCTCGTACGTTGTTTAATAAGATAACTGTTTAGCTAATCCAGAGAAAATGTTCTGCAATGAATTTATAAGTACAAAATAAATGATTATACAAAAGAAATGCCGAATATTTTTCCATTAACAAAATAAAAATGAATAAATATGAACACATAGATAGATAGATAGATAGATCCGTTGAATATATGCTAGTGATAGAAGAGGTAGGCGTTCCTTTTAAAAAGCCTGTAACTATAAGGAAAAATTTATATATATATATATATATAGAGAGAGAGAGAGAGAGAAAGATGGCCGTTGAATATATGCAACTTATAGAAGTGGTAGGCGTTCCTTTCAAAAATTCTGTAATTAGATAGATAGATAGATAGATAGATAGATAGATACTGAGGAGGATAGGTAGAAACCGATTGTAAAAAGATAGATAATATTTTGTGTACATGAAAAAGAAAAAAAAAGAAAAAGATACGAAAAATGCGAGAATTTAATATATTTATGTTCGACTGTTCAAATAGGCAGGTGTTTATGATGATAGATGGGCGGGAAAATGTGTGTGTGTGTGTGTGTGTGTGTGTGTGTGTGTGTGTGTGTGTGTGTGTGTGTGTGTGTGTGACTGCTTCATATATATCTATGTGTGTGTGCTTTTTAATATATTTATAGTTATATACATTTACCTCTTTATATGTAATATATATGTATATTTACACTTGTTTATATATATATATATATGTGTGTGGTGGGGGGTTATGCGCATGCTACGTATGCATTGATGTGTGTATCTATCGGTATATGATATACATATATGTTTTTGTATGTTATATATATATATATGTGTGTGTAATCAATCACATACACAATATATAAATATACATATAGATGTATATACATATATAGTAGTCGAGGGCGACCCGAAGGCTCCTTTTTCAATAGCTACTACACCGAGGTGTAGGGGAGAGACCAAATCCTTTACCTGGATTGCTTCACTTACTCTTGAAATGTATCTTATAATACCGAGTCTTAATCAAGGAGGCATCAAGTACCATTTTTAAAGCATTTGATATTCCTCGTCCAGGGATTGATCTTAAATCTCCCGGATTTGATTCCTCTTTGTTCCTCTCCTTCAACTATTAAAAATAGTATGGTAGACAGGACTCTTTAGCTTTGTTGAGATGGAAAAGTTCTGAATTTAAAATCTTCGGAGTGTGACTCAGAGGATTTGTGGCCCACTGGCGCACGAATTTTCTGTTATAAGTTTCTCTCAAAATTGTCGTTAGCTCATATATATATATATATATATATATATGTATATGTATATTTTGTCAGCATTTCTTCGTTAATACAAATTTCATTAAACATTATAGACATTTTATGTCTACATATTTTCTTCTGGATCCGTTCGAATTCCCGTATTACTTTTATCGTATTCGGGGGGGGGGGGAATTGATTTATGTATTGTCCATAGTTGTATGTATCCCTAGTACTTTCTGCCCGACTTTGGGCCATCATCAGGGGAGGATCTATTACAAAAGTGATGTAACTTTTGTTTTAGCATATTACTACTATGTAAGAGCGCCATTACCGTTGAAGATTATGGCGTTTGCTTTTAAATGGGTTTCTATAATTAGTGTCAGTAAAGACATTTAAGTACATTAGCACTGGTTTGAAAATTAATTCTATTAAGTGTCGGTTGAATGTTTCTAATATGTAGTGCTTCGAGAATCTGTAGTTTTTGTTTATGATTTTGATGTTCTAATATTCTTGTGTCGTCGGTGAATGTGTGTCGGCATGAATTTTTTTAAAATGCTGAGCTATTGAACTTGTATCAGAAAGGTGCATTGTCAGATGATTATATATATATATATATATATATATATATATATATATATATATATAAAATCAACTGATTTTCATACTAAAAAAATGTTTATTTTTCTGCACAAATAGGCGCCAGAAGCTGTAATTTTAGTATCTGTATTTTTATATCTATTGGCTAATCGCCGCTTATATGCTAGTTTTAACATTTTGCTAACAACAAGGATCAAATAATCTAAGAATTTTTTTCCCTTTCACATTTAAAAGAATAATTTTTGAACCATTTAGAATCTGTTTTAACCAAACCAAAGGGTTACTAAATAAGAAATAACCAAAACGAAAGTTGGAAATCAAATGGAATCTTTATAACATTAAAAAATACAATATTTGCCAGTGGCATAAAGAAAATAAACCATTGCTACTGGTGACAACTTAGTACATTTTCACACCCACTCACAATAGTATCCAACGTATTTATGAGGAATGGGACATACCCATTAATGTTCATCATCATCATCATCATCATCATCATGTCTGGTCGCCAGCACGGATATCCCTAACCCTCTCTCGCCACTTCTTCCTATCGTTCATCGCCTCCGGCAGGTTTTCAGGACTACATCCCGTATCCTCACATAACTGCTGTATGTATGTTCGAGCTGGTCGTCCTGCTTTTGCTTGGCCATATGTGGGGGTCAATAGGAGTACATCACTTATGAGCTCGTCTCTGCTTCTCCTACAGTGTCCTGCATGTCTGGTTCGTCTAACTTGGATAGTTTTCGTGATGGGTAGTAGGTGGCCGTATAGTTGGTGCCTTGTGGGGTGTTGCCTCCAGGACTTGTTCAATATTGCTCGCAGCATTCTTATGTAATTGCCGTCTAGCTTCTTCTCCAGCCGTTTTTTTTTTTTTAGCGTCCAAGTAGTGCATCCATGTTCATAGGAAGGGTAAATAACAGAATTAAAGATAAATCATAAACGTTTTTCATCTAATTTCAAGCCTACCCCAATCTTATAAATAAGCGATGAAATAGTAAAATCTTCAGATTTACAGATTTATTCCATTCGACCTTATATCCTTGGAGTGACAACCTAACATTCTGCTCCTTCAAGATCGCATTTAATTTCAACTTCGATTAATTATTTTAAATTGAACAAGATAGTTTGTTAACATAGATACTAGTTCTAATAATACAATCTCCTCTTTGATGATGAATTTTCTCGCTTCATCTGCATACATATATAGCGATGGGGATATTATTATTATCATTGTTGTTGTTGTTGTTGTTGGGTTTTTAGGTTTAAGTTGGTTTTGCGTTGGTTGCGTTGGTACTTAGTTGGTTGTTATCCCCTCGCTAAATGTTGATGGAAAATCAAGGTGGTGAAGAAGAACGAAGACGTCGTTAGGTTTTGTACCAAGGGTTTAATAGCAGCATGAAGTAAAGGTGTTTATGCTGGTATGCTGCGAGCCTCGTAGTAAAGAAAGAAGGTATGAAGTTGTTAGAGTGTATCATCTAATCCCTTGGTCTAGAAGAATAGACCCAAGGGATCCATAAACTAGATGGCTCTTTTCATAATGGTTGATGAGGCTACTACTATTCGGGAACAGACAATTAGACGTCCGTTCCCTTTAAGGAATTCTGAGCGAGAGACAGATTCGTGGGCTTTCTTCAATTTTTGGTGCTGCTAGGAAATATGGTTCGGGATGAATAGGACAATTCATCCTGATTGGGTGAAAATGTTCGGCGACTCTAACGGTCAAATTAAATTACGCGCCAAATAAAAATTTCATTTTTCTTTCTGCTACACATATTAGTGCATAGTACATAGTAGTATTCGCACACAACTATTTTACATATACAAAATATATTAACTAGATTTCATTATCACCATGTCGCGCCATCAGCAGGGATATTTCTGACCCTCTCTCGCCACCCTTTCCTATCGTCCACTGCCCCGGCAGGTCTTCTGGGCTACATCCAGTATCGTCACAGAGCTGCTATATGTATGTTAGAGCTGGACGTCCTGCCTTGGCTCATCCCTGTGAAGGGGTCCATTGGAGTACATCACATCCGGTGGTGTAATGGTTATCGTCACCGGATATGGACACGGCGATACGAGTTCAATTCCTGGATAAGACTAATTGCATTTCACATAGCACTAATACCCTTGGGAAAGGTATGAATCCAATTATTCTCCCTCCAGCTATGGGTAAATAGTAGGGCAGACTAGGTTCTTCAGCCTTGGTGAGGCAACTAGTCTAGGAGAAGGAAAACTCTGAATTCAAACCTGCTAAACTCCGCTTAAAATATTGACCTTGTGTCATATCCTGCCCGAGCGGAGGGGTTGGGTAAATAGGATCACATCCCTACTTCTCCAGCAGTGTCCCGCATGTCTAGTTCGTCTAACTTTGATAGTTTTCGTGACGGATGACAGGTAGCTGTACAGTTGGTGTTTTGTGGGGTGCTGTCTCAATGTACCATAGGACCAACGTTTTGTGCTGTAAAGAAAGAAGTTCGCAGAAAAAGAAATACTCAAACTCGAAGGTAAGGGAAAAAATATAGCAGTCATTTTTATTCAGCTATGATCACTGTAACTCGAAAAGTTCCTTCTTCTCGCTTCCTCTCGGTGGTGACGTGGTGTGTGTGTGAGAGCTGGTTATTTGACACACGCTTGTCACAGCAGATCGGTCGCAGCAGACTGGGGTAGGACGGGTCGGTCCTCTGGAACCTTTAACGCGCCCGTTTTAACAACTGCCTTCAACTCTCCCTTCCTCTGCCAAAATCTCATTACTTGTTTTCTTAAATAAAGATTTTGGGGAACAAATCGAATATTCGCGAATGTTCGATGTCACTAGCGAAACACGTGATATTACATCTGTGATTATTTTAAAATCACGTCTAACTTTGCAGGTCATTCTACCTGCACGCGCTTGTCTCGTGACACCTTCACTGATTGACGACAGCGCCCGTCCGTAATATTACATCCAGGACTTGTTCAATATTGCTCGCAGCATTCTCGTGTAATTTCCGTAAAGTTTCTTCTCCATACGTTTTGTTATCGTCCACTTGGTGCATCCATATAACAGTATCGATACTACCGCTGATTGGAAGACACTGGGCTTCATTTTATCGGTCAGGTCTGACTTCCATATGACCGATAGCCTATCGAAATACTAACTACAACATTTAATGCATGAATGTTTTTTCTTGTGATGTAAATACTGGAGAATATTTACCCTCTAATTAGAATTATCTTACTAGGAAAATTTTGGTAACTTTTATTTTTCGATAAACTATTCCCTCAAGTAGATCGGTGTTTTATTTAATCATTCATTCATTTTTGTCACACACACACACACACACACACACGTATATATATATATATATATATATATATATATATATATATATATATATATATATATACAAAAAGTAGTTGGCGACCTTAGTCGAGGGTGACCAGAAGGCTCCCTTTTCAATAGCTACTACACCGAAGTGTAGGGGAGGGTGTTACTCATTTCCCTGGTATATATATATATACATATATATATATATATATATATACTCGTATACATATATGATAGGCTCCCCAGTCGATCTCAAGTTATGAGGTGGCAATAGTTCGCCTAAAGATGATGAAAATTGGATTTTTCTACACATAATTTATTAATTGTGGTGAAGGCATTTAAAGAAACAGACCTCATTTTTGGATAAGCTGATAACAAAAGAACAGAACCAAGGTGCCACCGATTCTCCCGAACAACACTTCTAAGGGTTGAATTCATTGTCTTCCGAACAACCCAATTCCTTCTGTCTCTTTGCTTCTAATTAATTCTTTCCAAAATGTATAAATTCATTTTTTTAATTATTACAAAAACTTTGTACAATCGGCTGGGGCTGTAGAATACACCAACTGCATCTCTGCAGAGGGGTAACCCCCCACAACGAGTATCCTGTATATGACACTAAACAATCTGGTGGTGAGGTTCCAGTATTGCTGGAGCTTTAGGGAATGCGGAATACCCCTACATTGCTATCACTCCCAGGTTCACTCTGGCCCAGAGTGGTAGTACCTGATAGTGTCCTATCTATGGGTCAAATAGAACTAAACTACGTACTTATGCTAAACTGAATTGTTAGAAATAGAACTGTTTTTACATTTAACAGTTTGTAAAGAAAAACTTTACTTAATCTAAACTGAATCGTTTGAAATTTAATTCGGTGTGAAATGACCCGAAAAGTTTTGATACGCCGTAAAGCAAAACAACCAACCAACAAACCAACATTACAAAAAATATATATGGAAGCAGAAGCCGAAACTCTACCACCGGGCAACCGGTTCATGTCACATATAAGCGAACACTTGACCTAATGTGTCTTGAAGGTACATATTCCTTACAGAGGACACGGCCACCCCCGGGGCCACATCTTCCCAAGTCGGTGCTTTGAATCCACATAACGTTAACCTTATGGACAGGAAATAGAATTATATTTAAATGGAGGAATTAATGGTATATTATAATTATCAGGACTATATATATATATATACTAATCTAATATCTACCAGCATTCACGGTACCAGAAAAAAGAAAAAAAAAGAAAAAAAACGCCAGGAACAAGAGATAAAAATATCTCGAATCACCGCCCGGGGGAAAAAGAAAAGAACATTATAGGACAAAAAGAAAGAAAAGGCCAACCCTTCACACCCCGTAAAAAAAATCAAGAGATATGCAGTCAGTTGGTCAAAGTCGGAGTTAGACTTCCTGATGATCCGTTAAGGTGAAACTTCAGTAGGAGATTTCCGACTCGAGATTTAAGTTAATTTTATATATATATATATATATATATATATATATATGTATTGGTTGAAAAGTAACTCCCTGTTTTAAAATACTTATAAAGTAAGTAAAGTTGGCGACCGTAGTCGAGGAAGACGGTTCCCTTTTCAATAGCTACTACACCAAGGTGTAGGGGAAGGCGCTACTCCTTTCCCAGGATTTCTCCACTTTACCCTTGGTACGTACCTTATATTGCTGAGTGTTAAGCAAGGAGGTATCAAGTACCATTTTTAAAGTCTTTGGTATGACGCAACCTGGGATTGAACCCAGGTCTCCCGGACCACTGGCGAACACTCTACCCACTAGGCCAAAATTGTAAAAATTGTAAAAAATATAGTTAAAAAATAAATTAGAAGAATTTGAAAATATAGGGTTACATTTCAATCACCCTGAATATATACTTCCTGCAAATTATTCACATTGCCAATCATATATATTTATCCCTTTAAATGTGGGCAAACAAATGAGTAATGTCAAAATATTACTGTTACATTGCAATACTCGAAACAATCCAATTGTGTACAGACAAATGATTTATAGGAAATAGAATTATTCGTGTTAGATAGAAATACTTGAAACCATTTAATTGTACGGAAAAAATGAACTTATGCTCTTTCGAATATTTTATGGACAACATGTTTACAAATCATATATATTTGATATATACGTATAAACAGGATTTGGTGTGAAAGAGCCCACAGTGGTTGATATGCCATAAAACCCAACCCAACCAACGATATATATATAATTTGGCTTTTAATAACCCAGAAGGGTTGATATAACATGCATATATAAGAGCGTTTATGTGTTTTAAACAAAATGGAGCCATCTCCACAAAAAGTGGCAAGCTTCTAAAATTAATTGACTATTTCACATACCTCAATAGCAATATCTCATCTACAGAAAGGAATGGACTGCTATCGACAGGCTATCGATCATAAGGAAATTACATCTCTACAATAAAATTAAACGGGGATTCTTTCAACTTATAGCCGTGTCAGTACTACAGTACGATTGCACCTTATGAATCCTAACGAAACGCTTGGAGAAGAAGCTAGATGCTAACTACATGAGGATTTTTAATGGTGTTCTGAACAAATTCTGGAAGCAGCACCCCACAAAACGGTGAGTATACAACTACATGCCTCTCAATCACGAGTCATTAAGGTAAGAAAAACACGACATACTGGGCTCTACTGAAAATAAGGACAAACTCTGGCTAAAAAAAGTTAACTTTGTGCGGATTCTGGGTGCCGTACGACTTAATTAGATAGATAGATAGATAGATAGATAGATAGATAGATATTGATTTAATTATATTCTTTTTTACCTTTTCCTTTTGTAGATTCCCAAGGAACAGATTTAATAAAAGTTCCGGAGATTTGCACAAAACGTATTTATGCGCATGCCCAGCAGTCCATTTATCTCCGACAGCATCTCTGAAAATGTGGAATGTCTGCGACAGGAGCCATTTTCGCACCATCTGCTTTTCGAATCTTACACAACTCAAAGACTCAGAAACGAAATAACAGATTTGACCAGTTGCTTTCAGACTAAACTCAATTAGAGACTTTGATTTTATAGCGTCGCGCTGTCCGTAATTTACCTTTTTTTTTTCTCTCCAAAATTTAATAATATGCCAGTAGTTTTCATAGTCACATAAAAACCTGTCGAATGTAAGTGGTTATCAACTAACTATTCTGTTTATATGCGTGTACTAATGAAGATACCAAAGAATTTGTAAGCGTGTTTTCTTCTTAGTTATAATTCTTGTTTTGAAGTATACACGTACAGTTCCATATCTTTCACATGTATAGTTCAATATCTTTCTTTTTTTTTCAAATACGGTTATATTCTTAAACATATTGAGCTATTCTCTTCGGTAAATCGAGCAGATATCATTTTTCAACATGATAACGAGGCTGCTCATACAGTTAAATTGATTAAAGAAAAGTGGATCTCTAAAAAGTTATTACAATGTGAGTCTCGATGGCGTAGTAGGTATAACTGCTGATCTGCAGCGCCGAAGTAAACGAGTTCGAACTCCATTCGCGATAGTACGTTTACTTTCAGACTAGTATCCTTAATTTGGCATATAAAACATTGTTAGTTATTTAATGCCATATCCTCTTTATACAAATATGTTAAATATATAGGGTTGGGGTATGTGGCATTTCAACGATTGTAAATTATTTCATACTGAATCCTTTTTATACATATTGTGACGGCAAATTCTTTAAAATCCCAAAACGGGACTTTATTTTTGCACGTGTGAAGGCGGGGCAGGTTGGCACTTGATCCCTTATAGAATAAGTCCTCGTTCAGAGTTTTTTTCTCAGGCATATAAGAATTGGCATATTACGTGAGGGATTAATCTAGGGCTAGACTGACCGCCGCTGGCAAGGGGTTCCAAATTTCACACTATCCACACACCCACCAGGTCGCTTTCCTTCCCCCCCTAGACAATGGAAGATATGGACCTATAGGTTTAGTCGTAATAATATTATATTGTAGTAGTCGGCAACTCCGGTTTCCCGTGTGATATTTTAAAGGTATTAATAGGACAATTCTAAGCAAGATAACATAAGGCGAATAGAAGCTGAAAAGGAAGCATGAAGTAACAAACTCGTAGAAGACACTGCAAGTAACAACTTAGACCACGTGGTAACATTAAAATACATGAATCTTTTACTACAATTATATACACCTTCAAAGTGTCAAAATATATAATAATTGAACAGTCCATGAACATAAATGTCTTTCTCCTTTTCTTTTCTTTCGTGTTTCTTCAAATTGAGAGAGAGAGAGAGAGAGTGGTATATAAAATATGGGTATAAAGGGAGAAATAGCCCCAAAGTTACTTATCTTATTTTTCGACGGGGTTCCACTGGAGAATCTTTCTTCTTTTACGGGCTAATAGACTTTAGGCTATTTTTAACACTGGCTTGAAGAAAACGGTTTCTTCGTGTCTCGCAGATATTTTTTTTGTCTTCTTCACCCGGAGTACTTGGCTTTTGGTTCTGTCTCCTACGAACCATGTCCAAAAAACTGACTTTTTTACTTTCTATTTCCGCTGACGGGAAGGAGTCCCCACTTCCGTTTTAGGGTTCCAGCCAATCATTTGGCTTCTCTCTCCTTCCCCCTGGTGTCCGGCGACCTGAGGGAAGTTACCAAGTACCAACATCTGTTGGCATCCCCTCTGTGACCTACAGTCTTTCTTAACGGTCACTCTCTGACGGCTTGCTGCTGTTAATTCAAACACGGGGAATAGTATTAATCTTATTTCTATCGTCTCAGTGGGACACCACGTGACAATATATATTAAATGTATGATTAATATTTTTTAAATAAGCCTGAGCTCATTTTTTCACACAGTTAAATAGTTTCACTAATTTCTATCTAATACGAACACGCAGTTAAATGATCTAACAGTTCTACTTAAACAATTCAATTAGCATAAGTCAATAGTTTCTTGTTTACACACAGTCATTTGTTAAAATACATTTTTTTTGTTTTCACTCAATGTAAAAACTATTCAGTTTAGCATCTCAACAAAGTTAAATAATTCCAAATATTGCTATGTATCACTAACAATTCAATCAAGCATTTGTCATTTGTTTACACTCAGTTAAAAGATCAAACAGTTCTATTTCAAGATAATCAATTTAGCATGAGTACAGTTTAAATGTGAAACAGTTCTATTTAACCCATAGATAGGATCATATAAGGTGCTACCACTCTGGGCCAAAGTAGACCTGGAAGTGATGGCAATGAAGGGATACACCGCAATCCCTACGTTCCAGCATTACTCTGAGCCTCACCATCAGATTTTTTAGTGTCAAATCCAGGACACCAATATCTTTAGGAAAATCATTGAATCTCCTTATTCCTCTGCAATTGGTCAAATAGTATCACTGCTGTACTTTAGCTTTAAATTGCCCACGAAGGTTGATATACTTTTAAACAATAGAAAGAAAACTCATTACATGTAATCAGGGGCGGAGATGGGACTAGTGCTACTAGTACCCGGCATGACCAATAACTCGATCAATGTTATTCAAAATGGATTAAAAAATCATCCGTTAATTTCAAGCAAACATACTTAGTCTGATTTCAATTAAATTACGTATCTATTCAAGTTTCGATAACTAAGTAGCCAAAAGTTCATAAATATATCTGGGAATAATACAACGATGCTGTTTTGAACGGATGGTCTTTGTCCGGCTACCGTCAGATCCATTGAACATCCCATAAAATCGGCTATAATGTTGAACACGCGTAATCAGTGCAAAGCACAAGACCCTTATAATAACAGTAATGTTAGAGAAATCTCGCTTTTGGCTGTAGCCAATGGCAAAAGCAACTCAAAATACCGTGCTCAAAAAAATTAGCACAATGTGACTGCTGACAGCTGTCTTGGGAAGAGGGAGAGGGACCGAGAGAGAGAGAGAGAGGGGATAGCAGATTATAGCCGTCGCCGACGTCATCATCAGCTCTATGGTAAATGTTGGTTAAACGGCATGTTTTAATTCGTTTTTTCACTAACAGATCTCTATTTCTTTTATGAATGTTGCATATATTACATTCTGTAACTAAAATTTGTTTATTTGAATACATTTTCAACAAATAATCTTTATTTTAAACGGAATTGAAACTACTAGTTGTGTCTGTGTATATTGTCATCAGTTTCTTTATTCTAATAAACATATTTTTCTCGTCATAGTAATGAACATCTTCTCTTTTCTTCTATACTTTTGAAAGGAAAAAAAATTATCTTATCTACTGTATTAACAAGACTACAAATTATATAGTATCTTGATTGTTTACAAAAAAGACACCATGCAAGGTACGTTAGTCAATCTGTGCTATACAATGGAGAATCACGCAATAGCAACTATGATGACTTACTTTGGGTCCATGGACCACGGGTTGGGAACTGAAGTTGACAGAGGGGGGGCACGTGTAGCAAAAATAGGCTAGAGTCGCCACTGCATGTAATGTTCTGCCTACATAAAATTCAGATTTAAATCCAACTGAAATTAGTAGGAGCATGATAAAATGAAAGCTATCTGTGATGATGTTTTCTAAAGAAGATATGCCATGGGAAGCAATTAGGAATGAATCCTAAAAGGTTTAATTGATTATAACGGCTTGTCAACCCATCATGGGCTATTTTATGCCTAGTGGTTAGGGAACTGCGTTCATTATACGTTTCTATTTATATTTTTGCGTTGTTTTTTTCGTAAGATTTTTAGCACACAGAAACAGGGACGAGCTCGTAAGTGATGTACTCCAATGGACCCCCATATATGGCCAAGCAAAAGCAGTAGCGATTCTAGCAAATACACCCAACCAAGCCGAAACACTACTGCATAGGTTGGAACGAGACGCCGCAGGCATTGGCCTCCATGTCAATGGACACAAAACTGAATATATGTGCTTTAATCAAATTGGCGACATTTCCACACAAGACGGAACCTCTCTGAAACTGGTAAACAAATTAACCTACCTAGGAAGCAGTGTCTCATCAACCGAAAAAGACACTGACACGCGGATAACAAAGGCATGGATAGCTATCGATAAGCTATCGGTCATATGGAAATCAGACCTGTCTGATAAAATTAAACGCAGTTTCTTCCAGGAGCAGTCGTGTCGATACTGATGCTGTATGGATGCACCACTTGGACGCTAACAAAACGGCTAGAGAAGAAGCTAGTCGTCAACTATACGGCCACTTGCCTCCCATCACGAAAACTGTCCAAGTTAGACGAACCAGGCACGCAGGACACTGCTGGAGGAGCAGGGACGAACTCATAAGTTATGTACTCCTATGGACCCCCACATATGGCCGAGCTAAAGCAGGACGACCAGCACGAACATACATTCAGCAGCTAAGTGAGGATACGGGATGTAGCCCAGACGACCTGCCAGAGGCGATGAACGATAGGGAGAAGTGGCGTGAGAGGGTCAGGGATATCCGTGCTAGCGGCACGACATGATGATGATGATGACTCTCTTTAGGGGACACAGTCACCGTATTCTAAGGCCCTCTCACAGTGGGGAGGGGCTAAGTGAGAAAACATTCGTATTGAATTATGTTAGAAACCGACAACATGCCTAAAAGAATTGGTTTGCTCAAAAAATCCCATCATTAATCAAACCCAGTCGGCTGAGGCACTAGAATACACCGACTGTATCTCCCCAGAGGGGTAAGACCCCCCACCCACCCATCAAAAAAAGAGTGTTTTGAATACCACACTAAACAATCTGATGATGAGCCTCCAGTAATGCTGGAGCTTTAGGGAATGTGGAGTACCCCTTCATTGTCATCGCTACAAGGTCCCCTGGCCGGAGTGGTAGCTCCTGATTGGATCCTATCCATGGGTCAAATAGATCTGTTTGACATTTAAACTGAGTGCAAACAAGTGACTTATGCTTAAATGAATTGCTTGAAATAGAACAGTTTGCCCATTTAACTATGTGTAAACCGATGATTGATGTTTAATTGAATTATTAGGGATACATAGCAATAGATGGAACTCGACCTGGGATTGAACCCCAGCATCCTGGACCATTGGCAAACATGTACTCTAGCCACAATTAACGCCATGTGCGAAATAGACATATAATGTTCATAACGATAGAACATATAAAGAACATAGGAATCTTGAAATTCGAAAACACGTAACGATTTCTTGTTCCGGTACGAAACCTTTTTATTAACTTTGAGTTAAAGGTTTCGACATAAGGAGGAGAGACACAATCTCGCTATGCCGTCATTTGGCCCCCATCTCGAGCGGCCCCCATAGGGTGCAAGTTCACCTCGCGTCTGCGAGCTCCAAAAGTCGATCCTCCTCGTTTGGCGTCTAGTATTCAACTCCCTAACTTTCTTTCAATTCTCCACAAACCTCTGCGCGCTTCCGGTGCGTGACGTCACTCCCACTCTTTTCGTCTCGGACTATTGTGACATCTGAGTGACACCTCCATCCCCCCGCGTTAACACCTGCCACAATGTTTGCACCTAACTAACCCATATGCTGAGCCGAAAGGTTTTCAGCCTAATTAAACTCAAAGGCATGAACCGAAATTCCTTGGTCATTACGTTACAAACACTCTACTCATTAGTCCAATGGCCCAATCCTTTTACCGAATGACTAATAATTGCTTTGAGAGGCAAAAGACTAAATGGATATAGGATCTTTTTATTAAAGTCAGTTCTACCTTCCTGCTAGCCTCGAAATTCAAACCATAAATTTTATTTGGCTCGAACACCGATGACAGACGCAAAAGTGGAATAAATATATATATTAGTTACAAACCAGACCCAAAGATACAATGTCCTTGTCAAAGAATAAACTGTATTAGGTGTTGAGGCAGCTGCTCCGAGTATCATAGTTTTGGAGAGTCGCTCGTATAAATTGCTGAACAAAAAAAAATGAATTCAAGTGTAGACATGTTAACAGATTTTTTCAGGGTCAGTTACCACCTATTTGACCCCAAGAAGTAATATAAATATTCCTACGTATTTTGGATTTCAACGTTCAAGGTATCGTTTTATGGCATATCAACCATTGTAGGTTATTTAATGCTAAATCCATTTTTATGCATCAGCAGTTCTATTTCAAACAATTCAGTTTAGCATTAGTACGCAGTTTAAATGTCAAAAACAGATCTATTTCAAACTATTCAGTTTAGACAACAAAGTTAAATGGTTCCAAGTATTGCTATATATCAGTAAAAGTTAAATTAAACATCAATCATTTTTTTACACACAGTTAAATTTAAAAACAATTCTATTTCAAACAATTCAGTTTAGCATAAATACCCAGATTTTGTTTAAACACGGTTAAATGTAAAAACAGTTAATTTCAAACAATTCAGTTTAGCATCATTACACAGTTTAGTTCTATTTAACCCATAGATAGGGCTTTATCAGGTGCTACCACTCCGGGCCAGAGTGGACCTGGGAGCGATGGTAATAAAAGGGTACTCCGCATTCCCCAAATCTCCTGCATTACTGAAGCCTCGCCATTGACGTATTTTAGACTGTCCAGATCACATAACTCCATAAATGATAATTATTTTTTCCATGTGAGTAGGGTGTGTCACGTGTACAAACATCTTTCCACGTGACTAAATACACATACGCTAAATTATGGTTGACTCGCCACATTTTTTTTTTTTTTTCACTTTTTCCGTTCGACGTTTGTGTGCTCCACATGAAAGTTTGAGCAACGAGCGAAACGAGAACATAATTTTGACACTTTAGTTTTTAGATCCATCGTAACATTGTTGTATCAATAATTTTACTTACGAATTTTTTACCCAATGTATATATATATATATATATATATATATATATATATATATGAAGAAAGTATAAAAACTGAATTGCTCCAGTTATCTCAAAAAGTATCCATCACTGTGTGAACAATTCTCATGATATCAAAGTCCTGATGAAGGGTATTAAAACCGAAACGTTTAACGTTGGCTTTCCATAAAAATAAATCCATCAAATTTTAATAATAACTTCATCGGTTTTTCTACTTTCTTCATACTGTCAGATTCAGATGCATATTTACTTTTATATATATATATATATATATATAGATATAGATATGAAGACAACATTGTCCAGGTAACATCACTGATATCGCTCCAGAGAAAAAGTAGATCTTCCCCATAGATCCATATTTTATGGACATGTCATTCAAATTCTGATTCATGCATATCATATAATACTGGATCTATTGAAAAATAGTGTTTGGAAGCTGAAAATTTGCTCTAAGTTATTGTGCTCTTTGTATCTCATGCAGTTTCTGTGGAAATAAACACGAGGCGTTGATAGATAGATAGATAGATAGATAGATAGATAGATAGATAGATGCAGAATAACACTAATTTAACAAGAAAGAAAGAAAGAAAGAAAGAAAGAAAGAAAGAAGATTGATTTGGTCAGAATGAGATAGATAGATAGATAGATAGATAGATAGATAGATATGAACGAGCTGAAATAGATAGATAGATAGATAGATAGATAGATAGATAGAGAGATAGATAGATAGATCTCCTCCCCTCATTAAGTAATGAAAAAAGGAATAAATCCAACCCGTACAGTTATTCAAAAAAAAGGGTGTATGTCAAAACAGATTCTTTGCGTTTCCGTGCTGGAGAAAAACATGGATCTTTCCCTTCTCTTTCCAGCTTGTTTTTTTTTTAAGCTTTGGTAAGGTAACCAGTCTAGGAGAAGTAAAACACTAAATTCAAACTAGCTGTACTCCGATTGAAATTGACCTTGTGTCATACATCCTATTTGTGGTCGAGGGTTTGGCTAAATACATACAGTTATTTAAAGTAAAGAAAAAGAACGGCCGTAATTTGACTCTTTCAACCATTAAAATTCACTTAAAGTAATAGATTCATTAGTTATATTCTGATAACGCTAGACCACAAGCGAAACATGTCAATCTGATTCTCCAAATCGTCTTCTCAAACAGAAAAATATGGCTATTTTTTCCAGTGAGTACCCAATCATCTCTCGTGTCATATCAGTTGTTTTAAATTGCAACGACTCCATATCCGATTTTACACCAGACGGAATGGCGACAACACTTTCGTTAATTTAAATGACAATTTGAAACTCTCATTCGCAGCCTGTCTTTTGTCCACCATCAGCTTGGTGATACCCCCCACCTCGGCTCGAACGGATAAATGTTGGCAACCTTTTACCGGGGAATAATGCCAAATTCTTCGGGCTCAGTGCTATAATTACCTTCACTTGATTGAGGACAAAGTTCTTTTGCCAACATGAGTGTCCGTTCGAGTCAAATTCGTTTTTAGAAAAGAAATAGGAGGGACATTCAACAAATAAGGTGAAATATTGCCAAAGGAGTTGGCAATTAGAATCACAATTAACAGTTGCTCTTTCTTTAAAGAAATCAATAATAATGGATCTTTCTATGTCGCAGAAGATCTTCTTTACAGACCGCTGCGCCCGGAATTTTTTCTTTACCGGAAAGTCAGTGATTTTTCATTCCATTGACTGTATTTTCGACTCAGATTAGTTGTGTCAAACTCATGTTTAGCCAATTTGTAAACTTTTGTTAACGAAAACACTTCTTCGGACATATTACACATTCTTCCGTAAATATCACATGGTTTATACATCTCAATCACCAAAGATTTGATGACAGATCTCTGTTCAAGTTTGTTTTGATTTGCCGTCATTCTGAATAGCCTCAAAACAAATATTTTTGTGACATAATTTTTTTTTTGGCAAAAAAACAATTTCAAACAATGTAGACTTTATATTTTTTTTGTTTTTTAAAGAAAATCCCATTATTCGTGTTATGACGCGTTGTTTACTAAATATTTACCAATGTATATATTTAAACAGGTTTGATTAAATAATAAAGACACCTGTTGTCTAGATAATTTTATAGGATCCTTTCAAGTTTCCTCACAAGTGCTTTGGTTTTAGGTTAGAGTTGATAGATGAGTTCACTGAAATTGTTCTGAGCGCTTTAAATTCATCTACCAATTCCAACCTAAAACTAAATCACTTGTCAAGAAACCTGAAAGGATTCAAATAACATTATATAGACATGTGTCTTTATTATTTAATCAAACCTGCCTAGATGAAGAACTGCCGCCCAAATTCACGTATTTTTCATTATATATATATATATATATATATATATATATATATATATGTGTGTGTGTGTGTGTAAACCACTGACAGACTGTTTCGTTGTATCACAACTCTTCAACACGGAAGACAATCCAATCCGGGATCGAAACCCGTCTAACTTTACGTCAGGCTGATGACATATCTCTAAGCCCTGCCCTGCGACTCAATGTTAGTTCAGGAATTAACACCAACTTTCGTTTGTTTACATTTTGCGCTATCGGATACCGAAATGCTCAATTCGATTTGAGGACAAATTGATTTTCATATTGATGAAAACGTAACCCCCGGTCCACACCATAATGTTTGGGATGGTCACTAGCAATAGTGACGTTGTCCCTCTATTCTCCTTCCCAGAGAGCCTCACACTCAACACGGGGGTCTACATCAAGTGCCAGAATAAACTGCTAACCTGGATCGAGAGAGTGATTCCTGGAAGACCCAGTGATATGCAACAAGACTTTGCACAATGTCGTACTGCAGCATACCCATTTCACGGATATGTGAAATGGACATAGTGTTCATAAAATGTCTATAAACATATATAGGAATCCGAAAACACGAAATTGGTTCAGGTACGAAACTTTTATTCACCTTTTTGAGTTTAAAGTTTCGTACCAGAACCAATTTCGTGTTATCGGATTCCTATATATGTTTATGAACATTTTATGAACATTATGTCTATTTCACATATCCGTATCATGGGTATGTTATATACATATATCATCATGTCGTGCTGGTAGCACGGATATCCCTGATCCTCTCTCACCACTCCTCCCTATCGTTCATCGCCTCAGGCAGGTCTTGTGGACAACATCCCGTATCCTCACATAGTTGCTGAATGTATGTTCGTGCTGGTCGTCCTGCTTTTGCACGGCCATGTGTGGGGGTCCATAAGAGTACATCACTTATGAGTTCGTCCCTGCTTCTCCAGCAGTGTCCTGCATGTCTGGTTCGTCTAACTTGAATAGTTTTCGTGATAGGAGGCAAGTGGCCGTTGCCAGCATTTCTTCATTGATACATATTTGATTTGATTGTACATAATAGACATAATAGACATTTTTGGTCTACATATTTTTTTGTTAATCCTTTTGAATTGCCATATCGATCTTATGATATTCGGCGGGAATTGGTTGATAAACCTTCCATAATTAGTTATTTCCAAGTATTTTCTTCAGGGGGGATGTATTACAAAAGTGATGTAACTTCTGTATGTACATTACTACTTTGTATGAATGTGTGTTATACTTAATGTACTTTAAATGTCTTTAGCTACTGACGCTATTTATAGAAGCACATGTTGCATTCTCATATACATGTTCATGCAGGATACATACTGACACAATGAATAACAGACGCAATGATAAGGACGCACACAGGAAGACTTCTTTAACAAAATATTCACCTTTCACTTTATTGCAGGGGTTCGAAAAGGGTTACTCAAGGTTTGCGTGTGAGAGGGAACTGGAGATCGAACAGATATTTTGACCCCCACTTTTATGGCCGTCAGCGTATGTCTTTCTCGTTCTCTAGATGCTCAACCGGAGGTCCAGAGGCCACTCTGCTGGGTGATGGCTTTTTTTACTGCATCTTATCAACATCTTCTCTGGACCCCAACTCATCCTGGCCTCAAGGCCCCTTCGGCCTGATGTGGCTTTCCCTACAACATTTCGTCTATAACTCCGTCTTCAGCTCTAACTGGCTTGACTTCTGTCTTGACTGAGCTATATAATAGTTCAACGCCCACTTGATTGCCCACTCGATTTTTGAAATCGCATGTTTAATCCTCATCAAGCGGAAATATCTGTCATGCAGTTCATAGGTCACTCTCTTCCGGTGCGTCAGTCTTTGAGAGTATCATGGGATTTTTTTTACCTCGTCCCATTTCATCAGCCAGTTTCCGCCCTCGCGATTTCCTCTCCTAACTGCCATTAGAATGTGTCCCCTCCTTACGGTGCATCACCTTGGAATGGCATTTTTGGCCAGGTCAAAAGGTCAAAATATAACACACATTCGAAAAGTAAACGCAACACAATACAACAGTATAAGCACTCATTCTTTCATACGAGATGTTGAGATAGAGTCAAGTAAATTCGGGCTATTAGCACAACTTGACCATGATGGTGATGATTTCAATGCAATAATAACCATTTGTCTGCGCAGTTATATAATATCAAGTATTCTTATCAAAGATAAATAATCTCCACACATTTATAAGATATCAATTATTCCGCTCAAATAAAAATAATTTATACACTTACGAGAATCACTTAATAAATTTCCAGTCTTTTTTCGTATGAGCACTTTTATTGATAGTACACACATGAAACTCTAGCCCCCACTCGAAGTAATCTCCTCTGACTTTAACGCACTGGTTTTATCGTTCCAAAATCTTCTGAAAGGCCCCATGGAAGTCCTCTTGTGTCAGCGTGTCAATGGCCTTCATCACAGCCTCTTTTATCTCCTCAATTGTCTCATAACGAGAGCCTCTGAGCTTAGGGAATAACCAAAAGTCACAGGGAGCAAGGTCTGGACTATAGGGAGGGTGACAAACTGTGTTGATGCCCATCTTGGTCAAATAGTCTGTGACAAGGATGGAGTTGTGGACTGGTGCATTGTCCTGGTGGAGATGCCACTGACCCGATTTGAAGAGAGCAGGCCTCTTCCGACGGAATCTCTTCCTGGACTCCCTTAGAAACCTCAACATAGTAACCCTAAACCTAACCCTTTAGCCAATCAACTTTGGTGTATTGACTTTCTTACTCCTCCTACACCTCTCATCATCCCTCACAGACTCCCTGCCTTCATTGAATCTCTTATGCCACTCAAAAACTGATGCTCGATTCATGCAAGGTCGTCCAAAAGCAGTCTGAAGTATTCCATATGTTGTTTCTGTGGTATTTTTCCAAGTTTAAAACAGAATTTTATTGCATATCATTCTTCTAAAGTGTCCTCACGTCCAGATTGCATTTTTGAAATTGACCAGCTGTGACAATCAGGATTTAGTAGGGTGTATTCCAATTGCTGCTGTAGCTGTTCATTTGAACCTGAAATCATAAAAATTGGTGTGTCATCTCATAAGATGTATTGCAATCACATACTGAATTGTCAAGAGTCTACGACAATTTTAAATGTCTGCACAAAAAGTCTGGAAACTTACTGAATGCACGACGTATATGATAACAAGGATTCTTATCTAATAAGATTATTTCCAGACAGTGATATGATATCAAGTATTCCTATCTAATACCAATAATCTCAACGCAGTGATATGATTTCAATCGTTCCAATCAAATAAAAATAATTTCTACACAGCGATAGATTATCAAGTATTCCAATCAAATACAAATAATCTCCACACAGTGATATAACATCAAGGAATCCTATAAAATAAAACTAATTTTCACACATTTATCACTCATTCCGATCAAATACAAATAATCTACACAGTGATATGATATCAAGTATTCCTATCATCACCATCTCATCATCTTGTCGTCCCACTAGCACGGATATCCCTGACCCTCTCTCGCCACTTTTCCACATCGTTCATCGTCTCCGGCAGGTCTTCAAGGCTACATCCCGTATCCTCAAATAGTTGCTGAATGTATGTTCGTGCTGGTCGCCCTGCTTTTGCCCGGCTATATGTGGGGGTCCATAGGAGTACATCACTTATGAGCTCGTCCCTGCTTATTATTAGTATGAGATAGAAATATCTGCAATTTTAACTATGCAAGGAAATGGTGATTATTATTATCATAGGAAGTTACTTTAAATCATATCATTGTGTATAAATTATTAGTACTAGATAAGAATACTTGAAACCATGTAATGATTTGTAAATTATTTGTATTAAATTACCGGACCATTGGCCAAATGAATAGAGTGTTCACAAATGGTCTAGGAGACTGGAGTTCAATCCCAGTTTGAGTCATATCAAAGACTCAAAAAATGGTACTTGATGCTGCCTTGCTTAACACTCAGCATTATAAGGTAAGGATCAAAGGTAAAGTGGAGCAATCCAGGGAATGGAGTAGTGCCCTTCCCTACAACTCAGTCTAGTAGCTATTGAAAAAAGCCTTTGGGTCACCCTTGACTCATCATCATCATCATGTCGTGCCGCAAGCATGGATATCCCTGACCCTCTTTCGCCACTTCTCCCTATCGTTCATCGCCTCTGGCAGGTCTTCAGGGCTACATCCCGTATCCTCACATAGCTGCTGAATGTATGTTCGTGCTGGTCGTCCTGCTTTTGCCCGGCCATATGTTGGGGTCCATATGAGCTCGTCCCTGCTTCTCCAGCAGTGTTCTGCATGTCTGGTTCGTCTAACTTGGATAGTTTTCGTGATGGGAGGCAGGTGACCGTATAGTTGGTGTCTTGTGGGGTGTTGCCGCCAGGACTTGTTCAATATTGCTCGCATCATTATTTGGAACTACTGCTGCTCATCTATAAGATTGGCTTCTATAGAAGAGAATAAAAACAGCCATCGAAAGATAATTCCTATCAAATATCTCCACTCTAGACGGAACCCCGCTTAAACTAGTAGACAAATTCCCTTACCTAGGAAGCAGCGTCGAAACAACCGAAAAGGACATCGACACGAGGTTAACGAAAGCATGGGCAGCTATCAATAGGCTATCGATTATATGGAAATCAGACCTAACCGATAAAATGAAACGCAGTTTCTTCCAGGCAGCGGTCACATCGATACTGCTATACGGGTGCACCACATGGACGCTCACAAAACAGGTGGAGGAGAAGCTAGATGGCAATTACACAAGAATGCTGCGTGCAATCTTGAACAAGTCCTGGCGACAACACCCCACAAGACACCAACTGTACGGCCACCTGCCTCCTATCACGAAAACTATTCAAGTTAGACGAACCAGACATGCAGGACACTGCTGGAGAAGCAGGGATGAACTCATAAGAGATGTACTCTTATGGACCCCCACACATGGCCGTGCAAGAGCAGGACGACCAGCACGAACATACATTCAGCAGCTGTGTGAGGATACGGGATGCTGTCTAGAGGACCTGCCTAGGGCGATGAACGATAGAGAGGAGTGGCAAGAGAGGGTCAGGGATATCCGTACTACCAGCGCGACATGATGATGATGATGATGATGATATGTTATCTATCATTTCGATCAAATGAAAATAATTTCCACGCAGACTTATGAAAACAAGATCTCTTATCTAATGAAAATATTCTCCACACAGTGATATGGTATTTAATATTCCTATCTAATACAAACAATCTCCACGCAGTTATATTATACGAAGTATTCCTATGTAATAAAATAATCTATCTCAATATAAAAAGTAAAGTTGGCGACCATAGTCGAGGGCAACCCGAAGGCTCCCTTTTCGATAGCTACTACACCAATGTGTAGGGGAGGGCGCTACTCCTTTCCTGGATTGCTCTACTTTACCCTTGATCCGTACCTTATAATGCTGAGTGCTAAGCAAGGAGGCATCAAGTACCATTTTTTGAGTCTTTGGTATGACTCGACCTGGGATTGAACCCAGGTCTCCCGGGCCATTGGCGAACACTCTAACCCCTTGGCCAATATATTATAAAAAGTATTACTATCTAATACAAATAATCTCTTCATATTTACATGATATCAAATATTCTTATCTAATACAAACAATCTCCACATAGTTATGTGATATCAGATATTCTTATCTAATACGAATAATCTCCACACAGTTATACGATATCAATTATTCCTATCTAAGCGTCAAGCAAATCCGTACCGTTGCAATGATTAGATGATGTGGATGATGATGCTTAATCTAACATAAATCAAACGTCAATTGTATATGATAAATCTAATATATATATATCATATAATTATCAATATTATATATATTTCTATATGATATATTGGATGCGTGTTATATGATAAGAAATCATCGAGTACGTCCTTATGGAAATATTTTTCTATTTTTTTCTACTTTGACAAATCATTTTTTTTTATCTAAGATAGCGTAATGCCGAATCGAAGAATTAGTAACAATATATGTTGGCTGTTTATTTTGATGCATGGGACTGTTTTTCTAAAGACAAATTGGAAATCAACTTAGCGTAAGTCATACAGTAGTCAATTGTCTAGAACCAGAATTACGCAATAGGCGATGCAAAGGTCAGTAATTGGTAATAGGTCATACAATGTTTAGGCTAAGGTCTGGAAGAACAAGAAACACTCATGAATATTGAAGAAGAAGCTAGAGCGTTACTACGCAAGAATGGTGCTTGTTATTTCAAACAAATCCTGGAAGTAGCATTCAACAAAACAGCAGCTGTACGGCCACTTACCTCTCATCTCACAAATTATCCAAGTAAGATGAGCAATGTATGTTAGGCACTGTGACATGCCAGTGACATACCAGTGCTGGCTGACCAGCAAAAACTTACATTCACCAACGCTGTACAGACACTGAATGCCGTCTAGAGGACTCGCCTAGAACGATGACCTATAAAGATTTGATAGCAAGAGAGAGTTAAGGGGATCTGTGCTATCGGCACACTTTGATGATATATATATATATATATATATGTGTGTGTGTGTGTGTGTGTGTGTGTGTGTGTGTGTGTGTGTGTGTGTGTGTGGTTAAATAGAGAAATAGAGTTACTGGTGTGTGTAATGCTTACGTGTTTGTATTCAACTATATACATAAAATATACAGAGACCACAGCCAACTGGACAAGCACATTTTTGCTTGGAGTTTTAAATAAAAGGAAAAAAAAAACAAGACAAAATAAAAAATAAAGTTGAATTTTTCCTTTTTTCCCCACTCCGAAGTAGCGGCTCGATCATGAAGTCATTTTTGTGGCCCCCGAGAACCGGAGTTAAAAATAACAAAAAAAAAAGAAAAAAAAACACAAAAATAACACAGGTAAAACAAAAAAAGAATCACCAAAAATAAAACACCCGCCCGGCTCCTACATGCTTATTCTGTAATCGGGTGCCACGCTTAAAATGGCGCTATCAATAAAGAGATTGATTTTGAAACCACGAATCAAATAGTCGGTGACCTGACTTTCTGTCATATTCAGTTCAGGGACCCAAATCCGGTTATTATGATTAAAGCTTCGTGTAAGTATAAATGCTCGTAGATGGAGGTCTGATTCGAAAAGGAATCAACTTCTTTTTCACTTCCAACTCCATGGGGTGGATTTTCGTGGTTTACAGGTGAACAAATTTGATTTAATGAGGGAATACTGAAGAGTTCTGATAGAACGAAACAGGTCTGTCTGTGGATGACAATATATATATATATATATATATATATATATATATATATATATATATATATATATATAACGGTGTATGTGTGTAAACAAACATATTTAAAACGCTTTCGTAAATTTTCCTTCTAGAATACCTGCTATATCCAAGTTATAAAGTGATGATATCTTGACCTCTTTCAGCTCAGTCGGCTAGGGCTGTAAAATACACCAACTGTATCTCTGCGTAGGGGTAGGACCCCACTAACGAGGGTCCTTGATGTGACATTAAACTAACTGATGGAGAGGCTTCAGCCCGGGAGATCTTGTGAATGCGGAGTACGCCCTCATTTTTATTGCTCCCAGGGTCAAATAGAAATGTTTGACCATTGAAACTGTATGCAAACAAATGACATGCTAAACTGAATTGTTTGAAAGGGAATTGTTTGATCATTTAAATGTGTGCGAACAAATGACTGATGTTTAATTGAATTGTTAGTTATTTCTGGTAATACTTTGAACAGTGTAACTGTGGACAAATAAAACTATTTGTGTGGTATACTTGAAACCATTTACTTGTATGCAAAATAGAATTATTGGTGTTAGATAGCAATACTTGCAAACATTTGACTGATTCAGTGAGGGAATACTGTCAAAAGTTTACAACCTTTTTCAGCCTACTTTGACGGTCATTTAAGAGGGGTGTCCTGGCTGATAAGTAGAAACCTTAAAACGACGTGTTCTCTTGTTTTGTCTTGTTCTTTCAGATCCAGTGGGCAAAATTTGTGTGTTGGATGTTACCATAAAGGACAAGGCGTTTCGTTTCATTGGGTTTTATGAGCCCAATGCCACTTGTGAGCTTCCGGACTTTTCTCGGCGCATCGAGCTTTTTTGACATCATTGAGGCAGGTAGTTTCGGTAAAATATTGTAACGGCGTCCTTGATCCCAAGATAGACCAAGGAGAAGATAGACGGGTTAATAACGACTAGGATGAAAAATATTTCCAAGAGTTTGTTGCGAGACTCGATCTCATTGACAAATTCAAAGAAAAGCATCCAAGTAAGGTAGAATGAACTTGGAGCGGTAAGGGCGCTTCAGGTCAGCTTTACCTCGACAGAGTATTAGTTAGAATTGTCGATGCAGTCCATATTTTGAGTCGTTTAAAAATCATGACTACAGATTTATGTGTCTCAAGTAAGTTAGATAAGGGCGCTTCAGGTCAGCTTTACCTCGACAGAGTATTGGTTAGAATTGTCGATGCAGTCCATATTTTGAGTCGTTTAAAAATCATGACTACAGATTTATGTGTCTCAAGTAAGTTAGATAAGGGCGCTTCAGGTCAGCTTTACCTCGACAGAGTATTAGTTAGAATTGTCGATGCAGTCCATATTTTGAGTCGTTTAAAAATCATGACTACAGATTTATGTGTCTCAAGTAAGTTAGATAAGGGCGCTTCAGGTCAGCTTTACCTCGACAGAGTATTAGTTAGAATTGTCGATGCAGTCCATATTTTGAGTCGTTTAAAAATCATGACTACAGATTTATGTGTCTCAAGTAAGTTAGATAAGGGCGCTTCAGGTCAGCTTTACCTCGACAGAGTATTAGTTAGAATTGTCGATGCAGTCCATATTTTGAGTCGTTTAAAAATCATGACTACAGATTTATGTGTCTCAAGTAAGTTAGATAAGGTTAAGGATATGATGTCTGGTTACTGGAAATTCAATGCATCCTTATTAGATGAGAAGAATTACCAGAAGCAGCTAGAACGAATGCTAAAACGGAAATTGACGGGAGCTATAATTTGAAATGGTGGTGAGCTAAGTTTAAGAATAGAATTAGATCCTTTGCTACCGAATATAGTAGGAGACTCAAGTTAGATAGAAAAGCGACGCAAAGAGCGTTAGAATCTGGGATATATAGGGAGGTAAAGGCGGGAGATAGCGTGGAAACTAACATAGCTGAGGCGGAAGGGGATTTTTTACATGACAAAAAGTACCAAGCTCTATTAGTAAGCGCTAGTTTTAAAATAATGTATTGCGGGGAAACGAACATGGCTCACGAATTATGAACTTAGAAATGCTTAAACGTAACATATTGCGAATATTACATCGCCGGACGGACAACGTCAGTCTACAAACGAAGGCATTTGCAGAGATTTTCATGATTTCTTTCAGATATTTTTCAACAAGAAAACTGGACTGAATTCTTCTTAGTTTGATGGTTATCTTGAAGAATTTCCTCGCTTTAAAAATGACGAGAATGGCTGGGTGTGAGGGACGCATCACGGAGGATGAAATTCCGCAAGCGCTGAAAACAGTCGAAACGAATAATTGATGATCTTCCTTACGAAATGTACTTAATTCTATCACACATATTTTTCGTCTTGCTAGTGACTGTCTATAACAACTGGATGAAGCAGGGGACAATCCCCTCCAACGCTTCACCAGAAGTATAGTCAAGTTTCTTCGTAAAAACAAACATGGTTGTGATAGGATTAATAACTTTTGCTCTTTTAATTATTATGACACCATGTGGGTGGTCCGCTAAGCAGACGATCCCTTTGTCTGTTTTGGCGCGAAACCAAACAAAGACCTGAGCTCGAGATCTCGACACGACCGGAAGTAGGCAAGGGAACGCCAGTGAGGAGTTGGAAAAAGGAACTCAGAGAAAGCTGTTGGCGAAGGGTGACACGAGTGGCCAGTCGACACCGGACAGTAGAAAAGACCAGTCGGCATGAGATAGGGTCCAGCAGCAGTGAGGGAAGACCAGTCAAGATAAGTCAGCACTCCTCGAGCTTTGTAGAAATTTCGCTCGAAATACACGCGAGCGTTAGTCTACGGAGGCACAAGGAATGCAGTGTCACAGAATCACCCTTCTTGAACTTGAGTTAACCCAAGCCCTCGTTTGTTTTTTGTTCTTTTCCTCCCACTTCCTTGATTGTATTTCTTGAAGAAATGTGCGATACCCCTATCGGAACCACTAGATGATCACCGGCCAAGAAGTGAAATGGTAAAGAAGTTGATGTATTCGGGAGGCCGAGGGGCTATTGACACATTATACTAAACATCGACTTTAAGATTTTGGCAAAGATTTTGACGGGCCGTTTGCAAACTGCCGATTCTAATCAATCCCGAGTGGGTCTCGAGTTGTTAAGGGTGGGGCTATCCTGGACAGTCTTCAGTCTTCATTTGGTTCGCACGATCATAGATAAATTCAATGATAATGGTGTGCTGATCAATTTAGATGAGTCCAAAGCCCTCAAAGTGTTGACCATGGTTTTTTGAAGACTGTTTTGTTTGTGGCTGGGTTCAGAGTGAACTTTCGTTACTGGATTTGCCTTCTGTGTTCGTCATGGTTGAACGGGATAATATCGAAACCCTTCACTTTGTCTCCATCAATTCGTCAAGGTTGTCTGCTCTCGCCCATGCAGTACGTTTCGTCCTTCGGAACCTTTTCTTTGCAAGTTGAAGGCAAACCCGGTGTTACACTTCTTAGGGTTACTCTCACGATGTTAGCGTGCTTATAAAAATCAGTGGCGTCGTCGAGGAGTTCAAAAAGAAACCGGCATAAGGGCGTATCAGTGGTTAAAATCAACTGTGAAAAAGTGGTGAATTTGCGATTAGGTTCGTTTAGTTGAGCCCTTCCAACTCCCTTCAGTTGAACGGACGGTCCATGTAAGATATTCAGAATCTGGTTTGATCCCGATTTTCGACTGGAGAGGATTTGGTTAGAAATACTGGAAAAGGATGTGGCCGCTGTAAAAAAAAGACTGGAGTCAAGGGTGACCAGACTCCTTTTTCAATAGCTGATACACCGAAGTGTAGGCGAGGGCGATACTCTTTTCCCAGGATTGCTCCACTTTACCCTTGATACGTACTTTATATTGCTGAGTGTTAAGCAAGGAAGTATCAAGTACCATTTTTAAAGTCTTTGGTATGACGCGACCTGGGATTTAACCCAGGTCTCCCGGACCATTGGCGAACATTCTACCCACTAGGCCAATGAGTCGATAGGCTCACCTTAAATAGCATGACCAAGGTTTGTTGCTTGCACATCGTCCATGCTTCTTCTCCCGTAGACCGTTCTTGGGAACCTAGAAAGAGTCCCGTTCCAGTTTGTTCGGTACAAACAGGCTCCGTCGCGACAGATGTCACCTTCACACCTCCGAAAGCGGCCAAGGAGTACCGAATGCAGAGACAAGACGTTATATGTGGCGCCATAGCTTTCTAGGTCAGATGTTAAATTACAACACTTGAAACCACTTCATTGTGTATTAACAAATGGTTTATATCAAATTGAAATATTAGTGTTAGATCACAATAGTTGAAACCAATAGCAATTCTTGTGAGGAAAAAAATTAGTTCTTAATCATTTAGAAATAAAATGACCTACAAACTATTTACTTACAAATCATATATGTGTGTCAAAATGACTGATGATAAATTAAATTGTGTTAGTGTTACATAACAATACTTAAAACCATTTAACTATGTTCAAATGTTGTTTGCCCAGTCAGTTGGGGTTGTAGAATAGACTGACTGCACCTCTGCAGAGGGGTAAGAACCCCCAACGAGTGTCCTGTTTATGACACTAAACAATCTGATGGTGAGGTTCCAGCAATGCAGGAGGTTTGGGGAATGCGGAGTACCCCTTCATTGCCATTGCTCCCTGGTCCACTCTAGCCCGGAGTGGTAGCACCTGATAGGGCCCTATCTATGGGTTAAATAGAACTAACAGCATACTAATGCTAAACTGAATTGTTTGAGTAAACTGAATAGCTTGAAATAGAAATGTTTTGACAATTAAACCGTACTTACATTTAAACTGCGTGCTTATGCTTAACTGAACTATTTAAAATAGAACTGTTTTTCGACATTAAAATTGTATTTACACTTAACTGAATTGTTTGAAATAGAAATGTTTTTGACCATTAAACTGTGTACTTATGCTAAACTGAATTGTTTTGGAAAGATTATTTACATAAAAATGGATTTGGCGTTAAAGAACCTACAAAGGTTGATATGCCATAAAACCCAAGAAACCAACCAAAAGAAATCAAATGTTGTATAACCGAGAAAAACAATGATGCAGATGAATAAAAAGATAATCGTTTTTTTCTATTCCTTTTATTACACAACATATACAGGTGAGCAGAGTGAGAGAAAGTCAAAGATGGTTGATATGCCTTAAAACCCAACCAAACCAAATCTTTTATTTAATACATATGTATAAAGAGGATTTGGCATTAAATAACCTACAATGATTGATATGCCATAAAACCCAACCAAATCAAATCATATATATTTAATATATATGTATAAAGAGGATTTGGCGTTAAATAACCAACAGTGGTCAATATTCCATAAAACCCAACCAAACCAAATCATATATATTTAATATATATGTATAAAGAGGTTTTGGCATTAAATAACCTACAAGAACTGATATGCCATAAAACCCAAGCAAAGATGAACAAAGCAAAGAAAAACAAACACTAAGTGAAAACACGAAAATTATTTAAGGAGATAAGACACATTAAAAAAATAAAACCGCCTACCGTATCAAAAAAAGGAGCCTCGACAAACGGAAACCTCACTGGAATAAGTGACCAGATAAAAGAACTCACGAATCGTGACTGCAGCTATTGGCACTAGTTCATTGGTTTGGTTTTACGGCATATTAACTATTGTAGGTTATATATATTAGATATATGATTTGTAAATATACAAGTCATCAAAGTTAAATTATTCCAGGTATTGCCATGTATGAGTAATAATTCAATTAAACATCAGTTATCTAATTTGTTTACACATAGTTAAAAGATCAAACAGTTCTATTTCTAATCATTCAATTTACCATTAAGTCTTTTATTTTTACTCAGTTTAAATGTCAAACTGCTCTATTTGACCTATAGATTTCACCCTATCAAGTGCTACCATTCTCGGCCAGAGTGGACCAGGGAGCAATTTCAATGAAGGGGTACTCTGCATTCCCCACAGCTCCAGCATTACTGGAGCCTTACCATTCGATTTTTTTGCGTCATATCCAGAGATGCAGTCGGAATATTCTACCGAGATATTCTGGGCTTGCACTAGTTGGAAAATATTTCCTCTTGTAGATAAGCTCAAACAAGTTTGGTTTCAGTATTTAATGGCATATAAATCTTTGTAGGCTATTTAAGGCCAAACCATTTTCCTAGAAAAATAGTAGCGGTACTATTTAACCCATAGATGGGGGGATAAGGGGGTTCATATCTTTCCCAAGGGTATTAGACCGAAAATGAACGTAATAACTTAACTGAAGGTCGAACTCTCTTCCTTCGAGACTACAGTGCAATACTTTAGCCATTACACCACGGAAACTTAGATGTGACGTAAGGCCGTATGAATCGGGCACCCAATGAGACTTGAACTCCCTCGTAGAGGTTTGTTAGTCTAGCTTGCTAAACATTACACCACCCGAGGCACCAAACAGTGTTTTGAATAGCCTGATAAAAAATTGATAGATATAGGTTGAGCAGAGAAAAAAAAGGTTGGAAGAAATGTACGAATGAAATAAGGAAGGAATGAATTAAAGAAGGAAAAAAAGATGGCGTAAAAGAGAGAAAGACAAATTAGATAAAACTAGAAACGTATGCAAAAATAGAAAAAATAAAATCAGGCCTGGTGTTTGAAAACGAGGTTGGCAGCAGAACAAAAATCTCAAGGTTTTTTTTTTTTCAAAGCGGAATCTATTTTCCGGAAGATGGCAATGGAGAATCACGCGCTAATTTCACGGATCATTTGCGCCGATGGAATTGTTCGACTATAACAACATAATTATACATTACATAGCCGTGTGCAAGCATATATTTCCAGAGGTCTACAATGGTAAAAGAAAAAAAAACCATCGCAGAACCAACACAGAGAAGAGTATCAACGCCAGAAGTCGTGAAGACTCACACTAAATATAAACGTATAAGTTTAGGCGAAAAGATACAACTCAGAACATTCATAAAGTGAGTCATGTATTTTGGGTGTGACCAGTTTTTATCTCCCGCTCTTCATTTATATTTATATATATATATACACACAAACACATCCCAGTATCTTCGGTTTGGTAGAAATATACAAATATATATAAATGCATTCCACTGTTAAGGATACATATATAGATATAGATATATATGTGCAAATATCCCGCTATCTTTGGTTCAGTATATATATATGTATATATATATATATAAAAGGAATTTTTTACGTATATATACATTGACACACACACATATATATAAAGTCATCCACAGACAGATCTGTTTCGTTCTATCTGAACTCATCAGTGTGACTAGATATACTAGCTTCCCGTGGTTGGGATCGAAACCCGGTTGACTCAAACGCCAATCCAAGCTTCTACCCCTCAGCCACGAGGATACAGTAGCAACGAAGAAATGTTTTTTAAACGGTGATGAATCACAATTACTATTGTTTACATACATCCGCTTAACGCTTATATATATATATATATATATATATATATATATATATATATATATATATCAGTGGCGACTCTAGCCTATTTTTGCTACTCATGCCCCTCCCCGCCCTCTGTCAACTTCAGTTCCCAACCCGTGGTCCGTGGACCCAAAGTAAGTCATCATAGTTGCTATTGCGTGATTCTCCATTGTATAGCACAGATTGACAAACGTACCTTGCATGGTGTTTTTTTTTTTATAAACAATCAAGATACTATATAATTTGTAGTCTTGTTAATACAGTAGATAAGATAATTTTTTTTCCTTTCAAAATTATAGAAGAAAAGAGAAGATGTTCATTACTATGACGAGAAAAACATGTTTATTAGAATAAAGAAACTGATGACAATATACACAGACACAGCTAGTAGTTTCAATTTCGCTTAAAATAAAGATTATTTGTTGAAAATTTATTCAAATAAACAAATTTTAGTTACAGAATGTAATATATGCAACATTCATTAAAGAAATAGAGATCTGTTAGTGAAAAAACGAATTAAAACACGCCGTTTAACCAACATTTACCATAACGATGATGATGACGTCGGGACGGCTGTAATCTGCTACCCCCCTCTCTCTCTCTCTCCCTCTCTCTCTCTCTCTCTCTCTCTCTCTCTCTCTCGGTCCCTCTCCCTCTTCCCAAGACAGCTGTCAGCAATCAGCAGTCAGAATGTGCTAAGATTTTTGAGCACGATGTTTGGGTTGCGCTTGCTACAGCCAAAAGCGGATTTCTCAAACATTACTGTTATTATAAGGGTCTAGTGCTCGGCACGCATTTGCGCGTGTTCAACATTAGAGCCGATTTTATAGGATGTTCAATGGATCTGACGGTGGCCGGACAAAGACCATCCGTTCAAAACAGCATCGTTGTATTATTCCCAGACATGTTTATGAACTTTTGGCTACTTAGTTATCGAAACTTGAATAGATATGTAATTTAATTGAGATCAGACTAAGTATGTTTGCTTGAAATTAATGGATGATTTTTAATCCATTTTGAATAACATTGGTCGTGCCGGGCACGAGTAGCACTAGTCCCATATCCGCCCCTGATATATATATATATATATATATATATATATATATATATTTACACACACACACACATCCCAGTATCTTTGGTTTCGTAGAAATATACAAATATATATAAATGCATTCCACTGTTTAGTATACATATATAAATATAGATATATACGTGCAAATATCCCACTATCTTTGATTCAGTATATATATATATATATAAGGAATTTATATATAAAGGAATATTTACGTATATCTTTCTGCGTATATATATATATATATATATAGAGAGAGAGAGAGAGAGTCATCCACAGACAGATCTGTTTCGTTCTATCTGAACTCATCAGTGTGGCTAGACATACTAGCTTCCCGTGGTTGGGATCGAAACCCGGTTGACTCAAACGCCAATCCAAGCTTCTACCCCTCAGCCACGAGGATACAGTAGCAACGAAGAAATGTTTTTTAAACGGTTATGAATCACAATTACTATTGTTTACATACATCCGCTTAACGGCTACCGAGAGCTCAATTCATATTTGAAGGGCCTTGTAACAAACGCTAATGGCAACGCGATTACTTCATTAGCTTAGAGAACTCAACCCTACGGGGGTAGGGTAGTATATATATATATATATATATATGCAGAAAGTTATACGTAAAACATTCCTTCACTTACGGTGATAATGACGATGGTTTTGGGATAAGATATCCAACTGGCATAAAGCCAGACAGGTTTCAATCTTTGCTTAAAGCATCTCGTGAGTCTAGCCAAACTGAGTGACAATATATATATATACACACCCGAATCTTTGTTTTTGTAAAAATGTGAATATATATTCTGATATCTTTTATTTGGAAGAAATGCATGAATGTGCCTTTAGCATCACAGTTAATTTTGTTGGGAATGTAAATGGCAATTCGAATTCAACTCCTGTACGAGACTGTTTGAATTCACTTTGCACCGATGCCTTTAAAAATGGTATGAAACCATTTTGTCATCATCCACCCGCCCACCTTTTTGCTATGGATAAATAGTAGGACAGACGGGGCCCTTTAAGCTTAGTAAGACGATGAGTATTGGGGATTTAAATTCTGAATTCATTTTTATACCTGTTAACAGTTCTATTTCAAACAATTCAAGTTAGTATAAGTTCACAGTTTAGTTCTATTTGACCCATAAATTGGAACCTTTCAGGTACTACGACTCCGGGTCAGAGTGGACCTGCGATCGATTACAATAAAGGAGTATTCTGAATTTTCGAAAGCTCCAGCATTACTGAAACATCACCATCAGATTTCTAGTGTCATAAACAGAATACTTGCTAGGAGAGTCTTACCTCTCGGCAGAGATGTAGTTGATGTATTCTACAGCCCCAGCCAACTGGGCCAAGTTGGGTATATATATATATATATATATATATATATGTGATGTAAAACCAAACACTCGGTAAAATAGTAGAGTAGATTGGGCTCTCTAACTTTGTTGGGGCTACCGATCTACTAATGAGCAAAGTGAGTGTTAAATAATGTCAATGAATCCGACAGTCTGAAGAAAATGTGTAATATACTCATAAACATGCAGAAACATGGTCAACACAATACAGACGAGCAGACACACTTCTTTAGAAAAATATAGCTCACACTTTATACGAAAGGGTCACGAAAGGGTGAGAGGTGAGTTGGAGACTGAACAAAGACAGCAATATATTGACCCCCAGCTCTTCCATGCTATAGCAGAACTTCTTTCTCATCCTGCGGAGCTGCTCAACCGGGGACCCTGAAGGCCCAGCCTATGCTGGGTCTTGGTTCTCACTCCTCGAACTGCAACAACTGACTCCAAACTCCAAACTCTGATCTCCAACTGACTGACTTCCTGTCGCACCGGGTTATATAATTGTTTGACATCCACCTGCTTCAGTGAGCGTCGCACCCCCACCCAACTCAACCCGTCAACAATCAAGGTTATCTTCGGATATCTTCGACAGAATTCACCTATTATTTACACAGGTGCATTTCTTATTTGACAGCTTGGCCGGGTCGGAGGTCAGTATGTTACAAATTTTAAAAAAACAAAAAAACAAAGTAATCCAAAAGTGATGAATTTATTATAATGGAAATTCAACGTTACAACTTTTCGGCGTTTGTAAACCTTTAAGATGATGAAATAAGTGTTTCTTTTTTTTTTTCCTTTCTTCTCTTTTTGTCATGGGGTTTTTGGCAAAATTTATCATCTTTCAATCCGTTATATTTCCCAGAGGTCCAACACATTCAAACATAATTGCCAATGTCAATCATAAAATAAGTAAAGTTGGTGACCTTAGTCGATGGTGACCCGAAGGCTCCCTTTTCAATAGCTACTGAACCGCAGTGTAGGGGAGGGCGCTACTCAGTTCCCTGGATTGCTCCATATAATGCTGAGTGTTAAGCAAGGTAGCATCAAGTACCATTTTTGAGTCTTTGGTATGACTCAACCTGAGATTGAAATTGAACCCCGGTCTCCCGGACCATTGGCAAACGCTCTACACATAAGGTCAACGAAATCATGAAATAGCTTTTCAAAAAAGGACACTGATTGAATAATTATATGATCTTTCTTTGCATACGTTTTTTTTTTTCTTTTCTTTTTCCTAGTTATTTTATTTTACTAAAACATCCATCGTTGTTCTAGCCACAATTGTTTCACCAGCTTAAAGTCCTGATAATGATTTACCAAATCCTAAACGTTTTTCTTTTCCTTTAGATTAAATTCATCACTTTTGGAATAATATTTGTTTCTATTTTAACAGCTTATCCAAAAAGTAAGGCTGGTTCTACACAAACTTTCACCACAATAAACAAATCACCTGTGTATATCGTCCAAACGTCCATATTTTTAACTGAACTCCTATCTCGTCTAGATCGACAAAAGGTACATTATTTTGTGCGTACGTATATATACAAATATATATATATATATATATATGTGTGTGTGTGTGTGTGTGTGTGTGTGTAAACCAAAGGGAACACTCAGATAAACCCTTTACTTCTTGAAGACGACTGAAAACGTCAGAAACACGTGTTGAAGTAGAAGAAATGACTTAAAAGATAATTCACTTGTGAACCTATTCATTTTAAAGTGTATATATATATATATATATAGCTAAGAAAGTATAAGTGTGTTTATAACATGTTTAATAAGTTTATAAGGGCGCTCTGGATTAATGATAATTACTCTTTTATATTAGATAATAATGTTTTGGCCCCGAAACCATACCTGATCCCTGTCATCAGCTTGGGTTACGATAATATTAAACAATCCTTTTTATATGTAAACTTTATTATCAGTTGTAATTTCGTTTTTGTTTAGATAGATAGATAGATTGTGAGGAACAGCCAAAACCCAGAGAGACAGACAGACAGACAGACAGAAAGGGTGAGAGAGGACAAGCTGTGATTGACAGGAATAAGCATAAACATTGAGAAATAGATAGGCAGAGAGAGAGAGAGAGAGAGAGAGAGGACCAGACTTAGATAGATAGATAGATAGATAGATAGATAGATAGGAACAGACTGTGAGGGACAAAACCCATAGAGACAGACAGTCAGACAGACAGAAAGGGTGAGAGAGGACAAGCTGTGATTGACAGGAATAAGCATAAAGATTGAGAAATAGATAGGCAGAGAGAGAGAGAGAGAGAGAGAGAGAGGACCAGACTTAGATAGATAGATAGATAGATAGGAACAGACTGTGAGGGACAAAACCCATAGAGACAGACAGTCAGACAGACAGAAAGGGTGAGAGAGGACAAGCTGTGATTGACAGGAATAAGCATAAAGATTGAGAAATAAATTGGGAGAGAGAGAGAGGGGAGAGAGGACCAGACTTAGATAGATAGATAGATAGATAGATAGATAGATAGAAACAGACTGTGATAGGAAGGTATAAACAGAGAAAGAGAGAGAGAAAAAAAGAGAGAGAGAAAGTGAGATCATAGATAGATAGATAGATAGATAGATAGATAGATAGAAACAGACAGTGATAGAAAAGTATAAATAGAGAAAGAGAGAGAGAGAAAAAAGAGAGATTAGAAAGTGATAGATAGATAGATAGATAGATAGATAGATAGATAGATAGATAGATAGATAGATAGATAGAAACAGACAGTAATAGCAAGGTATAAACAGAGAAAGAGAGAGAGAGAGAGAAAGAGAGAGAAAGAGAGAGAGAAAAAGAGAGAGAGAAAAAGTGAGATCACAGATAGATAGATAGATAGATAGATAGATAGAAACAGACAGTGATAGCAAGGTATAAACAGAGAAAGAGAGAGAGAGAGAAAGAGAGAGAGAAAGAGAGAGAGAAAAAGAGAGAAAAAGTGAGATCAGAGATAGATAGATAGATAGATAGATAGATAGAAACAGACAGTAATAGCAAGGTATAAACAGAGAAAGAGAGAGAGAGAGAGAAAGAGAGAGAGAAAGAAAAAGAGAGAGAGAAAAAGTGAGATCAGAGATAGATAGATAGATAGATAGAAACAGACAGTGATAGCAAGGTATAAACAGAGAAAGAGAAAGAGAGAGAGAAAGAGAGAGAGAAAAAGAGAGAGAGAAAAAGTGAGATCAGAGATAGATAGATAGATAGATAGATAGAAACAGACTTTGATAGCAAGGTATAAACAGAGAAAGAGAGAGAAAGAGAGAGAGAAAGAGAGAGAGAAAAAGAGAGAGAGAAAAAGTGAGATCACAGATAGATAGATAGATAGAAACAGACAGTGATAGCAAGGTATAAACAGAGAAAGAGAGAGAGAGAAAGAGAGAGAGAAAAAGAGAGAGAAAAAGAGAGAGAGAAAAAGTGAGATCAGAGATAGATAGATAGATAGATAGATAGATAGAAACAGACTGTGATAGCAAGGTATAAACAGAGAAAGAGAGAGAGAGAGAAAGAGAGAGAGAAAAAGAGAGAGAGAAAAAGTGAGATCAGAGATAGATAGATAGATAGATTGATAAATAGATAGAAACAGACTGTGATAGAAAAGTATAAATAGAGAAAGAGAGAGAGAGAGAAAAAAGAGAGATTAGAAAGAGATAGATAGATAGATAGATAGATAGATAGATAGATAGAAACAGACTGTGATAGCAAGGTATAAACAGAGAAAGAGAGAGAGAGAGAGAAAGAGAGAGAGAAAGAGAGAGAGAGATCAGACAGTGATAGATACGATAGATAAGCACAGGTAATTTAAGAGAGTCACGAACCGAACGGGAATAAGAAATGAAAAAGACTAAAAATGGAAACTAAAGTGAAGTTACCTAGTTAATTGGAAAGTCATGTGTAGAGCACGCAGAGGGGGGCGCTCAAATAGCTTCATCAGATGAGACAGAGGAAAGTATGCACCCCAAAGCCTCTCCATTACAAAATACAACTGACCGTCAAGTAAAACCAGATGGTGCCTCGATGGAAACGTTTGGGTAAAAAGGAAATATAAAAATTAATTCCAATGAACAAAAATATAATCATTATATATATATATATATATATATATATATATATATATATATATATATATATATAAAAGAATACCTTTGAAAATTACTCATATTTTTGTAATAACATTTATTTCAGCAGACCTTGTATTTCAAACAATCTGCATCTTCAGACATAGAAATAATGAGAAAATTCTGATGAAGATTTAGAAAAACCCACAAATGTAATATATAATGGGATAGAGAGAGAGAGAGAGAGAGATCGACCAATATATGAATATGTGAAATATACAGAGGGAATCCCGAAATACACACAATTGGTTCAGGTACGAAACTTTTTATTACCTTTTTGAGTTTAAGGTTTTTCGACATGAGGAGAGAGAGACACAATTTCTTCAACAAACGCGCGGCACATTTCGTAGACCCCAACTGGTCTCGCCTCGACGAGACCAAAAATCGACTACCTTCCTCTAGACCCGAATCTCAACTTACTGCTTTTTTTCAAATCCCAAAATCCTCAGCTCGTCGCTTTCGGGCATGACGTCATTCACCTCCCCGGTCACTTTTCTATCTAGGGTTTTTATTGTGACATCTGTGATTGTCACATCCGCCCCGTGCGTGGATGAACACCTGCACTCAATGTGTGCACCTAACTAACCCATGCACTAAGCTGAAAGGTTCTCAGCCTAACTAAACCGAAATGCAAGATATAAAAAACGAAAAATGATAATATAAAAAAAAAATCCCTCTGCAATTATATCACACAAAATTCAAGTTACCTTATCTGCCTAACTCTAATTTCCTTTACTTTTTATGTTTTTTTGTTTGTTTGTTTTTTTTTATTTTTTTGTTTTGTTTTGTTTTGTTTTTTAATTTCTATAAAGTAAAGACTAGACCATTTGTTTTTCCTGTCTGCTTGACAAATGACATTCAATTCCGGTTTCAAGATGTATCAATTTTTGAGCTCTCCTTTTTTTCACTTATTTTATGTAATAGCAAACAAATTCTTAAACCCAGTGAAGGAGATACGTAAAAAATATAGAATAAAGGAATAAATTGATTTAGGGAGAGAAAATTTATGATTTCTGATTGAATGTTATATCGGTCAAGTTTGCACATAATTTCTGATATTTCATTGTCGCCTCTGTGATTAAAGCACATGTATTCTGTTTTGTCTGCGTTGACATGGAGGCCTATGACACCTCCAACTGGTTCCAGTCTATGTAGCAGGGATTCGGCTTGGGCGGGAGAATTTGCTAGAAGCGCGACGTTATCGGCATAGACCGCATCCGTAATAGTTTGTGTAAGGTATATTCTGCTTCTTTCCTTTGCCAGCTTGAAGCCGTTTTCTTTCATTAAATCTATAGACGTTGGACATATTCACCTACCTCGAAACAGCGTCTCATCAACCGAGAATGATATTAACCGTATTTACCCAACCCCTCCGCTCGGGCAAGATATGACACAAGGTCAATTTTTAAGCGGAGTTTAACAGGTTTGAATTCAGAGTTTTCCTTCTCCTAGACTATTTGCCTCACCAAGGCTGAAGAACTCAGTCTACCCTACTATTTACCCATAGCTGGAGGGAGGATAATTGGATTCATGCCTTTCCCAAGGGAATTAGTGCTATGTGAAATACAATCAGTCTCGTCCAGGATTTGAACTCGTGTCACCGTGTCCATTTCCTACGACGATAACCATTACACCATGGGCACCTCCGAGAATGATATCAACAAGCAGCTAGTACAGGCATGAACAGCTATCGATAGGCTATGGGTCATATGGAAGTCAGACCTGACCGATAAAATAAAACGCAGTTTTTTCCAAGCAGCGATCGTGTCAATACTGCTATATGGATGCACTACATAGACGTTAACTAAACCTATGGAGAAAAAGCTTGACAGCAATTACACAAGAGTTCTACGAGCTGTATTGAATAAGTCCTGGAGGAAACACCCCACAAAACAGCAACTGTACGGCCACCTACCACCCATCACGAAAACTCTCCAAGTTAAACGAACCAGACATGCAGGACACTGCAGGACACCGCTGGACACTGCTGGAGAAGTAAGAACGAGCTCATAAGTGATATACGCCGGTGGACCCTCTCACATGGACGAGCAAAGGTTAGAAGACCAGCTAGAGCCTATCTACAACAGCTCTTTGTCGATACAGGATGTAGGCTGGAGGATCTGCCGAGAGCAGTGGACTATTTGCATATCACATTACGCAAATACACTTAGGAAAGGTATGAATCCAAGAATTCTACCCCCAGCTATGGATACAAAAGAGAAGATTTTAAGAGGGGATTTTAACTTTCCTATGGCAACTGTTCTCGGAGAAGGTAAACTCTGAATTTAAAACTGTTAACTTTCGCTTAAAAGCTGACTTTGTTTCGCAGACTCCCGGTGCGAAGGGATTGGTTATATATATATTTATAAGAATTGTTTAAAACCTTGAAGAAAACATATCTCATGTGGTTTTAAGGTTGAAGAGCTAGAACAGCAAGCAATAGCTTGGGGGGGCTCCCTGCGGTGTACTAACGTGCTGGACTGCGACATCTTAGTAACTGAGTTCGAACCCCAGTCACGCAATTACTTTCACTTTCGGGTAAATACCTTTGGAAAAGATTTAAATTTCCTTATCCTACCATCTATGGGTTAAATAGTACATCTATAGTTCTACAAAGTTGGCTTTGGCACATAACAACCCACGAAGGTTGACATGCCGTTAAAAAAAGAAACCAAACAGTGACTTGTAAATCCGAGTCTTAGTTATGGGTAAACTGATTCTTTGGCTTTGATTAGTCAACTCGTCTAAAAGAAGGAAAACTTTGATTTCAAACGGATTTTGCTTAAAATTGACCAGTCACATCTTAGACATGGTGAAGGACTTAGGTAAATATATACTTGTGAGTTTTAACGTCTCTGAGTGCTCTTGCATGCGGCCTTGTGCCATACATCAAAGCAAAGAATAGGCATGGCTTGGACCGGTGCGCACAGTGCGTTTACTGTTGAAAAGTTTTTTTTAACACTGGGGAATCTATAAATGCTACACAGAGATTTTCGAGCTATTTTAATGTTATGTCGGAATGATACTGTTCTGGATAGAAAATCGATACTTCTATGAGTTGAAAACTTCAGAAACACTAGTTCATTGATTGAATGAAAGTCATCAAGAAGACTTCGAAGGGCTCGAAAATCAGAAAATGTTCAGACTGTGAAACAGTCTTTGGTTTGGTTTGACTTGGTATCATTGCATATCAATCATTGTTGGTTATTTAAAGCAAAATCATTTTTATGCATTGTTATGGTGATATACCCAATGACGTCTCTGCATGGACCCTCCGCGATTCTATAAATGGGGACTGACCCGATAAACGAGACAAGCGAGTCTGGTCAGTTTCTGATAACCGTTACTGTCTGTATTTCTGTAAATATCTACTGCTATAAACCTTACATCTCTTTGTGTTATTCATTTCTGGCCGTTCAAGACCACAACGATTTCTGAATATATTTCGTAGATAACATTTTTAAACGACCCTGAGCGCAATTTTTGTACACATTTAAATGGTTTCACTTATTTCTATCGAATACAAATAATTCTATTTATTATTAATCATTTGTTTGCACACAGTTAAATGCTTTCACGTAATTGCTATTTAACACTGACAATTCAAATAAACATCAGTCATTTGCTTACACACAGTTGAAAGATCAAACAGTTCTATTTCAAACAATTCAGTTTAGCATGTCTATAAAGTTAAATGGTTTCAGTTATTGCTATGTATCACTAACAACTCAATTAAACATCAGTCATTTGTTTGCACACAGTTAAATGATCAAACAGTTCTATTCCAAATAATTCAGCTTAGTATAATTCATTTATTGGCACACAGTTTTAACGTCAAATTACAAAGTTTGAATGTCAAACAGTTCTATTTGACCCATAGATAGGACCCTATCACATGCTACCATAGCGGCCCAGAGTGCACCTGGCAGTGATAGCTCTGAAGGAGTACTCCACATTCCACAAAGCTCTACTATTACTGGAGCCTCAGCATCAGATAGTTTAGTGTAATATCCTAGACAATCATTGAGGAAGTTTTACCCCTCTGCAGAGACGCAGTCGGTGTATTCTACAGCCCCAGCAGAATGGGCCAGAAACAGCCAGATGTGCAATCTCTAATATCTGTATTTTCATCAGTCTTTTAAATACATGGCTTGTGAAAGCTATAATCAAAACTGATCATGTTTGAAAAAAAAACTGTTAGACGTTTTCAAGATGGAGCTACTTTTGTCACTTATCTTTATTCACTTACACTATAGAGATTATTGTTTAATATGTGGGAGGTATTTCTCTCGCACTTTGGATTAAATATTTATCAATGTTACAAGAGTACGAAGGATAAAATAAAACAAGATGAAAAAAAAGAATAACAATCAGAAGAATGTTATTGGTATGACTCGACCTGAACCCCGGTCTCCCGGACCATTGGCGAATACTCTACTCAATAAGCCAATGGGCTGCAAAGACTAAAAAAAATTGTACTTGATGCACTCAGCACAATAAGGTAAGGATCAAGGGTAAAATGGAGCAATCCAGGGAATGCAGTAACGTCCTCCCCTACACCTCGGTATAGTAGCTATTGAAAAGGGAGCCTTAAGGGTCACCCTCGACCAAGGTCGCCAACTTGACTTTATATGAGAACAAGATTATGAGAATATGAATAACTGGAATTGAAGAATAAGAAGTTATAAGAATAAAATAAGAATAAAATAAAGATAACAATACATAGATACTATTTACCAACCCCTCCGCTCGGGCAGGATATGACACAAGGTCAATTTTTAAGCGGAGTTTAACAAGTTTGAATTCAGAGTTTTCCTTCTGCTAGACTAGTTGTCTCAACAAGGCTGAAGAACATAGTCTGCCCTACTATTTACCCATAGCTGGAGGGGAGAATAATTGGATTCATATCTTTCCCAAGGGTATTAGTGCTATGTGATATGCAATCAGTCTCGTCCAGGATTTGAACTCGTGTCGCCGGGTCAATTTCCCACGACGATAACCATTACACCTCGGGATAACAATACGTATAAGAATGGGAGAATAAAAGATAAGAAAAATAGGAATTTAAGTTTATAAGAATGAGAATATAAGAATAAGATAAATTGGGTTATAAAAATACGGCTAATGAATTATTATAATCCGAGGCGTGTTGATAGAATAAATAATAAGAACACAATTAAGATTGATAAATCATTGGAATTAGAAAAGCGAGAATGAAGGGATATAAAAAAAAATATAGGGAAGATAAATAAAGAATATCATATTTTAAGAATGAAATAATCAAAAATAGCGAGATGGGAATAATGAGAAAAAAACAAAAATAATAAAATATTAAGACGACAAAAGAGTCGAGTAAGGCCTGAAAGTGGACAAGTGAAGGTAAGTGTCAAAGATTAAGAAAGAAAGAAAGAAAGAAAGAAAGAAAGAAAGAAAGAAAGAAAGAAATGCAGGCGTTAGAAAGAAAGAAAGAAAGAAAGAAAGAAAGAAAGAAAGAAAGAAAGAAAGAAAGAAAGAAAGAAAGAAATGCAGAAGAAAGAAAGAAAGAAATGCAGGCGAAAGAAAGAAAGAAAGAAAGAAAGAAAGAAAGAAAGAAAGAAAGAAAGAATAAAATGCAGAAGAAAGAAAGAAAGAAAGAAAGAAAGAAAGAAAGAAAGAAAGAAATGCAGGCGTTAGAAAGAAAGAAAGAAAGAAAGAAAGAAAGAAAGAAAGAAAGAAAGAAAGAATAAAATGCAGAAGAAAGAAAGAAAGAAATGCAGGCGTTAGAAAGAAAGAAAGAAAGAAACAAACAAACAAACAAACAAAGAATAAAATGCAGAAGGAAGAAAGAAAGAAAGAAAGAATAAAATGCAGAAGAAAGAAAGAAAGAAATGCAGGCGTTAGAAAGAAAGAAAGAAACAAACAAACAAACAAACAAACAAAGAATAAAATGCAGAAGAAAGAAAGAAAGAAAGAAAGAAAGAAAGAATAAAATGCAGAAGAAAGAAAGAAAAAAAGAAAGAAAGAAAGAAATGCAGGCGTTAGATCGATTGATAGACAGATAGATAGAATAAAATGCATAAGAAAGAAAGAAAGAAAGAAAGAAAGAAAGAAATACACCAGTCCACAACTTCATCCTTGTCACAGACTATCTGACCAAGATGGGCATCAAGACAGTTCCTCAGCCTCCCTAAAGTCCAGACTTTGCTCCCTGTGACTTGGTTATTCTCTAAGCTCAGAGGCTGTCGTTATGTGACAATTGAGGAGATGAAAGACGCTGTGACGAAGGTCATTGACACGCTCACACAAGAAGACGTGCATGGGGCCTTCCAGAAATTGTTGGAACGGCTCATGAATTATTATAGAAAGAAAGAAAGAAAGAAAGAAAGAAAGACATGCAGGCTACCAATAGTAGTCGTACTACTATTGGTAGCAATAGTAGTACGACTATCAATATTGGACACCAGAGCATTGCAGCCGGAGGAGATTACATCGAAGGGGACTCGAGTTTCATGTGTGTACCATCAATAAAAATGTCCATACGAAAAAAGTCTGGAAACTTATTTAATGATCCTCATAATATCAGACATTTGTTTGCATAGAATTAAATGGTTAAACATTCCTATTAACCTATAGATAAGAACCTAACGGGTGGTACCGTATCGAGTCAGAGTGAACCTGGGAGTAATAGCAATGAAGAGGTACGCTACTTTCCCCAACGCTCAGGGAGTGAACCCTCATTATCTGATAGTGTAGTGTCAAATCTAGAACACTCGTTGGTGAGGGAGTCTTAACCATCTGTTAAGACGCAGTCGGGGAATTATAAGACTTGCCGAATGGACTCGATAGATTGATAAGGAGGAGAAAGAAAGAAAGAAAGAAAGAAAGAAAGAAAGAAAGAAAGAGAGAGAGATCAAAGAAAGAAAGAAAGAAAGAAAGAAAGAAAGAAATAGAGAGAGAGAAAGATAGGGAAAGAGAGAGAGAGAGATCAAAGAAAAAAATAAGGAGGAGAAAGAAAGAAAGAAAGAAAGAAAGAAAGAAATAGAGAGAGAGAAAAAGAAAGAGAAAGAGAGAGAGAGATCAAAGAAAGAAATAAGGAGAAGAAAGAAAGAAAGAAAGAAAGAAAGAAAGAAATAGAGAGAGAGAAAGAAAGAGAAAGGGAGAGAGAGAGATCAAAGAAAGAAAGAAAGAAAGAAAGAAAGAAAGAAAGAAAGAAATAGAGAGAGAGAGAGAAAGAAAGAGAAAGAGGGAGAGAGAGATCAAAGAAAGAAAGAAACAAACAAACAAACAAAATAGAAAATCGAAAGACTTGGTTTGGTGTCGTTGTTTAATGAGAATATTAACTTTCATGAGTTGTTATTGGGAGACCGACACTTAACTGCATCATCGACTCTCCCATCACGATATTACTACGTGAGATAACACTCTCAGGGTGAGAAGTATCCAAATACCATGTTGGTAGCAATAGTAGTACGACTATCAATATTGGACACCACCGGATAGTAAGCTGCGCTAACATTTACACTATCCTTTGTAACTTTTGTTAATATATCTTCCTTACCTTTAACCCGTGTTCTGTATTTTCCTTCCGTGGTACCAACTTTGGGTAGGAGGTGCCCGTGGTGTAATGGTTATCGTCGTAGGAAATGGACACGACAACACGAGTTCAAATCCTGGACGAGACTGATTGCATTTCACATAGCACTAATACCCTTGGGAAAGGTATGAATCCAATTATTCTCCTTCAAGCTATGGGTATATAGTAGGGCAGACTGGGTTCGTCAGCCTTGTTGAGGCAACTAGTCTAGGAGAAGGAAAACTCTGAATTGAAACCTGTTAAACTCCGCTTAAAAATTGACCTTGTGTTATATCCTGCCCGAGCGGAGGGGTTGGTAAATATGACCAACTTTGGGTCCACATCAGTTATTTAATGCCAAAGCAGACCGGCAGATCATAGATTGGCAGTGCTATAATCTAACCCAGGCTGGGTGGGTGGCATAAGAGGATTCATGCCTTTCCAAAGGGTATTAGTCCAAAAGTGAACGCAACTGTGCGATTGGGTTTCAAACTCACTTACTTCGAGGCCACAGTTTAACACTTTAGCCATTACGCCACGGGTAGCTGATTGCCCAGTCGGCTGGGGCTGTTGAATACACTGACAGCACCTCTGCAGAGGGGTAAGACCCCCTAACGAATATCCTGATATATGACACTAAACAATCTGATGGTGAGGTTCCAGCAGTGCTGGAGCTTTGGGGAATACGGAGTACTCCTTCATTGCCATCGCTACTTGGTCCACTCTGGCCCGGAGTGGTAGCACCTGATAGGGCCCTATCTATGGGTTAAATAAAACTAACGGTATACTTATGCTAAACTGAATTGTTTGAGTAAACTGAATAGCTTGAAGTAGAAATGTTTTTGACAATTAAAACGTACTTATATTTAAACTGCGTACTTATGCTTAACTAAATTATTTGAAATAGAACTGTTTTTCGATATTAAAACTGTATTTACACTAAACTGAATTGTTATTTAAAATAGTTATGTCTTAAATCTCAGCTGTATTCTGTGTTGTTTAAATGAAGAATGAAGACTTATGCGACTTAATTTTCAGGAAAAACTTTACTTTTGGAAGACGAACTTCTAAATTTGCTAAAGAAAACCCCAAAATTGCCCCCCCCCCAGGAAAAAAAAATAAATAAATGAAAATAAAAATAAAATAAAAGTAAAATAAATAAATAAATAAAATAAAATAAAATGACGTATAACGACGCTGGTCGAATGCGTTAGTATACAGGGCAAACAGAAATAGAACTTTCTTAAGCTTAGAAGTCTTATTGCACACTATCAGTTAAAAATTAAAAAAAAAAAAAAAAAAAAAAGCAACCGAAGTCAAAAATCGAATTCTACCAATAAAACAAAAACCTGTCAGGGCCGGAATCGGATGATAGGCTGAAATATACCCCAAAATGTCTTTGAATTTTAACAGACAGCAGTCTTGGACTTTAACTAAGTTAAAACTTAAGGTAAAAAAAAAAAAAAAAGTTTTTTTCATTTTTCTTTTGTTTTTTTTTTTTTGTTTTTTGTTGTTGTTTTTTCTCTAACACATACACATGGGAAGCAGCGTGATGTACGTGTGAGTCCTGCGGCTTAACGCTCAGGATTGTCAGTTCGATCGGGGAACTACTGCTGCTCATCTATAAGAGTGGCTTCTATAGATGAGAATAAAAACAGCCATGGAAAGATAACCATGACTCGTACTCAAACCAGATACATAATCCGCATCGCTCTTCGCGCGGGTAAAAAAAGGGGCGCGTCCTGCTGAGGTTGGAGCCCTGGCCTCAGTGTTCGAAAAATCAGCTACAGAGCTCAAACTCAAACAAAAACTACTAAGATGCAAACAAACAATACAGATAGCGACATTTAACGTGAGAACCCTAAATAGAATAGGTCAACTATCAGAGCTAACTGCATCAGCCGTAGAACATAAGATAGACAGAATTTGCATACAAGAGCACCGATACACGCACACCGAAGATATCAAGTATCACGAAACTGGTAATGGATGGATGCTGGTGACTGTATCCGCATGGAAAAACTCTATCAATGCATCGGTTGGAGGGGTGGGAATGCTTCTAGGACCAAGAGCGTTAAAAACACTGAACAGCATTGAGAGAATACAACCTAGGATGATGGCCGCAACGTTTAATGGCAACCCCAAAGCAACAATTATCTCCTGCTACAGCCCTACCAATGTTAGCGAAGAAAACGAAATAGTCACCTTCAACGAAAATCTATCCTCCCTAGTACGTAGCATTCCGAAACACAACCTGCTAGTCATTGGCGGAGATTGGCGGGAAAAACAGACACAACAAATACAGCCTACACAACGCATCAAACAGGAATGGACAACATCTAATAGATTTCATGATAGAAAATAGATTAACATGCCTCAATACAAACTTTCAAAAAAGGGAGGGGAAATTATGGACCTACACATACGCGAATAAGAGTAAAGCACAGATAGACTACGTCCTTATAAACGGGAAATGGAAAAACAGTGCGATGAATTGCGAGGCATACTCCTCTTTCGAGGGTGTGTCCTCCGATCATCGAATAGTTACGGCCAAAGTACGTCTAAGCCTACGAAAAAACGCCACACGTAAAGCGACAACCAAGCACTATGACTGGGCCCTACTCAACAACAGAGATATTAGAGATAAATATGCATTAGAATTAAGAAACAGATTCGAAGCACTACAAGAAAAGACAGAGAAAAAGGTACCCCAAATGACGAATATGAAAATTTTGTAGAAGCACACCTTGAGGCGGCAGCAAAGTGTATTCCAACAAAACCTAGAACTAAATATAGAGCCCCTTGGGAAACGCCAGCGGTTAGAGAAAAACGTGCACTTGTGAAAACTGCCTCCAAAAGCTATCAAAAGAACCCAACAAACACAAATGCACGAAAACTAGAAAAGGCTCAACATCAATTAACAGGAATATATCTAAAAGAACAGGCAGAATACATACAAATTCAGATAGATAAGATTAGAGACTCGGTGGAAGATAGACAATCCAGGATAGCCTGGCAAACAATAAACGAAGTAAGTAGAAGGAAGAGCACAGCCAAAGCAAAATTGAAAGCTGCAAGCCAACAAGAAAGAGTAAAACTGTGGGAACAGCATTTCAAAAATCTACTAGGAAACCCACCGGAAATAACGGATGAACCGATCACCAGAATTATTAGTAAGCAATTAGACGTTAAACTAGGTCCTTTCACCAAAGAAGAACTCGACTCAGTTCTCAGAAGAATTAAAAATAGGAAAGCAGCAGGGCTAGACGAGATCCCCCCAGAAGTGTGGAAGACTAGACAATTCGACGATATACTGCTCCGGCAATGCAACGCAGTCTATAGTCAAAATAGGATAGAAAGATGGATGAAGGGATGCATCCTTCCATTCCCTAAAAAGACCTCGGACTAGCCAAGAACTACCGAGGGATAACACTTACATCCATGGCAGCCAAAATCTACAATGCCCTACTACGAAACCGCAGAGAACCCAAAATAGACAACATCCTTAGGAAAAACCAAAACGGCTTCCGGAGAAATAGATCCACAACCTCACAAATACTGACCATCCGTAGAATCCTTGAAGGCGTTCGGGCAAAAAACTTACAGGCGACATTACTATTTGTCGACTTTACCAAGGCCTTCGATTCCATACACAGAGGGAAGATGGAGCAAATCCTACTAGCATACGGCCTACCAAAAGAAACAGTAGCAGCGATAATGATTCTCTACAGAAACACCAAAGTGAAAGTACGTTCAGCAGATGGAGACACGGAATACTTCGACATTGTTGTAGGAGTACTACAAGGAGACACACTAGCCCCGTACCTCTTTATCATCTGTCTAGACTATGTGCTTAGGACTTCGATCGACAAAATCAGAGAAAATGGCTTCGAGCTGACTAAGAGAAGAAGCAAAAGGTACCCCGCAAAAACAATCACGGATGCCGACTACGCTGATGACTTGACATTACTAACGAATACGCCTAATCAAGCAGAGACACTACTGCATAGTCTGGAACGAGCCGCAGCTGGCATTGGCCTCCATGTCAATGCAAACAAAACTGAATATATGTGTTACAACCAAACGGGCAACATTGCCACACTAGACGGAGCCTCTCTGAAACTAGTAGACAAATTCACCTACCTAGGAAGTAGCGTCTCATCAACCGAAAAAGACATCGACACACGACTGACGAAGGCATGGACAGCTATCGATAGGCTCTCGATCATATGGAAGTCGGACCTAACTGATAAAATAAAACGCAGTTTCTTCCAGGCAGCGGTTGTGTCGATACTGCTATATGGATGTACTATATGGACGCTAACGAAGCGGCTGGAGAGGAAACTAGACGGAAATTACACAAGAATGTTGAGAGCAGTATTAAACAAGTCCTGGCGACAACACCCCACGAGACTCCAACTATACGGACACTTGCCCCCCCCCCCATCACGAAAACTATACAAGTCAGACGAACCAGACACGCGGGACACTGCTGGAGAAGCAGGGACGAGCTCATAAGCGATGTACTCCTGTGGACCCCCACATATGGATGTGCAAAAGTAGGACAACCAGCACGAACTTACATACAGCAGCTATGTGAGGACACGGGATGTAACCCTGAAGACCTGCCGGAGGCGATGAATGATAGGGAGAAATGGCGAGAGAGGGTCAGGGATATCCGCGCTGGCGGCGCGACATGATGATGATGATGAATTGTTATATATAACTGTTTGAATAGTTTGAAATAGAAAGGTTTTTGACAATTAAACGGTGTACTCATGCTAAACTGAATTGTTTTAAATAGAACAGATTATTTACATAAAAATGGATTTGCCGTTAAATAACGTACAAAGGTTGATATGCCAACAAACCAAACCAAACCAAACCAAACCAAAACGGTGGCTGAATCTAGTTGATGGGACAAACTTCGGCTGGCTGTGGTGTCAGCGGCACGGATCTGGTCGGGTGTATCTCGTCTCTGGACATACCTCGAGCCTCAAGAAGCCGTCCCTCCCCTCAGGTTTTAACCCTCCTTGGAGGAATTAGGTTTATCACCTGGCGCCTGAGGCGCCCATTTTTAGGGGAGTGCCGAAGGTGTCCGAGGCATTTTGGGGAATGCCAGGCGTGTCTGGGCTACGACCCTGCGTCTTGACCCACCTCAAAAAATGCCTTGTGCCACACTCGCCCAGACGGTAGGACGGTCAACAAATACTGCCACGGATAACTCCCCAAATATAGGAAGTGTTGATAGATAGATAGATAGATAGATAGATACGTATTCTCCATAAAAATCGCAATAGTTAATCAATAAGATTTCTTAGTTTCTAATACTTTTTACTATCGACATGTCCCATGAAAAATTGAAAGAAATTGAAACAAACCGGAAGAAAACGAAATAGAATAGAAGCTCAGTACAGAAAATATCCGACCATCTTAAATATGTCAACAATCAGTCGTGTTCCCTTGATTTACTCTCACAACCAATCAGAGGAACCAACGAAGCAGTAAGCCAGTGATCGAACTTAGGCAAAAGCTAGGGTTTCAGATGCTGATTTTCAAAGTAACAAAGCGCTCGCAATATTGCGAAAATTTACGTCTTCCTACTTTCTTATTTACCGTGGGTACCTCCCGTAGTGTAATTGTTAGCAAGCAAGCCTAATAAACCTAAACGAGTGACTTCGATTCTCATTGGGTGTCCCATTCATACAGCCTTGTGCCACATCCGTGTAAACCGCATAGTAAATTACTATTCTTATTTACCGTGGGCACCTCCGGTAGTGTAATTGTTAGCAAGCTAGCCTAATAAACCTAAACGAGTGACTTCGATTCTCATTGGGTGTCCCATTCATACAGCCTTGTGCCACATCCGTGTAAACCGCATAGTAAATTACTATTCTTATTTACCGTGGGCACCTCCGGTCGTTTAATTGTTAACAAGCTAGCCTAATAAACCTAAGCGAGTGACGAGGAAGAATAGGCTGCCATAAAGAGTAGAAAAGTAGAACTTGGGCCGGTTAAAGGAGGAAGAGACAAAATGGGAGGTTGCTTGCTTGAGTTTTATGGTATATCCGCTCTTGTTGGGGTTTTTTAATGCTTAATCCTGTTTATACATACATATATCAAATATATGATAGGTTGGTTGGTTGGTTGGGTTTTATGGCATATCAACCATTGTAGGTTAAATCCATATTTATACAAATAATCAGTTCTATTTCAAACAATTCAGTTTAGCATGAGTACACAGTTTAATTGTCAAAAACATTCCTATTTCAAACTATTCGGCTTATCCAAACAGTTATATATAACAATTCAGTTTAGTGTCAGTAAAGTTTCAATGACAAAAACAGTTCAATTTCAAACAATTCAGTTGAGCATAAGCACGCAGTTTAAATGTAAGTACAGTTTAATTTTAAACAATTCAATTTAGCATAAATACGCAGTTTCAATGCAAAAATCAGTATTATGAAGAAATCACGGCTTAGTTCTATTTAACCCATAGATAGGACCCTTATCAGGTGCTACCACTCCGGGGCTAGAGTGGACCTGGGAGCGATGGCAATGAAGGGATACTCCGCATTCCCCAAAGCTTCAGCATTGCTGGAACCTCACCATCAGATTGTTTAGTGTTATATCCAGGACACTTGTGGGATGGGGGTCTCACCCCTCTGCAGAGAAGCAGTCGGTGAATTCTACAGCCCCAGCCGACTGGACAAATATGATTTGTAACCGCATAGTTGGTACATAACATTTTTAAACTACCCAGAGCTCTTTTATTTGCACAGTCGAATGGTTTCAAGTATGTCTATTCAACACTAATAGTTCTTTTTTATAGGTTGGTTTGGTTTCTTTATTTAATACCATATTAACATTTGAAGGTTTTTGATCATGCCAAAGACATGATCATGATCATGCCAAAGACATCCTCCTAGAAGGTTTTTGATCATGCCAAAGACATGATCATGATCATGCCAAAGACATCCTTCTAGAACAATAGTGGTACTATTTAACCCATAGCTGGGATAATTAGGAGGTTCCTACCTTTCCCAGGGGTATTTGTCCAAAAGTGAACGTAATAGCGCAACTGAAGTTTGAACTCGCAATCCAGGGCTTTAACCATTACACCATGAGGATATCCCCTAAACCTATCTAATATCAATCATTAATTTCCACACAGTTAAATAGTTTCAAGTATTGCTTTGTAATACAAACAATATAATCTAGCATCAATCATTTGTTTTGCACACAGTTAAATGGATATACATATGTAAGTGAATAGTTTGTAGGGAAACTTATTTTTAAAAAGTTGGATTTAATTTGTTTTGACACTATTAGGTACTGCAATTGTCTGCCCTCAGTTAAATGGTTTCAAGTATTGTTATTTAACACTAATAATTCTTTTCAATATTGATCATTTGTTTGCACACAGTGAAGTGGTTACAAGTATTGCTATTTAACACAAATAATTCTATTCAACGCTATTTATTCTTTTTTATACAGTCAAATAGTTTGGCACTGGAATACCAATAATTCAATTTTTTCACTCGGATTGAAACTTTTAAGTATTTCTGACAAAAGACAAAAGAAGTGAGCCCATTTATAATTCTACTCAACATTACTCATTCGTTTACTCACAGTTAAAAGGTTTCAAGTATTGCTATGTATCACTAACAATTCAATTTGGTATCAGACATTTGTTTTCTCGCAGATAAATGGTCAAACTTGACCCATACATAAGATCCTAACGAGTACTACCACTTCGGATCAAAAGTGGAATTGGAAGTAATAGCAATAAAGGGGTAGTCCACATTCCCCAAAGTTCTAGGACTGAAGCTTCACCATCAGTTTACAGAAGGGGAAATAGCATCATAGGAAGACAAAGACAAAACCAACCGATTGAAGAGGCGAAAATGCAAGACGGCCAAGGAAGAGTAAGAAATGTGGTAGTCCACATTCCCCAAAGTTCTAGCCACACCATCAGTTTACAGAAGAGGGGCAAATAGTTAGCATCATCGGAAGACAAAGACAAAACCAACTGATTGAAAAGGTGAAAATGCAAGACGGCCAAGGAAGAGTAAGAAATGTGGTCAGAGGAAAATGAAGAATGGTAAGAGATGAAGAAGCAACCAACAACCAATCAAATAAACAAAAAAAGAAGAAGGAAGAGAAGGAAGAGAGAGACGAAAGACAGGGGAAAAGTCGGAGATAAAAAAAAATATCAAAAGAAGTGAAGGAGAAGTAGGAAGAGGAGGAGAAAGAGGAGAAAGAGGAGGGGGAAGAAAAAGAAGATATTGATTCGTTGGTGAAATGTGCTGAAAGAGCTATCAATAGAGGGCGTTCAGTTCACTCGCCCTCAAGTCAGCCGTGAAAAGAATTTGATTGGGCGAGAGCAAAACTGACAGATAAGACACCAATTGCGATTGGTTTTCGCCCTTGATGTGATGCAATGACAACAGACCAATCGTCTATTCGGTTCATTTTCTCTAAACCCCACCCACACCGCTTTTTATCTCTTCCTCTCTCTCTTTCTCCTTAATCAGAGTAAGGTGCAGATGTACTTAATATCTACCACGTTTCGGACACGTTGCCATGCAACAGTGGTTAGCCGACTATTAACAGTTTTAATCTTGATATATACTATTAATGGCCCCACAGTTAAGCAGTGATCAGCAATCTAATCAGGTTGATCATTTGAACTGAAGTGAGCCCAATCCTCCTCGGGTACCTTACACTTGAGTCCTTAGGTTAAGCTTAGATCAAACAGCTGTATGGCTACGTGCCTCCCATCTCTAAAACCATCCAAGTGAAAGAAGCAAAACATACGGGAAATTGCTGGAGAAGCAAGGACGAACTCATAAGCGACTTTCTCCAGTGAGCCCTTACACATGACTAGCATAGAACAGCAGGGATCGAGCCTCGGCTTGTGCTCGACCTTACCCTACCCTAAATCTCTACTATAATCGACCTTCGAGTCATTAACCTTGTGTCAAGTCCTCTCTGGTGGGATGCAGAGATAAATATACCTTTACACATGGACGTGCCAGTGTTGGCCGAACAGTCAGAATTTATTTACATCAGATCTGTGTGAATACGGGGTGTAGTTGAGAGGACCTGCCGGGAGCGATGGATGATAGGGACGGATGGAGAGAGAGAGAGAGTCAGGGAAACCATACTAGCAGCCCGACTTCTTCATGATCATGACAATTACTTATGTTAAGCTAATTATGTGACTAATGGTTTTATTATTAACCGATTTAAACGATGGATAAAGCATCCATTATAAAACAAAGATAGCGGTGAAATTTAAACAATTAAACATTTGGGTAAATCTAAAATTTAAAAAAAAAATAAAATTATATTAATACTACGGTATTTCATTTACAAAAAACATTTATGGGAATTTTTTTTTTTAATTTTAAATAAATGCAAAATTAAACTGAATAAAACGAAATTTAGATAAACGTAGAAATCAATCATTTACACTTTTGTCCGATACGCCTTGCCAACCTGGGAGAAGGAAAAAACAAAATAAAACAAAACTAATTCTGAATTTAAAAGCAGTTGCATGAGATCACTAACAATTCATTTAAACATGTCATTTGTTTACACTCAGTTAAATCATCAAACACTTCTATTTCTAACAATTCAATTTAGCATAAGTCATTTGTTTGCACTCAGTTTAAATATGAAACAGTTTTATTTAACCCATAGAGAGGGCCCTATCAGGAACTGCATTTCCGGGCCAGAGTGGACCTGGGAGCAATGGCACTGAAAGGCTAATCTGCATTCCCCAAAATTCCAACATTACCGGAGCCTCACCATCAGATTGTTTAATATCATACCCAGGACACTCATTGAGAGGAGGGTCTTACCCCAACACCTGCAGAGATGCAGTGGGTGTATTCTACAGTCCCAACCAAATGGGTGTCCTCGTGGTGTAATGGTTAAAGCGATGAACTGCGGAATCGTAGTACGCGAGTTCGTACTCCAGTCGCGCTATTACGTTCACTTTCGGGCAAATACCCTTGGGAAAGGTATGAACCCCCTTATTCTCCCTCCAGCTATGGGTAAATAGTAGGACGGACTAGGTTCTTCAGCCTTGGTGAGGCAACTAGTCTAGGAGAAGGAAAACTCTGAATTCAAACCTGTTAAACTCCGCTAAAAAATCGACCTTGTGTCATATCCTGCCCGAGCGGAGGGGTTGGTAAATAGTACCAAATGGGCTTGTGTGTGTGTGTGTGTCACACACACACACACACGTATATATGTATATATACACACACATGTATATATACACATATATATATATATATATATATATATATATATATATATATATATATATGTATATATATATATATATATATACACAAGAATGCTGCGTGCAATCCTGAACAAGTCCTGGCAGCAACACCCCACAAGACACCAACTATACGGCCACCTGCCCCCTATCACGAAAACTATTCAAGTTAGACGAAACAGAGATGAACTCATAAGAGATGTACTCTTATGGATCCCCACACATGGCCGGGCAAAAGCAGGACGACCAGCTCGAACGTACATTCAGCAGCTATGTGAGGATACAGGATGTTGTCCTGAAGACCTACCTAGGGCGATGAACGATAGGGAGGAGTGGCGAGAGAGGGTCAGAGATATCCGTGCTACCAGCGCGATATGATGATGATGATGATATATACGCAGACCTAAGTAGTTCCGTTCATTGACTGATTGATTTGAACGGCGTGTTAAATCGTCTTGGGTTATTTTATTCCTAGAGGTTAGGAAAATGCGTCCGTTTATATATACATTTTTTTAATTTTCTTAAAGGTTTTCTAACACGGTTACACGTTGTCAGGAATTCCAGGGGGGGGTGTCCTCTAAAAAAAAGATTTGGCATTAAAGTAACCTGAAAAGGTTGATATGCCATTAAATAATAAACAAACAGGAATTTTATTCTAATACAAATGACTTAACAGATCTTTTTGACCAATAGATGAGACCCCAACAGGTACTACCATTCCGGTACTGAGTTGACCTGGGAGTAATGGCATTAAAGGAATAATCTACATTCCTCAGAGATCCAGACGCCATCTAGTGTTATACCAAGAATATAGACTGAGATGGTTAGAGATAGATAGATAGAAGAGTCGGTTGATTGGGTTTAATGACATATCAAACCTTGCATGCTACTTAATGCCAAATACCCTTTATATATATATATATATATATATATATATATATATATATATATATATATAATGGTTGATTTGGTAAATCCGTCCAGGTATAAAAAAAAATAAGCGGATAAACGCTGACAACGGATTTAAGATTTGTATTTCGTATTTATTTTAGAAAAACTTCTTTTTTGAAAGAAAGACGAAATATCAATGATATTTCGTATTTATTTCAAAAAGACACACACACATACACACACACACACACACACACATATATATATATATATATATATATATATATATATATATATATATATATATGTTTGATTAAATAATAAAGACACATTTTGTCTATATGATTTTATTAAGATCCTTTCAAGTTTCATGAAAAATGTCTTGGTTTTAGGTCAGAATTGGTAGATGAATTTACCAAAATTGTCCCGAACGCTTTCGGACCTTGCATAGGCCATCATCAGGGGTTGTTTGCATGTTTAAAGAATTTCTTACAGTCTTTAGTTTTTTATACCATTACAAAACGCAAAGTTGGATGAAACTGGGTTGCCGATGACATCGAACGAATTTTTTTTTTTTTATTCTATTTTTCTTTATAATATTCTATTTCGTTGAGAACGTTCTGCTTTAAAATGTGTCTTTATTATTTAATCAAAGATGCTTTAATGAAAGATTGCTGCCCAGCCACACACACACACACACACACACACACACACACACATATATATATATATATATATATATATATATATATATATATATATAATTTGTAAGTGCATATTTTGTATAAAACATTTTAAACAATCCTGAGCTCATTTGTTTGCACACAGATAAACAGTTTCAAATATTTCTAGCAAACACTAAAAAATCCAGTCAATATTTATTATTTTTACACACAGTTAAATGGTTTCAATTTAATTTTACATCAGTCATTTCTTTATACGTAGTGAAAAAAATAGATAGATAGATAGATAGATACATAGATACATACATACATATGAAGTCTCTCTCTTTTTCTCAGATTGGTTGGGAGAAACAGACTAAAATGGATCGTAATAGATAGATAGATAGATAGATATCAACACACTTATGTAGATAGATAGATACATACATACATACATACATACATATCAACTCTCTCTCTCTCTCTCTCTCTCTCATATTGGTTGGTAGAAACAGACTAAGATGGATCGTAAAAGATAGATAGATAGATAGATAGATAGATAGATATGAAGTCTCTGCTATTGGTAGATAGACACAGACTAAGATGAATTGCAACAGAAATAGATAGATAGATAGATAGATAGATAGATAGATATCAACACTCTTAGATAGATACATACATACATACATACATACATACATATGAAGTCTCTCTCTCTCTCTCTCTCTCTCTCTCTCTCTCTCTCATATTGGTTGATAGAAACGGACTAAGATGGATCGCAATAGATAGATAGATAGATAGATAGATAGATATCAACACACTGGGATAGATAGATAGATAGATAGATGTCGCCAATGAGTCTCAGCTTTCTTATATTGTGTAAGCTTTGTTTTTGGCACGCTCTTTCGTGTTTAGTAATCGTTTCACTTCGCCATCTCGTGAATATTTTAGTGTCATTTTCCACCCGTATAGTTTTGCCACTCATTTTTCGGCAATTTTCAGAACTTCCTTTGTTTTATGGGAATTTTTTTTTTTTTCATTTTTTCTTGTTTTCTTTTGGTTGTTTTTCCTGTTTTTGCTTTTGTTTTTGTTTCTCCTTATTTTTCTTTTTATATTTCTAATTAAAATTTGTGGTTGAGACAAAATAACTTTATTTGCTTTTGCATATTACCATAATTAATAAAGATACATTCTATTGAAAATTAATTGCTTCGACAAAATTATTTAATCTAATTACAGAAATATATATATGAGAGAATGACGATAATATCTTCGTGTCAAAATATTGAATTTCGACCGATTTACTTAGTAGATATTATTTAATACACTTATATAGTATTATTATACGCCTCCTTGCGTGTCCCGGTTTATCAGACAGAGGTGCCCGTGGTGTAATGGTTATCGTCGTAGAAAATGGACACGGCAATACGAGTTCAAATCCTGGACGAGACTGATAGCGTTTCACATAGCACTAATACCCTTAGGAAAGGTATGAATCCAATTATTCTCCCTCCAGCTATGAGTAAATTGTAGGGCAGACTAGGTTCTTCAACCAGGTGAGGCAACTAGTCTAGGAGAAGGGAAACGCTAAATTCAAACCTGTTAAACTCCGCTTAAAAAATTGACCTTGTGTTATATCCTGCCCGGGCGAAGGGGTTGGTAAATATGATATGATTAGACAGACCGCCTGATCCCAAGGGGTTTTCTCCTTGGCAATCCCTACTGATTGTTAGGCTCCAGTCCTGAAGCCTTTGGGAATGCGGAGATTACTCCCAGGTCCACTCTAATCCGTTCCGGTAGTACCTGTTAGGGTCCCATCTATGGGTCAATTAAAACTGTTTAACCATTAAACTGTGTGCAAACAAATAACTGCGGCTAAATGAAATTATTAGAGTTAAATAGCAAAACTTGAAACTTTTTTAACAAACGAGCTTTTACTTGGTTAAAATGTTACCAAAAATTAGGTCAAAAACGTGGTTCCGATAGACAACAACTATGGAAGGCAGAAATTACTGGGGATACGGTTACAAGACTCAGCATTCCTATCCGAGGTCGGGGTAAATCACCTGAAGAAGGCCAGAGGTGAAATTTGGCCGAAACATAGTGAAAGAAAGAAACAACACAAAAACTACCAAGATGAGGACAAAAAGTCCGCAATAAAAAAAAAATTAATTCTCAGATTAAGAAGCCTCATCTCAAAATGATTCCAATTAAAGACTGGTATTATTCGGTCCAGTTAAACCGGAGTTGGGAGGAAATCCATCAGGAAAAAAAAAACATTCAACAGTGAACATTTAAATTTTCCTGGTAAAGATCTCAATGTAAATGACATTACAGAGCAATAATTTCTTTAAGAAAAAAACAAAAACTGGTCACATTAGGATTATAAATTTATTTCAATCCTGTTATGCGTTTTTGATAAAATAAAAAAAACACGAAAAAAAATGAACAGGACTTCTTCATATCTAATGGATAAAATGCCCGCGGTGTAGTCGTTATCGCCGTAGGAAATGAACACGGCGATACGAGTTCAAATCCTGGACGATACTGATTGCATTTCACATAGCACTAATACCCTTGGGAAAGGTATGAATCCAATTATTCTCCCTCCAGCTATGGGTAGATTGTAGGACAGACTAGGTTCTTCAGCCTTGTTGAGGCAACTAGTCTAGGAGAAGGAAAACTCTGAATTCAAACCTGTTAAACTCCGCTTAAAAATTGACCTTGTGTCATATCCTGCCCGAGCGGAGGGGTTGGTAAATAGTATCTAATGGATAAAATAAATCAGAAAAGACACAGGAAAGAAGAGCGGGAAGGGGATAGAAGATGGGTGAAGAGTTATCTCCTCATTTCACCCACTTACAGTTTTTTGTTTAAATTTTATTGCCAGTTGGAATTATAATAAATTAATTTTTATCTAAATTAGTATTAAATTAGTATTAATTTATTAAATTTATTAAAATGAAATTAGAATTTTAAAAATTAAAAAAACTAATTTACAGGAATACTTAACACTGTATAAGTGTATATTCCGGTTATGGCTAACGGAATCAGAACAGGCGACCCCCGTGGTTTCAATAAAAGACGTAGTTCGAAGTTCCGCGAAGGTTCCCGAGTTCGACAAACACCTGAAGAAGGCCGGAGGACATATCGGCCGAAACGTTGTGGAAATAACAATAAAGATGTAGACAATAGTCCGAAAATCCTTAATGATAAAAATCAACAACCTTCGTCTCAGAAATTTAGACAACGTATCAACCTTTTTCGAATCCTTTGACGCCGAAATCAATTTCAAATAATTCAGTTTAGTATAAGTATACTTTTTGATAACAAACAGTTACATTTCAAAACAGTTCAGTTAAATGTCAAAACAGTTCTATTTCAAACAATTCAGTTTAGCATAACTACGCAGTTTCAATCTTAAAAACATTTCTATTTCGAGCAATTCGATTTAGCTTAAGTACACAGTTTATTTCTATTTGACCTATTGATAGGACTCTATCTCCGGGCCAGAGTAGACATGGGAGTAATGACAATGAAGGGGTACTCTGTATTCCCCAAAGCGCCAGGATTACTGAAACCTCGTCATCAGATTGTTTAGTGTCATATCCAGGACATTCGTTTGTGGGGGGATTACCCCTCTGCAGAGGCGCAGTCGGTGTAAAATACAGTCCCAGCCGACTGGGCAAGATATTAGATTGAATAAGTAGAATTAGATAACAATGTATGAAACTATAAAACAATGGCGGACAGAACTATTCATGTTACATGGTAATTCTTTAAATCATTTAATTGTGTGAAAAAGTGATTAATATTAGATTGAATTATCAGAATTAGCTTGCAATACTTGAAACTATTTAACTACAGCAAACAAAACTATTAGCGTTAGATTGGAATATTTGAAACCATTTAACTGTGTGCAAACAAATGAGCTCTGGTTCGTTTAAAAAATCTTACCTTCAAACTATTCACTTAAAAATCATATGTAATATATGTATAAACAGAATTTGGCATTAAATAACCATCAAGAGTTGATATGCCATTAAACCAAATGACCTAACTTAATCTAACCTACTCCTTACGTGTTTGTTAACAACAGTTTTAACTGGTTGTTTTTCACTGAAGACTAAGTGACAGCAAGTTTCCTCTGGTCTCCAGGATTCTTCCAGCTGATTTTAAAAGTACTGTGGTCTGGATGGTCCCGATTCTTGCGCTGATCTCCAATTACCCCAACTCTTTTTTCCAGAACTTTGGAGTTATTTGTCGCTGCCTCCCACCAGACAGGACTTAACACAAGGTCAAAAGCCCGAAGGCCGATTAAAGTGGGGATAAAGGGCAGGGGAGGATCTGGAACGAGCCGAGACTCGAACCCTGTTGGTCTATGCTGCTCACTGACCCACTGAGTGCAATGTGGGTCTAATGAGGCAAGCAGTTTCACGAACCCAAATTTGGGTCCAGGCACGTATGCCGGGTTTTCTAGAACTTTGGAGATTATTTCTAGAACACCAAATATAGTTCTTGTTCCACAGCTTTTTTAGCTCTCTGGCAAGGTCCTAATATTTGGCCAGTTCATCGCTTTCTTTTATTTTTAAAATCGTCTTCAACTCCTCTTTGGGATCTGGATTTAACTCTAAATAATATGTTTGTTTCCCTTGGCGTCTGAAATTCAACCCATAACTTTTTTTTTTCAAATATCATTATTCCCAACACATTGTGAACTGCTGTACTCATCTTGAATGCTGTACTCATAACGTTTCAGCCGCTATAATCTCCGGCCTTCTTAAGGTACTCTTTATCGTACTCAGTATTCTTCAGGGAATTTTTTTTTTTTTTAAATCTATTTTTTTATTGTGAGTCTGTTTACAGTTAGCCACAAGGACTCATTCGACTTCCAAATTGTAGGTCCTCATAAATTCTCATGACCGGAAACTGAACTTTCACTCGCCAACTGCCGATCACACCAACGCGAAAGTTCACCACATCCGTTGGTTGCCGGGGGAAGAAGTCGGTGAGAAGACTATTATATGATAAATGTATTAACAAAGATACTCTTAATCTTTTATCAGTATTTCTCTTAATCACTGCTATAAAAAATAGACATTGTTTCGAAAAAAGAAATATAATGAAGGAATTGTTACATTTGTTTGTTAATCTCAGCTGTTCGTATCTTGACCCATTGCTCGTATTCAACTGGTACTTCAGCTAGTATTCATGCATTAATAAATATTCATGTTTATATAAATATTCATGTGTTTTGGGCAAGTGCTTGTGTCCGTGTATGCAAATAAATGCAAGCGACCGGTACTTATTCAATGTCGATATAAAAATTTTAGAAGAATACTCATTTAAAAGACGAAGAAATTGTCATTTTGCCTTTAAAATCAGCGTTCCAAACAATTGCTGTAAACTGGGTTCGAAAAATGATAAGTGACTATGGTAAACAATTTGTTTGAGATAGATAGATAGATAGATAGATATGGACGGAATGAGATAGATAGATAGATAGATAGATAGATAGATAGATAGATAGATATGAAGTCTCTGCTATTGGTAGATAGACACAGACTAAGATGAATTGCAACAGAAATAGATAGATAGATAGATAGATAGATAGATAGATAGATAGATATCAACACTCTTAGATAGATAGATAGATAGATAGATAGATACATACATACATACATACATACATACATATGAAGTCTCTCTCTCTCTCTCATATTGGTTGATAGAAACGGACTAAGATGGATCGCAATAAATAGATAGATAGATAGATAGATAGATAGATATCAACACACTGGGATAGATAGATAGATAGATAGATAGATAGATAGATAGATAGATAGATAGATTGATAGATAGATAGATATCAACACACTGGGATAGATAGATAGATAGATAGATAGATAGATAGATAGATAGATAGATAGATAGATAGATAGATAGATAGATAGATAGATAGATATCAACACACTGGGATAGATAGATAGATAGATAGATAGATAGATAGATAGATAGATAGATAGATAGATAGATAGATATCAACACACTGGGATAGATAGATAGATAGATAGATAGATAGATAGATATCAACACACTGGGATAGATAGATAGATAGATAGATAGATAGATAGATAGATAGATAGATATCAACACACTGGGATAGATAGATAGATAGATAGATAGATAGATAGATAGATAGATAGATAGATAGATAGATAGATAGATATCAACACACTGGGATAGATAGATAGATAGATAGATAGATAGATAGATAGATAGATATCAACACACTGGGATAGATAGATAGATAGATAGATAGATAGATAGATAGATAGATAGATAATTTGTTCGACTAGACGTATGCCATTTCTTCGGCATATGTTAGTAAAGAGTCATCATTCTTTCATATCATGTCTTGGCCTTTAACGTTTGCTCCGTTCAGTAATCGGTCGGTACGTGAATATAAATCAGTGGAAAGGCCGGACGAATAAAATTATAGCCAGTATGGACACCCGTACTCACAAACCCACTCCCATTTGGCAATGAATTGCACATCTGAGCAAAGATATACACACATTGTATACATATATATATATACATTAGCGCACACATATACAAAGTCACAAACACACACAAACACAAACACATATACATGCATTTATACGTATATATGCACACACATACACACACACACACACACACGCACACATACACTTACACACACTTACACACCGTATATCGAAGCAATTCATTTCACCTTATGGTATAACAATACGACAAAAAAAAAACATTTCTGAATTGATAATGAAAAATCACTTATGCATAAAATTATTTGTATCAAATCATAAAACTCAACTGAATTCGCTCACACATATATACACACACACGAAAATAAACGCAGATACACACACGCACACATTCATACGCGCACACACACACACACACAAACACATACGCGTGTGAATACACGTAGACACGCATACACGTATGAAGGCATGTCCTTGGTATGTCACAGAACTGTATCTGATGGTGGAGCTCCAGTTCTAGAGATCTGGAGAGAGTGGAGAACCCTATTTATTGCCATTACTCCTATGTCCACTATAACCGAACGTGATAGCAACTGTTGGAGTCCATCTGTTTAAAAATCATTTATTTTCGATAAAATCTTGAGCAAAAGAAATATATGCACAGAAAATATGAATATAATTCTATAATGAACGCGATTCCCTAAACTCCTGTTATGAAATAACTCTAGTTGGTTTGACATGCCGTTAAATTTAATCCACGCATGAATGCAGATACAGTTAATACACCAATTTTGATATCTAATTTTTAATATATGTTTAAGATAAAGCATTTGCTTATATTTATCGTTAACGGTAGAGATAATGTTGTAAAATGAATATATATATATATATATATATATATATATATATATATATAGACAGCGGTCACATCGATACTGCTATATGGGTGCACTACATGGACTCTAACAAAACGGCTGGAGAAGAAGCTAGACGGCAATTACACAAGAATGCTGCGAGCAATCTTGAACAAGTCCTGGCGGCAACACCCCACAAGACACCAACTGTACGGCCACCTGCCTCCTATCACGAAAACTATTCAAGTTAGACGAAACAGACATGCAGGACACTGCTGGAGAAGCAGGGACGAACTCATAAGAGATGTACTCTTATGGACCACCACACATGGCCGTGCTAAGGCACGACGACCAGCACGAACATACATTCAGCAGCTATGTGAGGATACGGGATGTTGTCCTGAAGACCTGCCTGGTGCGATGAACGATAGGGAGGAGTGGCGAGAAAGGGTCAGGGATATCCGTGCTACCAGCACGACATGATGATGATGATGATATTACATATATATATATATATAGTTTGGTTTGGTTTAGTTTAGTTTTATGGCATATCAACTATTTTAAGTTAATAAATGCCAAATCCTGTTTATAAATATTAAAATATACACGGTTGGACAAAATAATGAAATCATTAGGAAATTTCGAACAAATTGATTCCATTTTTGGGCCTTACAGTTTTTAAGGAAACTGGCTTCTCGTGATGGTCATTAAGCTCTGCAGTAATTTTTGGAGTTGCATTCTTCTGATCCTACCTAACAATCCGCCTAAGAGTCCCTTTCAAACAGCTTTCGCTTTCTTCCAGAGTTTTGCTTCAGTGAGGAAGTTTTTCCTTCTTTCTCAAATGCTGTCATTACTTCCCAGACAGTACTCCTTGCTACATCAAATAATTCAGCGGTTTTATTACTCTAGCATCTGCCATACGAGCACAAACAACTTGACCTCCGATAGATCTACCATTTTAATGAGTTTTGATAAATTTCTTTTGACGATATCTGTAAAAAAAACTAGTTCAATAAAATAAGACGAGAAAAATTAATAATAAATCAAAAAACATTAAAAAAATAATAAATGTTTGATGATTTTATTGGAGTTTCCAAATTAGGATACTCTGATTCTAGGTGTTTCGATTATTTTGCCAACCCCTGTATATTAAATACATATGACTGGCAAAAATTTAGTGTATAATATTTTTAAATGAGCCAGGGCGTTTTTTTTTGGCACAGTTAGACGGTTTCATGTATTGCTATATAACAGTCACAATTTAACATCATTCATTTGTTTTCACTCAGCTTTTTTATTTGACTTATAGATATGACCCTATCAGGTGATACTACTCAGAGTCAGAGTGGACATGGAAGTAATGGCAATGAAGAGGTTCTCCACATTCCGAAAATCTTGCTATCAGATGGTTTACTGTTATATCCAAGACACTCGTAGGGGGGGGTTACTCCTCTGCAGAGATGCAGTCGGTGTGTACTGATATATATATATATATATATATATATATATAATATATATATATATATATATATATTTAAACTGCTTTTTTTTCCATTATTACGCTCCGCATATATTGATAAGCCTAAATATTTACATGTATATCATAGAATTAAAAAAAAACGTTTTAGACAATATTACGGTGATAATAGAAACACAAAACTAAAAGAATACAGCTTCTCCTAACACTGACTCCAAATGGCTTTAACATCAATCTGGGTAGTCCTTAAGACGCAGGTTTGAAATAAGATAGACATATTTAGGGGGACACATTAACATCTAAATAAGAACAAAACAGCCATGACCAATTTCAAATATACCTGACTTACGTTAAACATATATCACCCAAATGAACAGCCTTGTGCCATGTGTCTCTGATAGCAGAAATCATATTAAGGTCAATTGAAGATACTCGGATACCGGAAAATAATCTTCATTCAACGAATGGAAATGCAATCTCACCAGATCATTTTTCGTGGTTTCTCCTAACAGCATATCAACATTTTTAAAACAACTATTTTCAAAACTTTCTAAAAACATTTTTTACCAGAAAAATTTAATAATACAAAAGAGATATTCTTATTTGTTTTGTCTCTCTTATATATATATATATATATATATTATATATATATATATATATATATATATATACCTTTGTATTTCTATTGTCACCGTAATATCGTCAAAAGCTTTGTTTCGATGCAATCATATATATGTATATAATTAGACTTTTCAATATGTCCGAAGCGTAATGGGAAAAAGCACATCTTTGATATATATATATATTATATATATATATATAGTACAATTAAATGGAGACTCAAACTCGGTTTAGCCGTCATAATAAATTTATTTCGGCGGAGAATATTGTTGGTATATTCTCCGTCTCGTCAGATGACTCTTTCACATGCTCATATATTCTATGTAAAAAATAATCCACACCTACTGTCCTTGGACACTGACTGGATAATTTATATATATATATATATATATATATATGTGTGTGTGTGTGTGTGTGTGTGTGTGTGTGTGTGTGTGTGTGTGTGTGTGTGAAAGAGTTGACACAAATTTTTGAAGAAAAAAATTTAAATATATAAATTTGTTAATCCCGACCAGTTTCAGCCTTTGCCCATCATCAGGGAATGTTGGTTTCATGACTGTTTACGCTTCAAAACTGAAAGGTTTATTATAAATGCCGAGCAGTAGGTTTTTTTTGTTCGAATGTAAATTGAACATTATTTGATAATATTGTTTGATTTTTCACAAGTTTATAAATAATCTTAATTCTGTTCTCTTTTTTTTTTCTATCAAAAATGTTATTCAGTACGAAGATCTAATGAAAAATTTATAAGCGTATATGATAAAAAAAAAAAATGCCGCCACCGCATACTTACAAACACAAGCACACACATACACTCACACATACATACATTTTTCTTTTGACTAGGCATTGCGGTACAAGTTGTTTTTTTTTCAAGCAGTGCTGCATGTAAGAATTAGATTTGAACTTAAAAACTTAACAATTGAAACCCGAAGTAAGCGAGTTCGAACTCCAGTCGGATTTTTTTTATTATCAATTTTTTTTCCGAATATCGGTTTGTAATATATTTATTTATTTACAAATTATATTTTCTGTTGCTTTTTTTCACGCCACCAAATTTATAGAAAGAATAATAGAAATAAAAATTATATATATATTATATATATATATATATACATATATATATAACAAAATTTGGCATTAAATAACCAATAGGATTGACATGTTTATCGTATATATATAATATATATAATATATATATATATATATATATATATATATATATAATGGTGTTAAGTGGGATGATAAGTCTATATATGTTATGATTGGTTTGATCGGGTTTAATGGCATATCAACCATTACAGTTTATTTAATGCTAAATGCGGTTTATACATATTTACCAACCCCTCCTCTCGGGCAGGATATGACACAAGGTCAATTTTTAAGCGGAGTTTAACAGGTTTAAATTCAAAGTTTTCCTTTTTCCCAAACTAGTGGCCTTAACAAAGCTGAAAAAGCAGTCTGCCCTACAATTTACCAATAGCTGGAGGGAGAATAATTGGATTTATACCTTTCCCATGGCTATCAGTGCTAAATGAAATGCAATCAGTCTCATCCAGGATTTGAACTCGTGTCACCATTTCCTAAGGCGATAATTATTACACCACGGGCACTACCTAAATACGGTTTATACATACGTAGGTAAGTTGGCGACTGTAGTAGAGGGGGACCCGAAGACTCCCTTTTCAATAGCTACTACCCCGAGGTGTATGGGAGGATGCTACTCCTTTCCCTGGATTGCTTCACTTTACCCTTGATAGATAACTTATAATTCTGTGTTAAACAAGGGGGTATCAAGTACCATTTTTTTCAAAGTCTTTGTATGACTCGACCTGGGATTGAACCCCGGTCTCCCGGACCATTGGCGAACACTATATATATCATTTCTAAACATACGTCATGATAGTTAAATGTTTCCAAGTTTTGCTCAGTATCACTAACAATTTAATTAAACATCAGTCATTTGTTTACACACAGTTAAATAATCAAACACTTCTATTTCTAACAATTCAATTTAGCATAAGTCATTGTTTTGTACACAGTTTAAATGTCAAACAATTCTATTTGATCCAAAGATAGGATCCTATCAGGTGCTACCACTCCGGGCTGGATGGGACCTGGAAGCGATGGTAATAAAGGGATACTTCGCTTTTCCCAAAGCTCCAGCATTACTCTGAGCCTCACCATCGGATTGTTTAATGTCATATCAGTACACTCATTGGGGGGAGTCGTACCCCTCTGCAGAGATGCAGTTGGTGTATTCTACAGCCTCAGTCTACTGAATTCCTAAAATCTAATGAAAAATTTTTATGCAAAGATGAAAAAATCACACACACACACACATACACATATATATATATATATATAATATATATATATATATATATATATATATATATATCATGGTAATTTCTAAATTAATATATCAATTCCTCTATTCATAATTATAATTATATTTCCTGCCCATGAGGCTTATGTTACAAGGACTCGTAACTCCGACTTGGGAAGACGTAGCCCTGGAGGTGGCCGTGTCCGCTGTAGGGAATACATACCCATAAAAAAAAGACACATTAGGCCAAGTGGTCGCGCAATTTGCGGTGTCTTGTTAATTCGGCATCGCTTATACGTGGCATGAACCAGTGGCCCAGTGGTAGAGTTTCGGCTTCTGCTTACTGTGGTTGTTGGTTCGATCTTCAGTGGTGGAGATCACGGTGTGCACTGCTGATGAGACCTAATAAGGCTGAAATAGCTGTTCAGTGCTCCGTATGTCGCGTGTAGGTGTGTGCCGGATTTTCTAGTTATGGTAATTTCTAATTTAATATATCAATTCCTCTATTCATAATTATAAACATGAAAAAATGGTAGATTTTGATAAATCTGACGTGATAAAAATTAGTGAAAAACTGAATGAATCAAACACTTACAACGAGTCTAGTAATAATATTTCGTTCTTTCTTCGATGAAGAACTTCGACAGACTAAAATTTTGGGGGGGGTTTTCATCATTTTAACAAATGAAGAAATAGATAAAATAGTTTTTGATGAAACTGGATACACCTGAACCCCTGCCCCCCCCCCAATCCCTTCTCTTCATTTCTATTTTCTCCTTCTCAAAACCCCTCCCGTTATCATATTTTCCTCTTTTCCAGTGAAATTAATTCGCCTCTGTCTGGTCAAATCTCTGATGAAACCTATACACTTGATGGCACCTAACCCTGATTATCTACCCAGATGGTCACCGTCAAAACCAATGACCTCTACTACAATCACTCAAGCCTATATCTAAATCCCTTCCTTTTCATTTCTGGTCTGTCTCTTGTCTTTAAACACTTTCCCTTCCTTTATACCTTTTAGATTTTCATCATTATTTTACCTATTTCCTCAATTGCTAAATGTATTGGGGCTGTAGAATACACCGACCGCATCCCTGCAGAGAGGTAAAACTCTCCCAATGAATGCTCTGGATATCACATTAAACAATCAGATGGTGAGGTTCAGTGAAATGCTGGGAGCTTTGGGGAATGCAGAGTATGCCTTTATGACCATCGCTCCCAGGTCCACTCTGGCCCGGAGTGGTAGCATCTGATAGGTTCTTCTCAATGGGTTTAATAGAACTAAACTTCGTACTCAAGCTAAACTGAATTATTTGAAATAGAACTGTTTTGACATTTAAACTACGTACTTATGCTAAATTAAATTGTTTGAAATAGGACTGTTTTTTGTATGCTAAACTAAATTGTTTGAAATTGAACTGTTTTTGACTTTGAGACTGTACTTAGGCTAACTGAATTGTTTAAAATGAAACTGTTTTGACATTTAACTGCGTGTAAACGAGAACTATACTTATACTTAACTGAATTGTTTGAATTAGAACTGTTTGACTAAACTGAATAGCTTGAAATAGAAATATTTTTGACATTTAAACTGTACTCATGCTAAACGAAATTGTTTGAAATAGAACTGTCTATTTGTATAAAAATGGATTTGGTATTAAAAAACCTACAAAAGTTGATATGCCATAAAATACAAACAAACAAACAATTGTTAAAATAGGAAAAACTCAACAAAGAAAAAGAATTTTAAACTGAAGAGGTGCTTTCTTGAATAAAGAACGAAATATTACTACTAAAACCCGTTGTAAGTGTCTGATTTATCCATCTTTCCTCTTATTTTTATCATATAATTCTTTTTATCCAACTGTTTTCAGCCTTCAACAATTGAAAGAAATTATTTGTCTATTGAGTGTTTACATTTCACGACTAAAAAGTTTATGATTTTTATACAATTGGCTTCAAGAGAGAATGAAAATTGAACTTTAAAACTTAACAATTCAAACCCGAAGTAAGCGAGTTTAAACATCAGTCGCAATGTTATGTTCCCTTTCAGACTGATACACTTGGGAAAGGTATGAAACCCCTTTTCCTCGCAACTATAGATTAACTAGTATCATTACTGGGGGGGGTCTATAATGACGGCTTTGACTTTCAATAACCCACAAAGTTTAATATGCCGTTAGACAAAGATGTGAAATGAATCAGCTTTGCAAGTGTGTGTGAAACGTTTTTGATTTTGTTTTATTCTTCTTAATTTTTGTTTTTGTTTTTGTTTTGTTTGTTTGTTTGTTTGTTTTAGGGTGGTGTGGGGTCTGCTTTATTCATAGAAAATGTCTTTAGGCTTAAAGATCTGTCTTAAAAATTTTTGAATTATGAATTTTTCAAATCTTTTAAAGTATTTGAACATTAGGAATATATGTTTGAGGTGAGGGTAGTTCATTTTGTTGTTGAGTCGATTTAGAGTATATATCTACATCTATCTATCAACATATTAAAACAGATAATAAATTTCTGGTGCATAGCATCATTACTTCCCTACCCCCACTCTCTCTCTCTCTCTCTCTCTCTTCTCTCTCTCTCTCTCTTACACACACACACACAAACATAAAGATGCGGGCTCACCACCCACACACAAATACACGCGCACGCGCGTACTGGGTTCTTTTTTCCTCTTTGTTCTTTTCATGGTATATCAGCCTAAGTGGGCAATTTTCAGCAAAATGATCCGAGAGATCATTCTGCTGGACCCTGTACATTTAGATCATGTGTGTTTGCCTGGGGTTTTTTAAAGATTAATCCTGAGAAACTAAAATCAAAATCTGCGGTAATGGAAAATATTCTCATGTAAATCAATTAATGAAAGTAACGGCAGTTTTCTTGAGCACATTCGTTTCTTCATTTATTCTAAATTTGTTTGATGATTTAAATTATTACGTATTTAGGAGCCTTTTCTGTTTGTGGGTTTTTTCTTGTGGTGGGGTATTAGGGACCACTTTTATTTATATCTACGAAGATGAAGAAAGGAATACAGTCAGTTGACTGTATTCCTTTCTACATCTTCGTATTTTCCTCTCTTCTTTCTCGTTTGCCCAGTCGGCTGGGACCGTAGAATATACCGACTGCACCTCTGCAGAGGGGTCAGGCCCAGCCCCAACGATTGTCCTAGATATTACACTAAACCATCTGATGGCGAGGCTACTGTAATGCTGGGGCTTCGTGGAATAAGAATCACCTCTTCATTGCCATTGCTCCCAGGTCCACTCTGGCGCGAAGTAGCAGCACCTGATACGACCCTATCTATGGGTCAAATAGAACTGAACTGCATACTTATACTAAACTGAATTACTTGAAATAGAACTGTTTTGACATTTAACTGTGTTTTTACGCTGAACTGAATTGTCTGAAATAGAACTGTTTGACAAAAGCGAATAGCTTGAAATAGAAATGTTTTTGACAATTAAACTTTGTACTCGTGCTAAGCTGAGTTATTTGAAATAGAACTGATTATTTGTATAAAAAGGGACTTGGCATTAAATAACCTACAAAGGTTGATATGCTATAAAACCTAAACAAATAACCCACTCTTCTTTCTCATCAAAGAGTCACATTTGCTTATCTAATAAAAAGAAGATAATATGTCAATGAGAAAAGTGGAATTATAACGTTATAACAACTGTTATCTAGAAAAATTACGTATTTTGAAATCGGCTGAAAATAATAAATTGCTTAACCAAAAAGGGGAATGGATTTCTAATGTAGACATATTGATTCCGTTATTCTGTACCATTTACTAGCTGAATGATTCCATAATTCATTTTCCTGTATTTGGACGGTTTAGATTTCCAACATCAATGTTCTTTCTTGAGCGCATGTCACGTGAACCTACATCATGCTACGTGGCAAGTTCCACACATAAATAATTACGGTTGATTTGGCTCTTTTCCTTATGTTTCAGGTGACAGAGTGATCTCTGTGAAATTTTAACTAACGGACCTTAAGAGTACACAATATATATTATATATATAATATATATATATATATATATATATATATATATATATATATATATATATATATATATTGGCAGCATTTCTTCATTAATACAAATTTCGTTGAACATAATAGACATTTTCTGTCTACATATTTTCTTGTTGATCCATTCATATTGCCGAATTGCTTTTATCGTATTCGGCGGGAATTGATTGATGTATTTTCCATAATTGTATATATCCCAAGTACTTTCTGCCCAGCTTTGGGCCATCATCAGGGGAAGGATCTATTACACGGTACATACGCTCTTACATAGTAGTAATATGCAAAACAAAAGTTACATCACTTTTGTAATAGATCCTCCCCTGATGATGGCCCAGAAAGTACTCGGGATATATACAATTATGGAAAATACATCAATCAATTCCCGCCGAATACGATAAAATCAATACGGCAATATGAACGGATCAACAAGAAAATATGTAGACAGAAAATGTCTATTATGTTCAACGAAATTCGTATATATATATATTGAACAAATTGTTTTTCCAGACTATTCGAAAAAAATCTAGAAAAAGTGCTTGGCCTAAATAATCGAGATCTATTTTTCTAACTTATCAAAAATGTTGTTCACGTATTAACCGGGCGTCTTAAAATAGATGCAACCCATTAATACTATTATTACTGAGACAAGTGCAATGGTGGCCATTTGGAACATGTCCTGTGAGAAATGCATCCTTTCAGCTACAGACATCAAATCAATGTTTTTTTTTTATTGTTATTATATCAGGACATGCAAACTTTTTTTTAGCTTCTTGTCTCAGTACTAAATCATTATCATATGAGTGAGTTGCATCTATTTTGAGACTGTTTTGAATGATTTTGTCTCCAAATAAGAAAAGACGCAAAATTATTTTCCTCTCTGGTTAAAGGCATTGTGAAAGAGGATTAATAGTTGTTATAGTATACTATTTTCAAATCTGAAGCAAAAAAGAACACAACATTATCATTAGTAGAGTTATTAGCAGTCACATGGGTTCCAAGTTTATTGAGACACCCTATATTATATATATATATAAGTGTGTGTGTGTGTGTGTGTGTGTGTGTGTGTGTGAATATATATAAATAAAAGTAACGAGAAAAAATACTTCTTTTGTAATATAATTGCGGAGGGATTTTTTTAATATATTATCATTTTTCTTTTTATATATCTTGCCTTTCGATTTAGTTAGGCTGAGAACCTTTTGCTTAGTGCAAGGGTTAGTTAGTGCATGGGTTTGTTGAGTGCAGGTGTTCACGTGCGCGCGGAGCGGATGTGACAATCAGAGATATCACAATAAAAACCCCAGATAGGAAAATGGACCGGAGAGGCGAATGACGTCAAGCCCGGATTTGGGGGATTTGAAAAAAAAAGCAGTTAGTTGAGTTTCGAACTTAAACGGGGCAAGTTGATTTTTGGACCTTACCGAGACGAGACTAGTTGGGGTCTACGAAATGTGCCGCACGTGGTGTGAGCAGATGGAAAAGCCAACATAGAAAGAAATTGTGTGTCTCTGTCCTCGTGTCGAATAACCTTAAACGCCAAACGGTAAATAAAAGCTTCGTACCTGAACCAATTTTGGATTCCTATATATGTTTATGATCATTTTATGAACATTATGTCTATTTCACATATCCGTATCATGGATATATTACACTTTTACATTATATATTTTTCTAGTTAAACTCAATTAGTTTCAAACTTAGGTCATCAGAAGAAGAAAAAGGTTATCGGAAAAAAGGTTTTTTTTTTTTTATTTTAAAAGGAGTTGATACGCAATCAGAGAAGTGACTGTTAACGTAGAATATTCATTTGCCGAATAAAAATTATTTTCTTCGATCCGAGTATCTTCAACTGACCTTTATATATCTGTAGCGAGGACACCTTGACTTTTTCATTTGGATGGTATATGTTGTGCTTGGGAGGAGTATGCTTTAAATCGGCTGTGTAACTGCTTGGTTTGTTTATTTGTCTAAATGTTTATGTATATACCTAAGTCTGTCAAGCCTATTTCAATGCAGAACCATAAAGTTTCAAGTTAAATCCATTTGGCGCAAGTGTTTGTAAGAGATTTATCTATTTGTCTTTCTGTGGGTCAATTATCATTGTAATGTCGTCTGTATTCTTTTTATTTCTTTATCATTCTTTTTATGATTTATGATATAATTAGGGATTTTGGTTGGTTGTTTTAGTAGTGAGTTGTTTCCTAGTTCCGCACGCAGAGGATACGGCAATCAGAAATGTCATAATAGAAGCCCCAGTTAGGAAATGTGACTGGGGTGTGAATGATGTCATGTCCGAAAGTGATGGGCTGGGAATTTTGGTGATTTTTGAAAAAAGCAGTTAGTTGAGATTTGACTCTGGGCGAGGCCAGTCCAGCTGGGGGCTACGGGATGCGCAGCGCATTTGTTGGGTCAGTTAGTTGAGATTTGACTCTAGGTCGGGCAGTCCAGCTTGGGGTTAACTGAAGGACTATGTAGGAACAGTCAGCATAGTAAAGATTGTGTGTGTCTCTCTCTCCTCGTGTCGAAAAACTAAAAGTCAAAAAGTGAATTAACGTTTCATACCTGAACAAAGAGAGTCGTCAGTGTTTCGGGATTTCTCTGAATATGCATATGTTACGTATAGTTATTTAGGCCGTATATTACACCTATCATCCATCGTTTCTGGCAGATCTTCTAAACCAAATTCTGATGTATATAATTTCTTCCTGGTCGGCCAACGCTGGTACGTCCATGTATAGAGGTCCATTAAAGAACGTCACGTATGAGCTCTTCCTTGTTTCTCCAAGTGTGCCACGCATGTCTTGCTCGTCTTATATATATATATATATAACATACGCAAGCACACTAATATTCAATGGTTCAGTCGGCTGGGGCTGTAGAGTACACCAACTACACATCTGCTGAGGGGTAAGACTCCAACGAGTGTCCTAATATGACACTAAAGAACCTGATGGTGAGGTTCCAGTAATGCTGGAGCTTTGAAGAATGTGGAAAACCCCTTCATTGCCATCACTCCAAGGTCCACTCTGGCTAGGAGTGGTAGCAACTGATAGGGTCCTATTTATGGGTCAAATAGAACTAAACAGCGTACTTATGCTAAACTGAAATGAAACTGTTTTAACATTTAACTGTGTGTAAATAAATGACATATTTAATTGATATGTTAGTGATACATAGCAATACTTACAAGTCGAGGGCGACTCGAAGGTTCCCTTTTCAACAGCTACTACACCGAAGTGCGCTACTCCTTTCCCTAGATTGCTCCACTTTACCCTTGATACGTACCTTATAATGCTGAGTGTTAAGCAAGGTGGCATCAAGTTCCATTTTTAAAGTCTTTGGTATGACTCGACCTTGGATTGAACGCCCGTCTACCGGGTTATTGCCAAACACTCGAACCACTAGGCCAATGAAGCCTTTAACTTTTTCGACTAAACTGAATAGCTTGAAATAGAAATTTTTCTGACATCTAAACTGGGTACTTATGCTTTATCCAATTGTTTGAAATAGAACTGTTTATAAATATAAAAAGGACTTTGGCATTAAATAACCTACAACAGTTGATATGCCATAAAACCAAACAAAAAAATAACATTCAAACTTAGGCTCACGAACAAAACACAATCAAAACAAAAAATGTCCACCGACGCGTTTCGACCTATGAATAAAATCTTCCAAGATATGAAATTACAGAAATTTCAGGTGGAAGGTATGTTGCATAGTCACAACCAACTATACATATACATATACGTGCGGAAACATAACGACGACAATAAAGACGAGCAGACACAGTTCTTTTGAAAAATATACCTCTCACTTTATTCAAAAGGGTTCGAAAGGGTTACGAAAGGTATTATTGTATGAGAGGTGAGTTGGAGACTGAACAGAACTGCAACATATTGACCACCACTCTTCTGGCCAAGCAGTATTTCTCCTGGGCTGCTCAACTGGGGGCCCAGCCTCTGCTGGGACATGGTTCTCATTCCAGCATCTTCTCTCCAACTGATTGACTTCCTGTCGCACCCGGGTTATATAATTATTTGACGTCCACCTACTTCCTGTGGCGTCACAATTCAGACTCAATTCAACCCGTCGACAGTCAAGGTTATCCCCCGATATCTTCGACCGGATGCACCTGTTATTTACACAGGCGCATTTCTCATCTGACTGCCCAGCCGGGTCGGAGGTCAATATGTTGCAGGTATATCTGGAGAGAATATTTAAGGTCATCCTCAGCGTGGGAATTCTGAATTTAAAATGATGCTTTAACGATACAGAAAAATATTCGAAAAAAGCGTCATGAAACGTAAACTTTTTTTTACGATTAAGGAGAAACACAGCGTACCCTGAGGATGACCTAAAATATTTTCTCCAGATATACCTTCCACCAGATATTTTTGTAATTTCATCTCTTGGAAGATTTCATTCATAGGTCGATTCGATACGCGTCGGTGGACTTTAACAAATATTATTGATAAATTTTCTCTTCCATTTATTAGTATTTTTTTGTTTTCTTCTTTTCACAACATAGATAGATAGATAGATAGATAATGAACAAACGAAAATATATTTATAATTTTTCAAAAGATAGGTTTGCAGTGTTAATAAAGAATTTTTTTTAATTTTTGTTTTTTGTTTTTGTTCATTTTCGTTTTTTTTTTATCATTTAGTTCAAAGAATGCTAAAATGAGCAACTAATATAATATACTGATGATAACTAGACTTCTAAAGTGAAGCATCTTTGATTTGAAGACACGGAGAACATTCAAAGATACGAGGAGCAGCTTCAAAAATATCAATATGCCTGGTGATCACAGACTTGAAAAATTTTCGGTAATCGCTGACTTGAAAATTGCCCGGTGATCGCTGACTTAAAAATTGCCCGGTTATCACTGACTTTAAAATTGACTGGTGATCACTGACTTTAAAATTGCCTGATGCTCGCTTACTTCAAAATTGCCTGGTGATCGCGGACTTGAAAATTGCCCGCTGATCGCTGACTTGATAATTGCTCGGGGAACGCTGACTTGAAAATTGCTCGGTGATCACTGACTTGAAATTTGCCAGCTGATTGCTGACTTTAAAATTGACTTGAAAATTGACTGGTGATCGCTGACTTTGAAATTGCCTGGTGATCGCTGACTTTAAAATTGACTGGTGATCGCTGACTTGAAATTTGCCTGGTGACCGCTGACTTTAAAATTGACTGGTGATCGCTGACTTTAAAATTGCCTGTTGATTGCGGACTTTAAAATTCCCCGGTGATCGCTGGTTGAAAATTGCCTGGTGATCGCTGACTTGAAAATTGTTTAAGGGTAAGTGTATGACTGTGCGAGTGTGTGTGGGTGTGTGTGTGTGTTTGTGTGTGTGAATGTGTTCGTGTGACTGTGTGTATGAGTATGCAAGTGTGTGTGTGAGTGAGTGAGCATATGTGCGCGCGTGCATGTGTGAGTGTGAATGTGTTTGTGTGTGTGTGTGTGTGTGTGTGTTAATGTGTTCGTGTGACTGTGAGTGGGTGTGTGCATGTGTGCTAGTGTGTGTGCGTGTGTATGTGTGAATGTGTTTGTGAGTGTGAAAGTCTGTGCGTGCGAGTATGTGTGTGATTGTGTGTGTGTGTGTGTGTGTGTGTGTGTGTGTGTTCGTGTGCGTGTGCGTGTATTCTACAATTTCGATATCATCTGCTCTTTTTTTTTTTTCTATTTCTTAAGTGCATGCACGCACACATTATTTTTCCTTCGGCATTCTAATATTCTATCAAGAAAACTCATTTCCTTCTTGAGACAACCTCTCTCTCTCTCTCTCTCTCTCTCTCTCTCTCTCTCTGCATCCATCTATCTATCTATCTATCTATTTCATATTTTTCCTCTCACTCTGTACACTCCAAAAGCTCTCTTTCTGTTTTGCGCATTCATTCTACTATTCTCTCTCTCTCTCTCTCTCTCTCTCTCTCTCTCTCTCTCTCTCTCTCTCTCTCTGCATCCATCTATCTATCTATCTATCCATTTCATATTTTTCCTCTCACTCTGTACACTCCAAAAGCTCTCTTTCTGTTTTGTGCATTCATTCTACTATTCCCTCTCTCTCTCTCTCTACCTTGATCTCTATCTATCTATCTATCTATCTATCTATCTATCTATCTATCTATCTATCTCCCTTTTCAAAGTTCTCTTTCTATCTTATTCATTCTACTCTCCCTTCTCTATCTATCTATCTCCCATTTTCAAAACTCTCTTTTCGTCTAATTCATTCTACTCTCTCTCTCTCTCTCTCTCTGTGTATCTATCTATCTATCTATCCCCCGATTTCCGAAGCCCTCTTTCTATCCCGCTCATTCATTTTCCTCTCCTTCTTCTCTTCCTTCCCTGCGTACTTTTCTTATTTCTTCTCTCCCAAACCGCATAACCGCCGATGCAACGACTCACACTTACCTACTTGAATGACCACAGATACAGCTCCTAAAAGTGCGTTGGTGAACGCCTATAGCTTCTTGCGCAAAATTAAACATATTGATCTTTTGGCTGTTTGGTTCATTTCTTTAGCTCGCTGCCGTATGAGTTCAAGGAACATTTTCTCTACGGTGGCAAATGTAGGTGATTCCAGTCCGCCTATTGAAGTCTTGAGGGCCAAACGCGTGCGTATTCCAAATTTAGGCTAGTCTATACGGTAAATTGGCTGTCTATACAATTGAGATACGGTCAAGCACGGAAGAGGCTTTGCATATTAAGCACAGGTAGATATTGCAATACATATGCATACATGTACTTGGAAACACGCATATACACTCGTACAAATATATATATATATATATAAGCATTTAAATAGATAGATAGATAGAACAAATTAAGAAAATTAAAACAATCTTGTCCGTATTTTTAACAAAACTTCCTTTATACATATAATAAGGACGTTCGAATTTCCTTACTAAGTGCTCATAGTCCAGCACGGACACCACTACGCAATAAAGATTGTTTATATATATATATCATCATCATCATCATCATGTCGCGCTGGTAGCACGGATATCCCTGACCCTCTCTCGCCACTCCTCCCTATCGTTCATCGCCCAAGGTAGGTCTTCAGGACAACACCCCGTATCCTCACATAGCTGCTGAATGTATGTTCGTGCTGGTCGTCCTGCTTTTGCACAGCCATGTGTGGGGGTCCATAAGAGTACATCTCTTATGAGTTCGTCCCTGCTTCTCCAGCAGTGTCCTGCATGTCTGGTTCGTCTAACTTGAATAGTTTTCGTGATAGGGGGCAGATGGCCGTACAGTTGGTGTCTTGTGGGGTGTTGCCGCCAGGACTTGTTCAAGATTGCTCGCAGCATTCTTATGTAATTGCCGTCTAGCTTCTTCTCCAGCCGTTTTGTTAGCGTCCATGTAGTGCATCCATATAGCAGTATCGATGTGACCGCTGCCTGGAAGAAACTGTGTTTCATTTTATCGGTTAGGTCTGATTTCCATATAATCGATAGCCTATTGATAGCTGTCCACGCTTTCGTTAACCTCGTTTCGATGTCCTTTTCGGTTGATTCGACGCTGCTTCCTAGGTAAGTGATTTTGTCTACTAGTTTAAGAGGGGTTCCGTCTAGAGTGGAGATGTCCCCCTTTTGATTATAGCACATATATTCCGTTTTGTGTGCATTAACATAGAGGCCTATGCCTGCGGCTGCTCGTTCCAAACTATGCAGTAGTGTTTCGGCTTGGTCGGGTGTATTTGCCAGTATTGCTATGTCATCGGCGTAGTCGGCGTCGGTAATTGTTTTTGCGGGGTACCTTCTGCTACTTTTCTTCGTCAGTTCGAAGCCATTCTCTCTGATTTTATCAATCGATGTTCTAAGTACGTAGTCTAGACAAATGATAAAGAGGTACGGAGCCAGCGTGTCCCCTTGTAGTACTCCTTGTCGGTCTTTTTAACAAAACTTCCTTTATACATATAATAAGGACGTTCGAATTTGCTTACAAAGTGGTCATAGTTCAGCACGTAAACCACTACGCAATAAAGATTGTTTATATATATATATACGTGTGTGTGTGTGTGTGTGTGTGTGTGTGTGTGTGTGTGTGTGTGTGTGTGTGTGTGTGTGTGTGTTAATGTGTTTGTGTGACTGTGAGTGAGTCTGTGCATGTGTGCTAGTGTGTGTGCGTGTGTATGTGTGAATGTGTTTTTGAGTGTAAAAGTCTGTGCGTGCGAGTATGTGTGTGATTGTGTGTGTATGACTGTGTGTGTGTGTGTGTGCGTGTGTGTGTGTGTGTGATATTTTGTTAAAACATAGACGAAATAGTTTTAAAAACATTTGATCCTCCCTCCTGACTAACGGAGGATAAATAATAATAAAACAGATATGGTACGGCAACCGGACTAGGAGGAGGAAAATTCTGAATTCGAATCAGGTCAAAAATTGACCTTGCTTGTGGTGGAAAGGTGAGGTAAATAAGATTGGGCAAGTTTTCTGCTACAAAAGCGTATTTTTCCCCACCTAGAAACAATCATTCACCAGATACAGGGAAGTGGATCCATCCAAAACTAATGCCTTTATATGCATGTTATCCCAGAATATCAGAAAAAGACGTTCGTGATATGGCAGGAGAGGTTGAACCTTCTCGCTAATCAGCCATCATTTTTATTTCGTTGCAGAGAGCTGCTGAGTGGCAGTTTGCTCAAAATATCGGCTGACATAAAAGCAAAAATATCTTTTTGAATTCCTTCAGGCGAAAAATTCTGCAGGAGTTTATGTGGTGTAGTGCTACACAGCAATACTAGTAACCATTTAATTGTGTGAAAATGAATGGTGTGGAATAGAATAGCAAGTATTAAATAGCAATAGTTGTAAGTACTTCTCTATGTGCAAACAAATGATTAATATTGAATAGAATAATAAGTGTTAAATAGCAATACTTGTAAGTACTTCACTGCGTGCTAACAAATGATTAATATTGAATAGAATAATAAGTGTTAAATAGCAATACTTGTAAGTACTTCTCTATGTGCAAACAAATGATTAATATGGAATAGAATTATAAGTGCTGCTAATGAGACTAATAAAATCGATATAGCTGTCCAGTGTTTCTGTATGTTGTGCGTAGGTGTTCACTGGACTTTCTGGTCATGGTAATTCAGTTCACAATATAATTCCTCTATTTAAGAAAAAAAGAAAAGAAAACGTGCAAAGAAATGATCAATAGTAAATAGAATTATTCGTATTAGATAGAAATACTTGAAACCATTTGACTATTCGCAAAAAAAAGAGCTCCTAGTCGTTTGAAATGTTATAAACAAAATGTATTCCACAACACAAAAAATGTGAAATGTGTTTAAAAATTATATATTTGATATAAATGTATAAAGAGAATTTGGCATTAAATAACTTACAATGGTTGATATGCCATAAAACACAACTAAACTAAATCATATATATTTAATATATATGCATGAAGGGGATTTAGTATTAAATAACCTACAATGATTGATATGTTATATCCAGGACATTCGTTGAGGAGTCTTATCCCTCTACACAGTCGTAAGCGGTGTATTCTATAGACCCTGGCGACTGTGCTTGTATTTGATGTTCTGGCCGTAGTTCTGTAGATCAGGGGAGTGAGGAGTATCCCTTAATTGCCATTACTCTTAAATCCACTGTAATTTGGAGTGATAGTACCTGTCAAGGTTCTACCTATGGCCTGAACGTTTGAAAATCATTAATATTAGATAGGAATACTTGAAACCATACAAATATGTGTAAATTATTTCCATTAGATAGGAATACATGGAACCATAAAAATGTATACAAATTATTTGCATTAGATAGGAGTACTTGAAACCATACAAATGTGTCCAAATTATTTGTATTAGATATGATTACAAGAACTTATACAAATGTGTGCAAATTATTTGTATTAGATAAAAATACTTGAAACCATACAATAGTGTGCAAATTATTATATCATATTTACCCAACCCCTCCGCTCGGGCAGGATGCGACACAAGGTCAGTTTTTAAGCGGAGTTTAACAGGTTTGAATTCAGAGTTTTCCTTCTCCTAGACTAGTTGCCTCAACAAGGCTGGAGAACCTAGTCTGCCCTACTATTTACCCATTGCTGGAGGGAGAATAATTGGATTCATACCTTACCCAAGAGTATTAGTGCTATGTGAAATGCAATCAGTCTCGTCCAGGGTTTGAACTCGTGTCGCCGTGTCCAAATTATCTTGAATTTTGTAGTTGTACAGTCCCCTTCAAGATAATTTATGTCTCGTGCGGCCCGGCTGCTGGAAAAAAAGTTGACCATGCCTGATCTAGATTAATATTCTTTTTTTTTCTTTGTTTAATGGCATATCAACTTTCAAGGGTTATTTAATGCCCAATCCATCGTTCTTGATGAACAGCGGTGATATTCTTTGGCACATAACGGAAGGAGAAGGGGTTTCATAAGGGTATTTGTCCGAAGGTCAGCGTAATAGTTCAAACTTGCGTACTTCGAGGACGCAGTCCTACTTTTAGATAGTCACATATGCAGATTCACATCTACATACGAGCATATATATATGTAGAATAATTCACAACGACACAATAATAAAGACAGACGCACGCAGAAAGACGCAAGAAGACTTCTTTAACAATATTTTACCTCTCACTTTATTGCAAGGGTTCGAAAAGGTTATGTGGGGGTTTACTGTGAGAGGGAGCTGTATATTGAACATAAACTGTAATATTTTGACCCCACTGTTATGACCGTCACGTTGTGTCTTTCTTGTTCTCTAGGGCTGCTCAACCGGAGGCCTAGGGATGCTGGATGCTGGCTTTCTTTACTGCATCTTATCAGCATCTTCTCTGGACCCCAAACTCCATCGGGGTTCCCGAGGGCCCCCTCGGTCGGGTGTGGCTTTCCCTACCACATCTTGTCTCCAACTGTCTGGAACTCTCCTGGCAACTACACTGGCCCCCTGGGCGTCGAACTCAACTGGAACCGGAACTCAATTCACCTGGCTCGTCGAACTCAACTGAGTTATATAATCGTTCGACACCCACTCGATCTTTGAAATCGAATGTTTAATCGCCATCAAGCGGAAATAACTGTCATGCAGTTCAGAGTGTAGTGTACCATGGGAATTTTTTTTAGCTCGTCCCATTTCATCAGCCAATTTCTGTCCACGCGATTTCCTCTCATCACTGCCATTAGAATGTGTCACCTCCTTCCAGTGCATCACTTTGAATGGCATTTTTGGCCGGGTCAAAAGGTCAAAACATAACACAACAATTTAGCCATTACGCTTCCGAGACTTCTCACAAATAAATAGAAATGTTATTTTTAAAAATGCAATGGAATATTTAAACTATTGTTATAGTTACAATCATTTAGGTCGGTTGGTTGGTTAGTTGGATTTTTATTGCATATCAACAATTGTAGGTTATTTACTGTCAAACCTTCTTTAGGAATACATATATATTAGGAATCATATATTGAATATATATGATTTGATTTTGTTTGATTTTATGGCATATCAACCATTGTAGGTTATTCAATGCCATATCCTCTTTATACATGTATATTAAATATGTGTATAAAGAGGATATGGCATTAAATAACCTACAATGGTTGGTATGCCATAAAACCAAACAAAATCAAATCATATATATTCAATATATGATTCGAGCTCTCGGTAGCCGTTAAGCGGATATATGTAAACAATAACAATTGTGATTCATAACCGTTTAAATTTACTTCGCTGGCGCTGGCTTCCTCGTGGCTGAGTGATATTATCTTAATTTGGCGTTTGAGTCAACCGGGTTTCGATCTTAGCTTCGGGAATCTAGCCTGTCAAGCCGTTCTGATAGAACGAAACCGATCTTTCTGTGGATGACAATATATATCTATTTAATATATATGGTTTGGTTGGGATTTAGGGCATATCAACCATTGTAGGTTATTTAATGCCAAATCCTTTTTATACATATACAGGGGTTGGAAATTTCAAACAAATGTATTTTAATATGGTGTAGGACAGCTTTTGGCAGGAATTACAGCTTGAATTCTACGAGATATAGACTCATACAAAGTTTGAATGGTTTCCAGAGGAGTTTTTGTCCATTCTTCCGCCAAAACAATCTCAAGTTCTTTCCGTAATGGTAGTGAAGGATATCGCCTCCTTACTTGTTTTTCTAAAATGCACCACAAATCTTTCAATGATATTCAGATCAGAAGACTGTGGTGGCCAGATAAGATGCTCTACTTCACTAGAATGTTCTTCGTGCGACTCAGACACAATTTTAGCTGGGTGAATTGGTGCATTATCATACTGAGAGATTGCGTTTCCCTCTGGAAAGGGTTCCGTGACCATAGGATGAGTTTGATCCGATAACTTTTTAAGAGTCTTGACTTTTGATCCTGCCATGGAGGGAAACCACTGGACAGGCTGATTTTCAAGATACAGCTCACCAGATCATCACAGAGCCTCCTCCATATTTAATAGTTGGAAGAAGACAGTCTGGATTAAATGTTTCTTTAGGCAGTCTCCACACGGATACTCGATTAGATGTCAGAAATAAAGTAAAGGATGACACGTCCTAAAAAAAATAACATTCTTCCGCTGTTCTCGGGACCAGTTCTGACGTTTTTTACTCCACTCTAAGCGCTTTGCAGTATTGGTTTGTGAAAGAAGTGGTTTTCTGATTGCAGCCCTCCCGTAAAATCCAGTTTTGTGCAGCTCCCTTTTTCAGTTTTTGAGGGAACTAAGTTCTCCAGATGGTCATTAAGCTCTGCTGTACTTTTCGGAACTGTATTTTTTTATCCTTCCGAAACAATCCACCTAAGAGTACGACGGTCCCTATCAGACAGCTTTCGCTTTTTTTACAGAGTTTCGCTTCAGCGAGGAGGTTATCCTTTCTCAAAAGCTGTCATTATTTCCGAGACCCTTGCTACACCAAACGATTCCGTGGTTTTTATTACACAAGTGCCTGCCCTACAAACACCAACAATTTGACCTCTTTTAAAGTCCGATAGATCTACCATTTCAATGAGTTTTGAGTAATTTCTTCAGACGATATGTTTGCCCAGTCGGCTGGGGCTGTAGAATACACCGACTGCACCTCGGCAGAGGGGATAGACCCCTACAATGAGAGTCCTGAATTCGACACTAAATCTGATGGTGAGGTTCCAGTGGTGCTGGAGCTTTGGGGAATGCGGAGCACTCCTTCATTGCCATTGCTCCCAGGTCAGCTCTGGCCCGGAGTAGTAGCACCTGATAGGGCCTATCTATGGGTTAAATAAAACTAACTGCATATTTATGCTAAACTGAATTGTTTGAATTAGAACTGTTTGACTAATCGGAATAGCTTGAAATAAAAATGTTTTTTGAAAATTAAACTGTACTTACATTTAAACTGCATGCTCATGTTAAACTGAACTCCATGAAATGGAACTGTTTTTACATTGAAACTGTACTTACACTAATCTGAATTGTTTAATATAGAACATTTTTCGACATTTAACTGTGTAAATAAAATCTGTAATTATACTAAACTGAACTAGCTAAATTAGAACTGTTTAATTAAACTGAATAGCTTGAAATAGAAATGTTTCAGACACTTAAACTGTGTACTCATGCTAAACTAAATTATACGAAATAGAGCTGATTATTTGTATAAAAATGGATTTGGCGTTAAATAACCTACAAAGGTTGATATGCCATAAAAACCAAACAACTATCTGATGATATGTGTAAAAAAACAACGATTTTAGTCAAATAAGATGAGAAAAATTAATCATAAATAACACAGGTTTGATTTCTTTGTTTAATAGCATATCAACCTTGGTAGGTTATTTAATGCTAAAGTCATTCTCCTAGAAGAACAGTAGGGGTACTATTTAACCCATAGTTGGGAGGATAAGGGGGTTCATACCTTTCCCAAGGGTATTTGCCCGAAAGTGAACGTAATAGCACGACTGGAGTACGAAATCGCTTACTCCGATTCCGCAGTCCATCGCTTTAACCATTATACCACGGGTACGCCCCCACACAGGTTTGATGATTTTATTGGAGTTTCAAAATTATGATACTATGATTCTTGGCGTTTCTCATTGTTTTGTCCAACCCCTGTAAATTAAATTTATAGGATTTGGTTTGGTTTGGTTTGGTTTTATGGTATATCAATCATTTTAGTTTATTTAAAGCCAAATCCTGTTAATACATATATATTGAATATATACGATTTTTTAAAACATTTTCGTGACAACATATTTAAACAAGCGTGAGTTCATTTTTTTTTTTTTTTGCACACAGTTAAATGGTTTCACATATTGCTCTGCAATCGTTACACTTTAACATCGGTCATTACTTTGCCCCCATAATTTGTCGGTAATTTCATTGATGAGTTAGAACAAGTTTATTTGCATACTAGTATTAAATAGTTTCAATTATTTCTATCTAACACTAATAATTTTATTCAATATTAATCATTTGTTTTCACGCAGTGAAATCGTTACCAGTATTGCTATTTAATACTAACTATTCTACTCAATACAATTCATTTATTTACGAACAATCAAATGATTCCAAGTATTGCTATCTTATACTAATATTTCAATTTAAATAAAGAGTTTCAAATATTCCTATTGAATACCAATGATCCTACTCAACAATTCTCATTCGTATTGCTGTGTTTACCTAAAAATTCAATTAAACATCAGTATTTTGTTTACACACAGTTAGAATATCAAACAGTTCTATTTCAAGCAATTCAATTTAGCATAAGCAATTTATTTGCACTTAGTTTAAATGTCAAACAGTTCTATTGGACTCATTGATCGGACTATAGCAGGTACTACTACTCTGGGTCAAAGTGGACCTGGTAGCGATGGCACTGAAGGGGTATTTCCCATTCCCCAAAGTTCCAACATTACAGGAGCCTCACCATCAGATTGTTTAGTGTGATATCCAGGACACTCGTTGGGGTGGGGGATCTTACCCCTCTGCAGATATGCAGTCGGTGTATTTTACAGGCCCAACCGACTGGACTAGTCAATCAGAAAAGAACAAAATTTAGGCATTAAATAACCCATAAGGGTTTGGTGTGCCAATAGATAAACTAAAATAAACACTGAAAAACGTGTTGTCACGCATGACTATCATATCTGTTGAGTATCTATCACTACTTCTGCTTGTATTTCTCCTCCTTCTTTTATAAAATAGCTGAGGGATTTCGGTTCATGCCTTTGAGTTTTGTTAGGCTGAGAACCTTTCGGCTAATCACATGGGTTAGTTAGGTACAACATTGAAGCAGGTGTTAACGCGGGTGCGCGCGGGCGGATGGAGGTGTCACTCAGATGTCATGATAGTCCGAGACGATACCGGGTGACAGGGTGCGGGTGACGTCACGCACCGGAAGCACACGGAGGTTTGTGTGAGAATTTGAAGAAAATAAGAGTCGGGTTTTAGACGCCAAACGAGAAGGATCAATTTTGGAGCTCGCAGGCGTGAGGCGAACGTGCGCCCTATGGGGACCGCTCGAGTTGGGGTCAAATGAATAAGACAGCATAGAAGATTGTGTCTCTCCTCCTTACGTCGAAACCTTTAACTCAAAGTTAATGAAAAAGTTTCGTACCTGAACAAGAAGTCGTTACGTGTTTTCGAATTCCGAGATTCCTATGTTCTATCGTTATGGACATTATATGTCCATTTCGCACATGGCCATATTCATGTGTATGGCGATGTAACACTTTTTCTCCTCCGCCTCCTTGCCCGTCTCTGCAGTATGGTGTACCCACCCACAACAATGACATTAAACAATCTGATAGTTAGGTTCCCATGATGCTGGAGCTTTGGAGAAATGCGGAGTACCCCATCCATTACCATCGCTCCCAAGTCCACCCTGGCCCCGGAGTGGTAGTACCTGATACCTATGGGTCAAATTTCCTTCTCCCAGATTGGTTTCTCTACAAAGGCAAGGTGTATCGGAAAAAGGTGTAAATGATTGAATAGAATATCGATCAACAAATAAATTTTTATTTCTTTACATTGAATGAAAAATTTAACTTTGTAAAGTAGTAGCACCTCATCATCATCATCATCATCATCATGTCGTGCGGCTAGCATGGATATCCCTGACCTTCTCTCTCCACGTCTCCCTATCATTCATCGCCTCATATATCATCGCAAATAGAACAAAACTACGTACTTATACTAAACTGAATTGCTTCAAAAAGAACTTTTTTGACATGTAAACTGCGTACTTATGCTAAATTGAATTGTTTGAAATACAACTGTTTTTGACATTGAAACTGTACAATGCAAAACTGAATTGTTTAAAAAAGAACTGTTTTGACATTTAACTATGTAAACACAAACTATACTTATACTAAACTAAATTGTTTGAATTAGAACTGTTTGACTTAACTGAATAGCTTGAAATAAAAATATTAAACTTTGTACTTACATTTAAACTGTGTACTTATGCTAAACTGAATTGTTTGAAATGGAACTGTTTTTTGACATTGAAACTGTTCTTACGTTAAACTGAATTTTTTTAAATAGAACTGTTTTGACATGTACCTGTGAGTAAACAAAATCTATACTTTTACTAAACTGAATTGTTTGAATTAGAACTGTTTGACGAAACTGAAGAGCTTGAAATAGAATTGTTTGAATTGAAGAGCTTGAAATAGAATTGTTTGAATTAGAACTGTTTGACGAAACTGAAGAGCTTGAAATAGAAATATTTTTGACAATTAAACTGTGTGCTTATGCTAAACTGAAAGCAGTAATTACTGGGGATACGGTTACAAGACTCAGCATTCCTATCCGAGGTCGCGGTTAAATCACCTGAAGAAGGCCAGAGGTGAAATTTGGCCGGAACGTAGTGAAGAAGAAACAACACAAAAACTACCAAGATGAGGACAAAAGGTCCGCAATAAATGAAAAAAAAATTAATTCTCAGAGTAAGAAGCCTCATCTCAAAATGATTCCAATTAAAGACAACTAAACTGAATTGTTTGAAATAGAACAATTTATTTGTATAAAAATGGATTTGGCATTAAATAACCTACAAAGGTTGATGTGTCATAAACTCAAACAAACATAAAAACAATAAACAAATCCTACGCCTCCTTGTCCTCCTCCTCTTTCTTCTTCTTTTTCTTTTAAACAGCTAATTCAGGAGACAATATACATCATATGTGAGACATTTTTCCCAAGTCGAACAATTTTTTCCTGAGGAAAAATTCTCAAACTATTATGAAAACTTTGTGATTATGTGTCATACTCGTTGTTTTGTCAATGTTTTATGCCATCGATGTGTTTTCTTTTGTTTTGCTTTTTTACGAGAAGCTGTTAATATGGCGTGCGGCTTTGTAACAAAAACTCTGACTCGATTTATTCAGCGATAACATCGCTGGTGGGTTTGCTTACTTGCCTGGAGAGTCCAACTTCACTTGTCTGCCAGCAATTCTCGATGGGAAAATATACTGAAAGTTCTGCACGAGATAGATGTTGACGCAGATAGATAGATAGATAGATAGATAATGAAAAGTGACGGGTTAAATTAAACAGATTGAAATCGATAGATTGAGAGAAAGATATATATATGTGGTGGGGTGCGTAACAAAATGACAGATTGAATCGAACAGGTTGAGATAGATAGATAGATAGATAGATAGATAGATAGATAGATTGATTGATAACAGGTTGCTTAGGTTTGTTTGAGTTTTATGACATATCAACTGTTTTAGGCTATTTAATGCCAAATCCATTTTTATGCATATAAACAGTTCTATTTTAAATAATTCAGTTCAGCATAAGTACAGTTTTTTTGTTTACACGCAGTTAAATGTAAAAGCAGTTCTGTTTCAACAAATTCATTTTAGTATAAGTACACAGTTTACTTCTGTTTGACCCATATATAGGATCCTATCAGGTGTTATCACTCCAAGCCAGAGTGACCTGGAAGCAATAACAATAAGGGGTACTCCGCATTCCCCAAAGTTCCAACATTACTGGAGCCTTACCATTAGATGGTTTAATGTCATAACCAAGATATTCGTTGGGGGAGTATTAGGACCGCCATGGAAAAGGGTCAGTTATCTCCGCTTAACCATTCAAGAAACAGTTCCCCTTCTGCTAATAGGTGCATGCTGGGATACAGAAAATGAGGCTTCCGCCATGACACCAGGAACGCAGCACTCAGGACCTTTCTAGGCTCCCAATAACTATGTCTTTGTTTAATTTTAACAACCGTTAACTGTACCTATTTTCCTCGAAAAATAAATTCCCTATTTTATTCCCAATACTCGGCGGGTGTGTTATTTTTCCGTTACATAAAAACATTACAGAGAGTCTTGCCCCTCAGTAGATTGGTTTGGTTTGGTTTGGTTTGTTGGGTTTTATGGCATATCAACCTTTGTAGGTTATTTAACGCCAAATCCATTTTTATGTAAATAATCTGTTCTATTTAAAACAATTCTGTTTAGCATGAGAACACAGTTTAATTGTCAAAAACATTTCCATTTCAAACTATTCAAGCAGTTATATGTAACAATTCAGTTAAGTGTAAATACAGTTTTAATGTCGATTAAAAGTTCTATTTGAAATAATTCAGTTAAGCATAAGAACGCAGTACGGTTCAATTGTCAAAAACATTTCTATTTCAAGCTATTCAGTTTACTCAAACAATTCAGTTTAGCATAAGAATGCTGTTAGTTCTATTTAACCCATAGATAGGGCCCTATCAGGTGCTACCACTCCGGGCCAGAGTGGACCTGGGAGCAATGGCAATAAAGGGGTACTCCGCATTCCCCAGAGCTCCAGCACTGCTGGAACCTCACCATTAGATTGTTTAGTGTCATATCCACGACACTCGTTAGGGAGGTGCAGTCAGTGTATTCTACAGCCCCAGCCGACTGGGCAACCCCTCAGTAGAGAAGCAGTCGGTGTATTCTGTAGCCCCAGCCGAATGGGCCATGGTTGAATTGAACAGGTTGAAATAGATAGATGAGGAAAAATGACTAATTGAATATACCGATATATATATATATATATATATATATATATATATATATATATATTGGTTGAGAGAGAGAAAAATAGAAAGAGAGAGAAATATGTGAAACAAATTTTAATAGACATTCAAACATCTATTAAGTAAGTAAATTTGGCGACCGTCGTCGAAGGCGACCGTCGTCGAGAGAGACCTGAAGACTCCTTTTTCAATAGCTACTACATCGAAGTGTAGCGGAGGGCGCTACCTCTTCCCTTGTCATTGCTTCACTTTACCCTTGATACGTACCTTATAATACTGAGTGTTGAGCAAGAAGGTATCAAGTACCATTTTTTGAGTCTTTGGTATGACCCGATGTGGGATTGAACCCCGATCTTCCAGATCATTAGCAAACACTCTATAAAGACCAAAAAACTGCGAGTAGAATCATATGTTTACAACTTCAATCTAAGATATGCTGCGAGTAAACGACTATTTAATCAGATTTTGTTGCTTTATTCAACCAGAAATACTATTTTGAGATCACTATATGCATATATATATATATATATATATATATATATATATATATATATTGTCATCCACAGACAGACTGCTTCGTTATATCACAACTCTTCAGTGTGGCTAGACACGTAAGATGCTTGAAGCTGGAATCGAAACCCTACCAACTTTACGTTAGACTTAGTATCATCCCGCTCAGTCAGCAGTCGATATACGTCAGCACGGGAATTATAAGACATTATGTAGTAGCTTTCGTTTGTTTTCATTTTGCCATACCGGATACCAGAGGGCTCAATTCATTCGAAGAGCTTTGCACTATGCGAGTGACAGCCGTTTATTCCTTCGCCAGAGTATTTAACCCCCGTTGGGAGAGCGTATATACATATATGTTGGAACCAGTTTCGGTCCCATCTGTGGGTCAAATATGTTTGAAAATTGTTAGCATTAGAGAATACTTAAAACTATATAACTATGAGCAAACAAATCATCATTATTATTATTAGCGTTAGGGCTTCTTGCGCATATTATAATTCATTGAATTTATTGATAGAATTAGCAATATTTTTAATGTGTCAATTTAAGTTTTATTATATGTAAATTTGTTTTGTTCGTCGCCTTGTTTTGAATTTTCCTTTTGTCCGCGCCGTTTAACAACCTTTACTCATTTGTTTCATATCTTTTACTCATTGGCTTCTTTCATTAACTACCTTTTTCCATGTGCCTTATTCCAAGCAAAAAATATATAAAACTTCTTTAACATTAAATTGTGGGGAACTTAAATACTAAATACAGGTCACCACCCCTACAAGATGTATTACCATTAACGGCAAGGGTTTTGGTACCTTTCGAAGAAAAAAAGATGACATACTAGAATTAAAATTGATACAGGGTGAAACGATAAAATTGTCGTTCTATAGAAAACAACACTACAGCTTTATTTTAAAACATTTATTGAAAAAATCAATTTAGGTAACTTGATTATATAGTAGAGCTGACATCTATAGGGTGAAACGATAAAATTGTCGTCCTAAAGAAAACAACACTACAGCTTTATTTTAAAACTTTTATTGAAAAAAATTAATTCAACTAACTTGATTATATAGTAGAGCTGACATCTATTCAATGTAGCCGCATCAGCCTCAATCACCGCCTCGATACGGATCCGGAACTGGGATCATGCCTTTTCCACAAGCTCCGACGGGAGTTCGGCGGATGGCGGCGATCAGGCTGGCTTTGGTGTTGTGGGAGGTCATATTGGTGATGTTCTTGACCTGTGACCAAACGAAGTAGTCCAGCGGGTTCAGGTCGGGGGAGGAGGGGGCCAGTGAGAGAAGGGTACAAAGTCGTAGCACTCCTTCTGAAGCCAAGCCGGGGTCTCTTCGGACTTGTGGGCCGGCGCTTAGTCCTGCTGCCACACCTAGGGTCTGCCACCGACCACCCAATTGCACCAGGGGATCACCACACTCTTCAGCACATCCAGGTACACTTTGGTGTTGACTTTCAAGCCGACTTCGAAGATGTGAGGTGGCATGACGTGGCCGTCACTTGAAACCACACCAAAGACCATAACCATAGCCCGAAACTTTGTTTTCATCACCCTGGGCACGTTGAACCGTCCGGATTTGCATTTTGAGGGTGCTGGCAATGGTCCTATTGTCATAGCTTGGATCGGTAGAGAACATGTGTTGTACAGCGGCGCATCTCCGATCTCGCTCGTTGAACATTGTGTCTCTTTCAGACATGATAGAAGGCTCCTATTGCTCTTGGGATTTGTACACAACTGCCCAACTAGTAGATGGTCTGCAATAAAAAAAGAAAACCGGTTTTCATTAAACGGAAATGGAATCATGTCGTCTTTTCTAAGGCGACAATTTTATCGTTTTACCCTGTAATTTTGTTAGAAATGGTTGAAATTTGGATATGTATTACTGTAATTGTTAAATTGCTTTTTTTATTGGTTTTGTGGTTGTCTTAATGTGAAACGGGAAGAGACCGGATCTCGCCTTACATGGGAAAAGGCTATACATAACGGAAATGGCTTTCCTTTCTTCCTCTCTGCCCTTTCTTTGTTTAGATCTCCAGTCTTGTTGTATTGGATTTTATTTTCTTGTTGTATCTGATGAAGTCCTGTTAAAATTCTTTTGGCGTTTTTTATTCCTATCAATGTGTTATATAGTCATCTACAGCATCAAAACGACATCATAATAATGACAGACGCAATGAATAACAGACGCAGGATAAACGACGCAGGAAGACTTCTTTACAATTATATTTACCTCTCACTTTATTGCAAGGGTTCGAAAGGGTTGTTCAAGGGTTGCATGTGAGAGGGAGCTGGAGATCGAACATAACTGCAATATTTTGACCCCACTGTTATGACTGTCACGTTGTGTCTTTCTCGTTCTTTAGTGCTGCTCAACCGGAGGCCTAGGACCCACTCATCAGGGCCCAAAGGCCCCTTCGGCCTGATGTGGCTTTCCCTACCACATTTCGTCTATAACTCCGTCCGATCTTCAACTCAACTGCCTGGCTCGTCGAACTCAGCTGAATTATATAATCGTTCGACGCCCACTCGATCTTTGAAATCGAATGTTTAATCGTCATCAAGCGGAAATAACTGTCATGCAGTTCAGAGGTCACTCTCTCCCGGTGCATCACTCTGTAGTGTACTATGGGAATTTTTCTTGCTCGTCCCATTTCATCAGCCAATTTCCGCCCACGCGATTTCCTCTCATAACTGCCATTAGAATGTGTCACCTCCTTCCGGTGCATTACCTTGAATGGCATTTTTGGCCGGGTCAAAAGGTCAAAAGGTCAAAACATAACAAATGCTCTTAACAAGATGGAAATAAATCTATTATCCTAATGTGACCGAATATTGTTTTTTTCTTAAAATAAAGAAATTGTGCTATAATCAAACGGGTGACATCTCCACTCTAGACGGAACCCCTCTTAAACTAGTAGACAAATTCACTTACCTAGGAAGCAGCGTCGCATCAACCAAAAAGGACATCACCACGAGGTTAACGAAAGCATCGACAGCTACCAATAGGCTATCGATTATATGGAAATCAGAACCTAACCGATAAAATGAAACGCAGTTTCTTCCAGGCAGCGGTCGCATCGATACTGCTATATGGATGCACTACATGGACTCATGGCAACACCCCACAAGACACCAACTGTACGGCCACCTGCCTCCTATCACGAAAACTATTCAAGTTAGACGAACCAGACATGCAGGACACTGCTGGAGAAGCAGGGACGAACTCATAAGTGATGTACTCTTATGGACCCCCACACATGGCCGTGCAAAAGCAGGACGACCAGCACGAACATACATTCAGCAACTATGTGAGGATACAGGATGTTGTCCAGAAGACCTGCCTGAGGCGATGAACGATAGGGAAAAGAGGCGAGAGAGGGTCAGGGATATCCGTGCTGCCAGCACGACATGATGATGATGATGATGATGATGATGATGATATATATAGGAAGTTGAAATGAATCAGACAGATATGTTGTAAAAAGAAGAAACGGAAAGAAAATACATGTAAATGGATGAGAAAATTTTAATAATATTAATCTCTGTTCACCAACGCGTTTCGACCTAAAACAGAAATGGTCCAACATGTGAAATTGTGAAAATTTCAGGTGAAAGGTATATCTAGACAAAATATTTTAGGTCATCGACCTACCTGAATTTTTTACAATTTCATATCTTGGAACATTGCTATTACAGCTCGAAACGCGTTGGTTTTATAACATATCAACCATTGTAGGTTTTTTCGAGCCAAATCCATTTTTAAACATATAAACAGTTCTATTTCAAATAATTCAGTTTAGAATGAGCACAGTTTCTTTTTGTTTACACATAGTTTAAATGTCAAAACAGTTCTATTTCAAACAATTCAGTCTAACGTAAGTACAGTTTTAATGTCAAAAACAGTTCTATTTCAAGCAATTCAGTTTAGAGTACAAAAACAGTTCCATTTCAAACAATTCAGCTTGGCATAAACACGCAGTTTATATGTCAAAACAATCCTATTTCAAGCAATTCAATTTAGCATAAGGACACAGTTTAGTTCTATTTGACCCATAGATAGGATTCTATCAGTTGCTACCACTCCAGGTCAGAGTGAACCTGAAAGTAATAGCAATGAAGGGGTAATTTGCATTCCCCAAAGATCTAGCATTACTGGAACCTCACCATCAGATTGTTTAGTGTTATATCCAGGTCATTCGTTGCAGCAAAGGAGGAGGGGGTGTTACCACTCTGCAAAGAAGCAGTCGTTGTATTCTACAACCCCAGCCGACTGGGCAAAAAACGCGTTGGTGAACAGAGACTAATATAATTAAGATTTTCTCATCTATTAATATGTATATATCTATTTCTTCTTTTTACAACCTATATATATATATATATATATATATAGAGAGAGAGAGAGAGAGAGAAATGTGGGGTGCTATTTAAATCTACATTAATTTTCAGCTGAATGTAAGTATTGAGGTCAATTTATCTTTTTTTTTTTTTCCTTTCTACTATTCTCCTTCCGCAACTTTTTTTCTATTCTTTCCTATATTCGTTTATTGATTTTTCTTCTTCTTCTTCTTCTTCTTCTTCTTCTTCTTCTTCTTCTTCTTCTTCTTCTTCTTCTTTCTTTCTTTCTTTCTTTCTTCTATTCTTTGCGTCGTTCCTTTATTTCTTCTTCTTCTTCTTCTTCTTCTTCTTTCTTACTTTCTTCTATTATTTTCTTCGTTTCTTTATTTCATCTTCTTCTTTTTCTTCTTCTTCTTCTTCTTCTTCTTCTTTCTTTCTTTCTTTCTTCTATTATTTTCTTCGTTACTTTATTTCTTCTTCTTCTTCTTTTTCTTCTTCTTCTTCTTCTTCTTCTTCTTCTTCTTCTTCTTCTTCTTTTTCTTTCTTTCTTTCTTTCTTTCTTCTATTCTTTGCTTCTTTCCTTTATTTCTTCTTCTTCTTCTTCTTCTTCTTCTTTCTTTCTTTCTTTCTTCTATTATTTTCTTCGTTCCTTTATTTCTTCTTCTTCTTCTTTCTTTCTTTCTTTCTTCTATTCTTTTCTTCGTTCCTTTATTTCTTGTTCTTCTTCTTCTTTTTCTTCTTCTTCTTCTTCTTTCTTTCTTTCTTCTATTATTTTCTTTGTTACTTTATTTCTTCTTCTTCTTCTTCTTCTTTTTCTTCATCTTCTTCTTTTTCTTCTTCTTCTTTTTCTTTCTTTCTTTCTTTCTTCTATTCTTTGCTTCGTTCCTTTATTTCTTCTTCTTCTTCTTCTTCTTCTTCTTCTTTTTTCTTTCTTTCTTCTATTATTTTCTTCGTTACTTTATTTCTTCTTCTTCTTCTTTTTCTTCTTCTTCTTCTTTTTCTTCTTCTACTTCTTTTTCTTTCTTTCTTTCTTTCTTTCTTCTATTCTTTGCTTCGTTCCTTTATTTCTTCTTATTATTATTCTTCTTCTTCTTTCTTTCTTCTATTATTTTCTTCGTTCCTTTATTTCTTCTTCTTCTTCTTTTTCTTCTTCTTCTTCTTCTTCTTCTTCTTCTTTCTTGACTGTTTTTCCTTCTTTCTTTCTCCAATTCTTCTTTTTCGGTTGTTCTCTCATTTTCCTTCTGTTCATTTCTTCTTCTTCTTCTTCTTCTTCTTCTTCTTCTTCTTCTTCTCCAGTCGTTTTTTTATTCTTGTTTTCATTCACCTCTTTTTCTATTTCTTCTTCTTCTTTTAATTGGCCGTTATTTTTTTTTTTTTGTTTTCATTCATTTTTTCTTCTTCTTCTTCTTCATTCTATGGTTTTCCTATTCTTGCTTTCATTCCCATCTTATTATTATTATTATTACTATTATTATTATTATATTTCCTCTTTCATTCCTTTCTTCTTTTTCTTCTCTCTCTCTCTCTCTCTCTTTCTCTCAACCAAGTTCCTTCCTGTCATATTTTCGCCGTCTCCTTTTTTCCCGCCATTACTGTTGTCTGGTCTGCTGCGTCTCTCAGCGCGCCAAAATTGCAGTTAAACATAATTATTCAACTTATTTAAAATTTGCTGCACCGAAATAATGAAAGACTAATCATCTTTTATTTTAGCTCGAACTAAAATATTTCAAATTTCACTCGGATATTTTTTTTCATCATAAAGACCGAAAAATAATTCCTCTTCATTTTCCTTCCAAATAAATTCCTCGGAAACCAGCGAGCCAAACAAACTAAAACAGATGTGGAACACAAACACATTTCAACCATAGCACAGGAGTTAACGCCATTCTCGTAGATTATACTATATCATCAAGACTCCCTTGCTTTGTCGCCCGATCAGTTTGAATACGATGGATGTATCTCCTGACAAGAGGTAGAACCTCTCTCTCTTACACACAAACACACACACACATACCAAAAATGGGGTTTCCTTGCTTTGTAATATCATCCCTATTTTCGATACACAATGGACTCTTCCAATAAAGATATAACATTTGACTGTAATCCACTCAGGGAGTAGGTAGTAAAAGCTACACTGGTGACATTGTATTACTTGTTTACTGTTAAATATAATTTTTTATTCTTCTGTTGCATATTGACCTCCGACTCGGCCGGGCTGTCAGATGAGAAATGCACCTGTGTAAATAACAGGTGCATCCGGTCGAAGATATCGGGGGATAACCTTGACTGTCGACGGGTTGAATGGAGTGTGAAATGTGACGCTTGCAAGAAATAAGTAGACGACAAATTATTATATAACCCCGGCGACAGGAAGTTCAGAGCAGTTGGAGAGAAGGTGCTGAAATGAGAACCATGTCACAGCAGAGGATGGGCCCTCGGGCCCCCGGATGAGCAACCCTGGAGAATGGGAAAGAAAGGCAGTGATAGCCAGAAGAGTTGGGGGGTCAATATGTTGCAGTCTTTGTTCAGTCTCCAACTCACCTGTTACACACAACCCTTTCAATAAAGTGAGAGGTATATTTTCCTAAAGAAGTGTCTTCGTTCGCTCATTGAAGTCGTCGTTATGTTTCTGCATGAATATGGGTATAGTTGGTCATGGCTATACAACACTTCTTTCCAAGGACATAACACTTTGGTATACACTGAACTACATCTGATAGTGAGGTTCCTGTTCCAGAAATCGGACCCGGAGTGTGGTGTACTCCTTCATTACTCCTAGATCCAGTTTCCCCGATGTTGATGCACTTGTTATTCGAGTGGAATAAATGATGCCATATCATTAAATTATTTGTCGCTGCCTCCCACCAGACAGGACTTGACACAAGGTCAAAAGCCCGAAGGCCGATTAAAGTGGGGATAAAGGGGAGTCGATGGTCGGGAACGAGCCGAGATTCGAACCCTGCTGGTCTATGCTGCTCATTGACCCACTAAGTGCAATGTGGGTCTAATGAGCCAAGCAGTTTCACGAACTCCAATCTGGCTCCGGGCACGTATGCCGGGTTATAGCTTGAACAAGATAGCAAGGTCTAGTGCTATACATAAGGGACAAAAGTTACAGCGCGCCCACCCGAAGGTGGCCCAATCGATGCTGGAGGTCTTTCGGCCTCGAATTTGCCATTAGTTTCGATACCCCATCCGGCACGAATGCCAGACGGACCAGCAAAAGCCAGGGAAGTATCATATGATGCCATTTAACTAAATTATTTGTATTAAGATATGAAGCTATGATTATTTACTAAGGATTATGATTACTTATTTAAACCAATTTAGCTGTAAGCAAATTATTTGTATTAAGAATAGTTACGTGAAGCTATAATTGTTTACCAAGGATTTTATTAGTTATTTGAAACCATATAACTGTATGCAAACAAACAACTATTATTAAAAAGAAAGAATTACTTAAAACCAAGCAATTAATTGATAAGAATACATGAAATCATATATAAAAATTTATTTCTAAGAAAAAATCAAACCGACCACGTGCGGCACTTGATTTGACCAGAGTGGAAAAGGGAGAAGTAATCCCAGACAATACGGCACCAAAAAAGCTACCTCCCACTATTTGTCGAGAACTATTATTGGGATCCTCAGTGCGAATTCAGGGACCAAACTGGAAGACAGGAAAACATTGCCAGCAGAAGTGTTTTGTCACTCGCTTCTTGAATATCCGATAAGTATTTTAAAGGAGGAAGAACCTTCCCAAGAAAATCAAACGAAAGAACGAATTCGGGGACCAGACTGAAGATAAGAAAAATAGCCAGTAGAAAGGATTCGTCAATCGCTTCTTGAACAGCCGATAAGTTCAAACAGGCAAAAAGCTTCCCAAGAAATAAAAGTAAAATTAAACGAAAGTCGACTACTGAAATTTTACCAAGTTAAACAACTGAAAGAAAATTCAACCGAGAATTCTGCTGAAAAGAACTTTAAAGAAGACTCGAAATTAAATGAAAACAAAACCAAAAAGAAAAGAAAAATACTCAAATTCAAAGAACTTTGTTTCACAGACAATTTCTCAGATAGGTTTCCACAAATTGCACTAAAATTTGGAACACTTTATCTTTTCTATCCCTTTCTTTCTTGTTTCTTTTGTATGTTATCTTTTCGAATCAGTATCCGAACTAGAAAGCTGCGGACCTTACCGTGTGAACTTACTATTTAAAATTACACACTAAAGTCCCCTAAAAACATTATCCAGTTAAATACTAAATCTGGCTTTAGTGTCATATCCGACAAATTGAATTTTACTCTAGATTCTTTCACATACAACAGTGTGAAAATTGTTAGTATTAGATAAGAATATTTGATATCATGTGACTGTAAATTATTTGTATTAAAAATTGTAATTTGAAATTATTATGGTTTACAAATAATCAAGTCACGCTGACAACACGAGGTTTCCTCTCTCTCTCTCTCTCTCTCTCTCTCTCTCTCTCTCTCTCTCTTCCCCCATTCATCCCTATCCTCCACCGTTCTTCTTGGCGAGTCTTCTTGACTGTATCCTGTGTTCGCACAATTCTTATGTAAGTCTTTGCTGATCAGCCAACACTAGCATGTCCATACGCAGGAGTCAATAAAAAACGTCACATGAGTTCATTCTTGCATTTCCAGCAGCGCTACGCATGTCTTGTTAGTTGTGAGATGGGAAGCAGGTGGCCGTACAACTGATATTTTGTGGGGTGCGGCTTCCAGGATTTGTTCAAGACAACAGGTAGCATTTTTATGTAATTCCAATCTAGCTTTATCTCACTGCGTTTTCTTTGCGTCTATGGGGTGCATCCATATAATAGTAAGGACACAGCCACAGCTGGGAAGAAATCTGGTTTTATTTTATCGGATAAATTAGACTTCCATATGATAAATTGCTTGGTAATAGTATTCCGCGCTTTTGCAAAGCGTATGTCGACATCACTTTTAGTAGATGAGATATTGCTACCAAGGTATGTAAACAGGTTTTGCCCTTTAGAGTAGAGATGGCTCCTTTTTGTTTAAAACATATTAATTCTCCTTCATTGATAACATCAGATTATTTAGTGTCATATCAGGACACTCGTTGTAGCGATGGATCTCACCCATCTGCAGAGAAGCAATCGGTGTATCCTACAGTCCCAGCCGACTGGGCAAAATAGTTACTTGAAATCCTATAATTATTAGTATTAGATTGGAATACTTGAAACGATGCATCAGTATGCAAACTATTTATATTCGATAGAAATACTTGATATCATAATACTGTGTACAAAGATCCTCTTAAGAAATAACGACACAAGAATATAAAAATTAACGTACGATGAACGCGATTCCCAAAAATCTTAGCATAAACTTACCCCAGACGGGTTATAATGCCATTATATAAGAGTCTTACGTAAGATTAAATGAAGCTTAGTAAAAACAAAACAGCAATTACTAATCACCTTTAAGTGCAAGATGTTTTTTTCAAAAATTTCTTACTCGTAATGTTGTATATTGACCTTCGACCCGGCCAAATATGCCATTCCAAAGACGCCGGAAGTGCATATTCCATTGGCGTGGGTGAGCTTGGCTGACAAAATGGGACAAGGTAAAATCCTGGGGTACAGTCATAGACTGATGCACCGGAAGAGAGTGACCTGTGAACTGCATGACAGTTATTTCCGCTTGATGACGATCAAACATGCCATTCCAAAGATTGAGTGGGCGATGGAACTATCATATAACTCGGTGAAGACAGGAAGTCAGTTAGTTTTGGAGAGCAGAAGTTGGATACAAGATATGGCAGAGAAATCCAGCACTCAGCAGAAAGCAACCCTGGAGAACGAGAAAGACACAACGCTGATGGCCATAAGAGTGGGGGTCAATACGTTGCAGTTCTGTTTGGTCTCCAACTCCCTTTTCAAATAAAATGAGAGGTATATTTTTTAAAGAAGTCTTCGCTCGTCTTTATTATTGTGTCGTTATGATCCTGTATGCATATGTATATGTATTATATGTTAGTATAGTTAATCATGGTCATGGTTATTTTGTGACTATACAACAATAACTGCGTATGTGATCTTTAACTCCAGTTGGCTAGGGCTGTAGAATACACCGACTGCATCTCTGCAGAGGGATAATACCTCTCCCCAAATAAGTGTCTTGAATATGACACTAAACAAGCTGATGGTGTGGCTTTAGTAATGCTGGAGTTTTGGGGGAATGTAGAGTACCCCTTCATTGCCATTGCTTTTGATAGGGTCCTACCTATGGGTCAGACAGAACTTACATTTAAACTGAAAATAAACAAATGACTTATGCAAAATTGAATTGTTTGAAATTGAACTGTTTGATCATCTAATTGTGCATAAACAAATGATTGATATTTAATTGAATTTTTAATGATACATAGCAATACTTGGAACCATTTAACTGTGAGCTGACAAATGAATAATAGTGAGTAGAATTATTTGTATTAGATAGCAATACTTGAAACTCTTTCACTGTGTGCCTAGATTGTATTATTGGTATTACATAGCAATACTTGATTCGGGTTGGTTAGGTTGGGTTTTCTGGTATTTCAATTATTGAAGTGTTATGGTCAAGGGGAGGTTAAAATGATAACACGACTCGAAAATGAGTGATAAAAAATATATTGAAGGAAAATAGTACATACTTAAAAAATAGCTGGGAGAAACCTCTCCTCAGCTTAACACAATCATGAACATTACATCCGTTCTTGGTGGCGGCTCGCTTGAGACTGCGCAGAAGAGAATTTAGCCGGTATGTGTCACATGAGGGCGAGTCCATCTGTAGGGGAGACACCCCAACATGAAGATTATTTAATGTCAAATCCTGTTAATGAATATATATCAAATATATATGATTTGTAAACATATTTTATGGATAACATTTTTAAGCAAAATACATAGATAGATAGATAGATAGATAGTGATTTTTAGGAGACGGTCAGATATTTCACGCAAACAATCAACGTCTTTTCTACTTAAGCCACTATAGGAGCTTCTTTTTTTCTTTTTTTTTTTATTTTCCTTTTTTGTTTTTCTTAATTCAGTTCATGGTTTACAAGTGAAAGGAACGCCAAGTCGACATATTTCTCTTGGTTCGTTTCCAAAAATTCTATTTTAGAATTCTCTAGCTGCTTTGTTTTCCTGAGTCGCCCATACTTGTTTTACAAAACAGAACAATAATCAACTCATAACACCTCAAGAATTCAATAGTTTAAAATTTTTAAGATCAATCAATCGGCTCCAAGCAAATCAGAACTTCCATACACTGACATAAAACCCAAAATCTGTAAATTCTTCAAAACAGAGGGCAACAACTTTAAAAAAAAAAACAGCGTGCACAATAAACTCTTTCTAATAAAACCCATGCTAAGAGAATAGAAACCAGCTTTCAGAAAACCTAAAAAGGAACGTACTCCTTTATACTCAAAGAGAAGTTAAGAGTCCGCATGTTGTAATACCTAACATGTTGGCCGTCGGCCTCAAAGTAAACGAGTTCGAACTCCAGTCGCGCTATTATGTTCATTTTAGGACTAATACCCTTAAGAAAGGTATGGACACCCTAATCTACCCAGCTATGGGTTAAATAGAATCACTGTTGTTATTCTACAATGATGACTTTAGTATTAAATTACCCACGAAGGTTGATATGCCATTAAACAAACAAAAAACATCAAACAAAAGGAACAACCAAAGTGTATAGCATGCAAAACATCCTACGCAATAAAAAATTTTCTCATAGAATGCAGAATTCTAGCTCTCATTAGACAACTTTCGTTGTTTTAGTTGCCTGAATTTCTGAGACGAAGTTTGGTAATTTTTATCATACAGGATTTTCGATCTGTTGTCTTCATCTTTATATTTACAATGTAACACTATGTAGGTGGTCCGCCAAGCAGACGATCCCTTTGTCTGTTTTGGCGCGAAACCAAACAAAGGCCTGAACTCGAGATCTCGACGTGACCGGAAGTAGGAAGGAAACACGAGTAGGAGTTGGACAAAGGAACTCAGAGAAGGCAGTTGGCGAAGGGTGACGCGAGTGGCCAGTCGACACCGGACAGGAGAAGTGACCAGTCGGCATGAGAGAGGGTCCAGCCGCAGTGAGGGCAGACCAGTCAAGATGAATCGGCACTCCTCGTGGGTTGTAGAATTTTCGCTAGAAATCCACGCTAGCGTTAGTCTACATATGCACATAGGGAATGCAATGTTACATAACTCCTCTTCTTGCACTTTGAGTTAACCCAAGCTCATACTGTTCGTTTGTTCTTTGTTCTTTCCTCCCACTCCCTTGATTGCATTCCTTGTAGCGATGAAGAAATGTGCGATACCCCTATCGGAACCACTAGTTGATCACCGGCCAAGAAGTGAAATTGTTTCGAAGAGGTTGATGTTACGTGGGGCCGAGGGGGTATCGTCACACAACGTTACGGCCGATGTGACCTCCGACATTCTTCAGGTGTTTCTCGTCAAATTCGGGAGCCTGCACAGAACTTAAAGCCACGTCCTTTATATAATCCACTGTAGTCGCTTGCTGTGTTTCCGTTAACCATAACCGGGTACCAGTCTTAAGTATGACTGTATTGTTACACGCCAGCAGTTAGGATTGAACCTCCAACCGATTGTTACTTAAGGAGCCAACGCCTAAAACCGTCACGCTGTATCCGGCGGGAACAGCCAGAATTAATTTTTGGGTCTTATGAATTTAATATTCCTTCATCAATATGAATGTTTACTATTAATTATAATTTTTTACCAGAGCTCATATTACGATTTTTTTAACTTTTTATGCAAACAATATGAAGAACCAATTCGAAAATGTCGACATGGATAACATTTTGTCCTTCTTCAGAGGAATAAAATCATACCAAAAATTTTAACGTAAACACGATCTGTAGCATACAAAAAAATGAATATCGAATGATTTTTTTAAAGAGTATTTTGACAAATCGTTAAAACTAAATATTTCTTAAAATAAACTCTTAAACGACTACTTAGAAATGTACATATAAACAATGTACACGATTACCTAATCTTAAGACATATTATAACCCCCAGATGGGTTTACATAAAGAGTATAAGACTATACATGACTGGGCGGGTAAGGTGATCCACTGGGAATTATGCAAGAAATTAAAATTTGACCATACGAACAAGTGGTATATGCATAACCCAGAATCTGTCCAAGAGAATGAGACGGACAAACTTCTCTGGGATTTTGAGATCCGGATAGATCACCTAATATCGGCCAGACATCCAGACCTCCTAGAGATAGTCATGAAAAAAGAGAACCTACCGAATAGTGGACTTTGCTATCTCAGCAGACCACAGAGTATATTTAAAAAAAGGCGAAATGAGAGATAAATATCTAGATCTTGCTAGAGAACTAAAAAACACTATAGAACATAAAGGTGACGGTAATAGCAATTACTATTGGTGTACTTGGAACAATTCCAAAAGATTGATAAAGCGACGGTGATAGTCAATGTAATCGGTGCTCTTGATACAATCACCAAAGGATTGGTACAGGGACTGACGGATTGGGAAATAAGAGGACAAGTGGAGACTATGCAGATAGCAGCATTATTAAGATCGGTCAGAATTCTGAGAAGAGTTCTGGAGACTTGGTAGGACTTGCTATCCCTCAAATTCCAGTGATAAACAATAAGTTAAGGCTGGTGTAAAAAACTCAAAAGTAGTAATAATAATAATAATAATAATAATAATAATAATAATAATAATAATAATAAAAGAAAATCTGCAAAATTGTCGACTTTGCTGTCCCGGTTGACCACAGAATAAAACTGAAAGAATGTGAAAAGAGAGATAAGTACCTCGACCTTGCTAGAGAACTGAAAAAAACGATGGAAACATGAAGGTGACAATTAGACCAATTGTGATTGGTGCTTTTGGCACGGTAACTAAAGGATTATTAAAGGGCCTGGAAGATTTGGAAGTTAGCGGCTGAGTGGAGACATCCAAACAACAGCATTATTGAAAACGGCCAGAATACTGAGAAGAGTCCTGAAGACTTGAGGAGACTTGCTGTCACTCAATCTCCAGCGAAAGATCATCAGCTTACGCTGATGTGAAAAACTTTAATGAATAATAATAATAATAATGGTAAAACCAAAGGAAAGCGAAAAGAAAGAGAAGTACCAAGACCTTGCTAGGGAACAGAAAAGACTATGGAACATGAAAATGGCGGTCATACTAATTGTAATTGACTCGCTCGGTACAGTCACCAAAGAATTGGTACAGGGACTGGAGGACTTGGAAATAAGGAGACGAGTGGAAACCATCCAAACTACAGCATTATTGAGATCGACCAGAATACTGAGAAGAGTCCTGGAGACTTGAGAAGTTTTACTGTCAATCAGACTCCATTTGAAAACCATTAGCTAACGCCAGTGTGAAAGACTCACAAATGAGTAAAATAATAATAATAATAATAAAAACTGTAGACCATGAGGCTGACAATAATACCAATTGTAATTAGTGTGATTGGAACGGTCCCAAAGGCTTCGAAAAGGGATTGAAACAATTGGAAATCAAAGGAAGAATCAAAACCATCCTGTCTATAGCATTATTGAGATTGGCCAAAATACTCAAACGAGTTCAGAAGAACTCGGGAGACTTGGTGTTACTCACGCTTCAATAAAAGTTCAGCCGTTAACACGGGTGGGGAGGAAATATGCAAGGAGTAAAAAGCCGATAATTAGAAGCAGATAGGGATGATATAATGAAAGATACAAAAGATATAGCATAATTGAGACGGTGACCAAAGATCATTATAAACAAATGCCAAAAAAATGGTTGGAGTTTAAACTGAAAAATCTCAGTTAGAAACCAATGTAAGTTTAAATAAATACTGAAGATATCATCATTACCATTATGATGTCGTGCCGCCAGCACGGATATCTCTGACCTTCTCTCGCCACCTCTCCCTATCGTTCATCGCATCTGGCAGGTCTTCAGGGCTACATCCAGGTCCTCACAGAGCTGCTGTATGCATGTTCGAGCTAGCCATCCTGCTTTTGCTCGGCCATATGTGGGGGTCCATAGGAGCACTTACTGAAGATTTAAAAGGAATAATTTTCAAAAACAGTATTTACTTAACCTCCTCTGTCATAAGTAGGATACGACACAGGATTAAGTTTTAAAAAAGAGTTTAACAGGTTTGTGTTCAGTGTTTTCCTTCTTCTAGACTAGTCTGCCAATATATATACCCATATTAGAAAAGAGTATCCAAGACGATCGGGAAAGCTTCTCGAAACCAAGGTCTACAGCAGGAATCTCATCTAAGGGATAAACACTTGGGCCCTTGACAGATATTCTGGACCATTCTTGAAATGGACTGAGGAAGAACAAATGAACCAGAGGACTGGAAAACTGATGAGAGTGGTCAAGGTCTTACACTCGAGAGATGACATAGACTATATGCTTAAAAAAAAGGAGGATGAGGACACGCTAGCATTGAAGACAGCATGGTCGCATCAATACAAGGACTCAAAGACTACATCAAAGGAAGACTAAAAACAGGGACCTGAAACAGCACTGATAATTTAAAGATAAAAAGAACATCAATAACTAGGAAACAGAAATGAGAAGAAAAACAACTGTACGGATATTTCAAGTGACAAACTGACGAAATCTCATATAAGAAGACCTGAACATGGCTGAGAAAGAGAAACTTTAAGAGAGAAACTGAAGATCTTCAAATAGCAACCGAAAAGAACGCCATAAAGACAAACTACGTTAAAGTGAAAATCCATAAGACGCTACAGAACAGCAACTGTAGGTTATGTAGTTATAGAGATGAAATAATAAATTACTTAAGCGAACGTAGCAAACTCATGCAAAAGGAGTATAAGACGAGACACGATCGGGTGACACTTTATCAGGACAACTATGGAAAACTGGAAAATGAAAATAACAGTGGAAAAAAAGCAGTGATAAAAATCCTAAGAGACATCTTCCAGGAAGAAATTGCAAACGAGCCTACAACTTTACAAAGTCGGTAGAAAAGATGAATTGGTTGGTTGGTTGGTTGGTTGGATTTTATGGCACATCAACCCTTGTAGGTTATTTTATGTCAAATACTATTTATACATATATATCAAAAATATTTGTAAAGGAATAGTTTTTAGGTAACAATTTTTACACGAGCCAGGGATAATTTGTTAGATGGTTTCATTCATTGCTCACACTAATAGTTTTATTTGCACACAGTCAGATAGTTTCAAGAATTTCTATCTAACACTAATAGTTCTATTTACCTTGGTTAAATGGTTTCCTGTAAATGGTTTATAGCAAATGATTAGTTCTATTGGACCCATAAATAGAACTCTAACAGGTGCTACCAAAGTGGACGTGGGAGTAATGGCAATAAATGGACACTCCACACTTCTAAAAGCTCCAGGACTGGAGATGTTTTAGCGTCATTTTCAGGACACTCGGTAGTGTAGATCTTACCCCTCTGCAGAGATGCGATCAGCGTGTTTTACCGTCCCAGCCGACGGGGCTTTCATGTATATAGATGATATTGATATATTTGCCAAGAATTGGGGAAAGTGGAGATCAGAGGAATATTTAAGACCATCCAGACTACAGCAGTGCTGAGGTCGGTTGGAGAACTCAGCCGATTCCTGTAGACCTAACGAGACTTGCTATCACTCAGACTTCAGCAAAAACACAGCATAAAGAAAGAAGTAATAATGCTGAGATGTCGCTAATAGTAGTTTGACATGACTGCTATTGTCGTTGTTGTTGCTGTTGTTGCTGTGCATATTTTCATTTTCACTAAATCCTAATGAGCAAAAAAGAAACACAACAAATTAATTGTCATCTGGTTCAATAATTAATAGGCATGAATCCAGAGAGCTGTAGCATTTTATGAGCCACGTAAAATTTCGCAGCGAATGTCAAAAACTGTCACATTAGAAAGTCAACAGAAAAAACAGTAAGAAAACCAACAAACCGGCAACTAAAATGGCGGCAAAAGAAAAAAGGCTTGAAGCAGACGATAACATTATTTCTTGAAAAAAGATCAATACCCGTATTATTTCACGCGCGTGCACACACACACACACACACACACACACACACACACACACCACATTTTTTTTAATAAAAAAATCTTCGCGATTTTCCATTTGTTCTTATATTTTCGTTCCGCACTTTGTAAAACTCTCTTCTTCCAATTTAATAGTTTGGTTTCTTTGTTTAATAGCATATCAACCTTCGTGGGTTATTTAATGCCAAAGACATCCGTCTCGTAGAACAGCAGTGATGCTATTTAACCCATAGCTGGGAGGATAAGGGGGTTCATACCTTTCCCAAGGGTATTTGTCCGAAAGTGATCATAATAGCACGACTGGAGTTCGAAATAATTACTACGATTTCGGAGTCCAGCGCGTTATCCATTACACCACGAGGACACCCCTTCTTCCAATTTAAGTTTTCCTCGTTTTTGAATTTTGAAGTTACTTCTTTCTCATGTTCTCTATCAGAATGCGTCAAACGTACTGGCTGAGGCAGAGATACCTCCCACATTTTAATCAATCACCTGTGTGGCGAAGCAAAGGTAAGTAAAGTTGGCAACTTTATTCGAGGGTGACCCGAAGGCTCCCTTTTCAATAGCTACTACACCCAGGTATAGAGAAGGGTGCTACTCTATTACCAGGATTGCTTCACTTTACCCTTGATCCTCACCTTATAGTGCTGAGTTCTTAGCAATGCGGCATCAAGTACTATTTTTTGAGTCTTTGGTATGACTCGACCTGGGCTTAAACCCCGGTCTCCCGGACCATTGGCGAACACTCTACTCATTAGACCATTCCATCTAATTAGAGTCAGGCCGATGTGCATCATATGCTTTTAGTTGAAACGCTCAAGACAAGTAAATCAGTAATTGCCACGCAGAAAGTTCCTGAAAATGGTCTTCTTTTCACAAGTGATGAAGTTTACTTTCACCCTTTTGGCAGCGTTAATATACAGAATTTTCTATTCCAAACAGCATCATTTTGGTGTCACCTAGAATAAGATCGAAAAGCTCTCTGTGTAGCAATTAAAGATTCATCATGTTAAAAAAAAACGTTTCAACAGCAAATGCACGTAGTGCACTGGTCCAGCCCATGATAATAACTGTTCGTACAAAGAAATAAATTGCCTAGACGGCTGGGGCTGTGGAATACACCGACTGCTTCTCTGCAGAGGTGTAAGACCCCCCCCCCAACGAGTGTCCTGTTTATGACCCTAAGCAATCAGATGTTGAGGCTTCAGTAATGCTGGAACTTTGGGGAATGTGGAGTAACCTTTTATTGCCATCGCTCCCAGGTCCACTCAGGCCCCGGAGTAGTAGCACCTGTTAGGGTCCTATCTATGGGTCAAATAAAACTAAAATGTGTCCTTATGCTAAACTGAATTGGTTGAAATCGAATTGTTTTGACATTTATACAGTCTGTTTACACCAAACTGAATTGTTTAAAATGGAACTGTTTTATATGCTAAACTGAATTGTTTGAAATAGAACTGTTTTGACATTTAAATGGGTGTAAACAAAACTATACTCATACTAAACTGAATTGTTTGAAATATAATTGTTTATATATATAAGAATGGATTTGGCATTAAATAACCTTAAATGGTTGATATACCATAAAACCAGACCAAACCAAACTAGAAAAATAGTTAAGCTTTATCTTGAGGGAGCTACCATTACCACTTGCCTAAGTTAACTTCCACTGAACAGGTGACAGTTTAAAATATGGGAGGTATTTCTACAGCACACTTGTATTACACGCAGTATTTTTGTTTCTTCCGTTGAGACTATTAACTTGATTGGTTTTCCATCGACCAAAGTAACTTTGTTATGTGTCAGTCAACAAACCAAATGGCTTCATCCCAAATCCTGTGACAACAGAAGTGCTGATCTATGCATAAAATATCTACACAATTGTTTTTTAACGGAAACTGTTAATGTGTATATGTCTAGAGGTAGATGGAAGAAACAGATACTACACTTGATCCTAGCTCGAAAGCCTCGGAGCTACACTCTGATATTTATACAGAAATGCTTAGAAACGACACGTTGATCCTAGATAGAACAATAATTAGGTATTTTACTTAATTATTTTAGAAATAAATTGTTTTTAATAAAACTTTGAGTTTGTAATTGCGAGTTTTCGATTTGTAAAGGTTAAAACCTAGTTTTAGAATCATCTGTTAGCAAAATATATTAAGATAAGCAATTAGATAAATATCAGCTGATATTTTGCAATGACGTGTAACTAAAAACTTTTCGTATATATGTGTGATCAAAACATTAGTCAGGGAATAATTTGAAGAAAATATATAAGTAGGAGTTAGAGTTCGAGTAGAGTCGAAGTCAGAGTCAAAGTCGGGAGAGACGATAAGGAGACCCCGATGGGGTTGAGCCAGGTTGGTAAAAAGAAATGTCTAAGTCTGTGGTTGTCCTCTTTTCGTCTTGGTGTATAGTCTCTGTCTATCAAATCAGTTGAAGCATTCCTTTAACTATCCCTCTCTTTTCGCCGAGTACTGCAACCCCAAATAAACTTTGGGGATGTCTTCGTGGTGTAATAGTTAAAGCGCTGGACTGCGGAATCGTAGTAAGCGAGTTCGAACTCCAGTCGTGCTATTACGTTCACTTTCGGACAAATACCCATGGGAAAGGCATGAAACCCCTCATCCTCCCAGCTTTAGGTTAAATAGTACCTCTACTGTTCTTTTAGAAAGATGGCTTTGGAATTAAATAACTTACAAAGGTTAATATGCCATTAAAACAAGGAAACCAAAACAACCAAATAAGCTTTCGTATCCTGAAACCAACCGAGCCGTTTTATGTTGTATTTAAAGGGTAGCGTTATACCTATATCCTATTTGGTGCCGTGGCGTTACACACCACACATGAGACAGTTTAAAATGTCGGGGGGGGGTAATTCTGCGGTATCCTGTATTCTAGTCCTTCACACAAATTTAATTAAAAGCTTATTTGATGTTTTTGCCAAAATTCTCTCCATGACGCCTGTTTAAGATTATTTTTCATTTAGAGTGAGTTTTTCACAACAAGCGGTAACTGGTGGTTTTTCACTGAAGTCTAACTGACAGATTGTCTTCTCGGGTCTCCAGGACTCTTCTCGGTATCCTAGCTGATTTCAACAATGCTGTAGTAAGAGTGGTTTTGATTTTTCCTGTGATTTCCAGTTTCCCCCAGTCTCTCTTTCGGGCCTCTGAGAATCGTTCCAAGGACTCCAACTGCAATTGGTATCACAGTCACATTCATATTTCACTGCTTTTTTCCAATTCGCTGACAAAATGCAAGTATTTATCAATCTTTTCGCCTTCTTTCAATTTCACTCGATGTTCCAATGGAACGGCAAAATCTAACAAAGATCTTTTTTCTTTGTTTTCTATTCTTTTTTTTTTTTTTTTTTTTTTGTTACTTGATCTTCGGGTCGAGTTTCAATGACGTGAGCACCATTTTAAAGTTGACTTTTGAAAATAGAAAAATAAAAACAAGAAGAAAAGGACTCATGTACATACATGTTGGAAATTAAGATATAGTTTAAACATTGTACTTACACAGGTCACCACGTTTAAAACCATAGGAAATCATTTCTTTTCTTTTTTTTCAAAAACTGCTAAAGTTTTTCCCATCACATTTGGCCGTTGATTGATTTCCCTTTCGTTCCCACTTATCTCCAAGCCCCTCATTATAAATTTTTCTTTTGTAAGGTGCGTTATGTTAATTCATTTATATTTTCACTCCTAGTTTTCCTCATTCTTTTCGCCACCTTTCCCATTCCCCTACATTTGCTTTCCTTTCTTCCTTTCTCCGCTTCCGGTCAGACACAGGCCTTGAGTCAAGCACGTGTTTTGAAAAGCCATTCGCTGATGTTTTTTTTCGCTCTCTAATGATTATGTCACCACAGTTCCAGTCAAAGTGAATAGAGTGCAATAGTTTAAATCATATATATATATATATATATATATATATATATATATATATAGTTACCAAAGCCTCTAGAAAATAATGGAAACACCTAGAATCTTAGCATCATAATTTTGAAACTCCTATAAAACCATTAAACGTTTGTTATTTTTATGTTTTTTTTATTTATTATTAATTTTACTCGCTTTGTGTTACTAAAATTGTTCTTTTTACAGATATCATCAGAAGAAATTAATCAAAATTAATCAAAATGGCAGATCTATCAGACTTTAAAAGCGGTCAAATTGTTGGTGTTATGAAATAGCCGAGGGATTTCGGTTCATGCCTTTGAGTTTAGTTAGGCTGAGAACCTTTCGGCTCAGCACATGGGTTGGTTGGGTGTAAGATTGAAGCAGGTGTTAACGCGGGTGCGCGCGGGCGGATGGAGGTGTCACTCAGATGTCATAACAGTCCGAGACGATACTGGGTGACAAGGTGCGGGTGACGTCACGCACCGGAAGCACGCAGAAGTTTGAGTGAGAATTTGAAGAAAATGAGAGTCGGGTTTTGGACGCCGAACGAGAAGGATCGATTTTGGAGCTCGCAGGTGCGAGGCGAACGTGTGCCCGATGGGGGGCCGCTTGAGTTGGGGGCCAAATGAATAAGACAGCATAGAAGATTGTGTCTCTCCTCCTTACGTCGAAACCTTTAACTCAAAGTTAATAAAAAGATTTCGTACCTGAACAAGAAGTAGTTACGTGTTTTTGAGATTCCTATTCTTTATATATTCTATCGTTATGAACATTACATGTCTATTTCGCAGATGGCCATATTCGTGTATATGGCTACGCAACATAGATACTCGTATGACAGGCGCTAGTGTAACAAAAACTGCTGGATTATTTCCTATAGCAAGGATTACTGTCTCAAAAGTTGTTGTGGTCTTCAGATAAGACCGGTGGAAGAACAACTCAAACAACGGGTGATAGGTAAACGCTATGGTATAAGCAGAAAAAGGAAGTCATACAAAGGAAGTACTAGCCGTTCTCGGCTTGCAGTCTGTCTGTCAAATGTCTCGTAAGAAACGAGAAGTTGTCTTCTCCGAGCGAGCTAAGCTCGGCAAATATGTTTAGGTTGGACAAATCCATCTTTGGGGTATGGTAGGATATGTCCCCATAACAAAAGTAATGGCAGCATTTGGGAAAGAAGGAAAACCTCTTCACTGAAAGAAAACTCTGGAAGAAAGTGAAAGCGGTCTGATAGGGACTGTCGGACTCTTACGCGGATTGTTGAGGAAATATCACGAGAATACCGCTCCGAAATTACAGCCGAGCTTAATGACCATCTCGAAAAGCCAATTTCCTCAAAAACTGTAAGAAAGAGCTCCACAAAGCCGAATTTCACGAGAGGGTTGCAATAAGAAATCCATATCAAAATAAATTTGTTCGAAATTTCCAGGGGTTTCTTTTATTTTGTCCAATCCCTTCCTCCATAGGGGTTGAGCACTCTGGCGAAGGAATTTACGGCTGCCGCTCGCATAATGCAAAGCTCTTCGAACGAATTGAGCACTCTGGTATCCTGTAAGGTATAAAATGTAAACAAACGAACGCTACTACTTAATACCTAATAATTCTCTAGCTGACGTGGTACACTTGTCGGTCGAACGATCTGATACTAAGTCTAACTTAAAGTTGTACAGGTTTCGATCCCAGTTTCAAGCGTCCTACGCGTCTAGCCACACTGAAGAATTGTGATACAACGAAGCAGTCTGTCAGTGGATGACAATATATATATATATATATAAATAATTTTCCATTTTTAGTTTTTCACACCAGTTCGATCTGGTGGTTTTTCAATGGAGTCTGAGAAACAGTAAGTCTTCTCAGTTCTCCAAACTGAAGAGACTTGCTGTTTCTAAGACTCCAGTAAAAAGCTACCAGTTTTCAAAGAATTTTAGTTTGTGTCAACAGTGTTATAGTCTTGATTTCTAAATTCTTTCTCAGAACTCTACTTCTTTTAGTCCTTTTTTTTTTTCGATGTTTTTTGATAAACGTTCCAAGTTTACCAGCGACAACTGGTATCATCATCACTTTCATGATCCACAGTTTGTTAGGGTTTTTTTCCAGTTCTTTATCCAGATCCAAGTATTTGTCTGTCTTTTTACATTCTTCTATTTTCACTCTTAGGTTTCGCTAGAACATCAACATTCATAAACTAACAAGTTCGTTTCTTCTTGTTAATTAACAGAATAAGTTTTAACGAGATGTTATTTTGTAGATAACACCCAGTTTCTGATAACGCATTAGGTTATCCCAAAGAGAATAACCTAATACAGAATATTCGATGGAAAACAGAACAAGTTAATATAATAAGACAATTAATTGTACACAATACGAGGAAGGAACTCAGTTCCCTCCCTGAGTCACAAGCGTTCAAGACACAAACAGATAATTCCATAGAGCGAAAAGGTGGAAAACACTCACTCTTCTTATGCCTGGAATCTAAAAGAGGAAAGCTCTATGTGCTCACTGTTGAGGAGCGAACCGCCTCGTCAGCTCAACTTAAAGTCCTGTTCGTGAAAGAGGCGGATTCCCCGGTTCATCTTGTAACTTGACCAAAATGGACTCGTGACGTGGGAGAGTTCTGCAAAAAACTGTAACAAGGTAGACCACTCCGCTTACAATGCCAAATCTAATCTACAGTTTGTGATTTAGGAATCTGTTTGTCACTTTAAGTTCCATAGAATATTATGCGTCCAATTTTCTAGAAAATATTCTATTTTGTGTATATATCATTTGTTAGTAAAGTCAGATTTTAACCTCTTGCAAAGTTCTTGGTGAACCACCTTTCCATCCAGTCATACCTACTCTAGTATTCCTTTGGTGCCAGATTACTGCATTCCTTTATGTGACAAACCATTTCATCATTATGATTACTTTTTCACTCCAGCATTCTTTCACTGGAGTCTAAGTGATAGTAAGTCTTCTCAAGTCTCCAGGACTCTTCTCAGTATTCTGGCCGATTTTAGTATTGTTTATCCTATTTCAGGCTCATCTAATCCTCTAAGCCACACTTTGGGGGCCGTTCCAAATGCACCAATTATAATTGGTATCACTGTGACTTGCATTTTCCATAACCCTTTAGTTCTCAGACAAGGTTCAAGTACTTGTCTTATTATTATTGCTACTCCTTTGAGAGTTTTTTTCACTATCGTCAGCTGATGGTTTTCCGCTAGAGTTTAAGTGACAGCAAGTCTCCTGAAGTATCATATTCTAGAGTTCATTTTAGCTCTCAAGCAAGGTCTTAGTACTTTCTCTCTTTTCACATTCTTTTAATTATATTTTGTGGTCCAAATGTTAATAAATTTATATTCTTATTAGAATTATAAAGTTACAAAATTCATTATTTTAAATAGTTTGGTTTTATCAAAGTACGAGGTGCATATGATAAGTTTCCAGACTTTTTTCGTATGGGCATTTAAAATTGTTGTTGACTCTTGAAAATTAACTATGTTATTGCTATACATCTTATGAAATGACTGACCAATTTTTATGATTTCAGTTTAAAATAAACATCTACAGCAGCAATTGGAATACACCCTACTAAAGCCTGATTGTCACAGCTGGGGAATTTCAAAAATGCAATCTGACAATTTAGAAGAACGATATACAATAAAATTCTGTTTTAAACTTGGAAAAAATGCCACAGAAACGTATGGAATGCTTCAGGCTGCTTTTTGAGCATCTTGCATGAATCAAGCATCAGTGTTTGAGTGGCATAAAAGATTCAAGGAAGGAAGGATGTCTGTGAGGGATGATGAGAGGTGTGGGAGGAGTAAGGAAGTCAATACACCCGAGTTGATTGGCCAAAGGGTTAGGGTTAGGGTTACTATGTTGAGGTTTTAAGGGAGTTCAGCAAGAGATTCCGTCGGAAAAGGCCAGCACTTTTCAAATCAGGTCAGTTGCATTTCCAGCAGGACAATGCACCAGTCCACAACTCCATCTTTGTCACAGACTATCTGACCAAGATGGGCATCAACACAGTTCCTTAGCCTCCCGATAGTCCAGACCTTGCTCTCTGTGACTTTTGCTTATACCCTAAGCTCGGAGGCTGTCGTTATGAGACAATTGAGGAGATGAAAAAGGCTGTGACGAAGGTCATTGACACGCTCACTCAAGAAGACTTCCGTGAGGCCTTCCAGAAGTTGTTAGAACAGTACAACAAGTGCATTGCAACCGGAGGAAAATACTTCGTATGTACCTCGTATGTATATATATTAACTTTTAATGTTTTCTCAATAAAACTTCTAGTCATAATTTTTCTAAAATTCCAAACTTCTACACAATAAAATCGTGAAAAAAATATCGGAAATGACAAAGAAAATAAAAGAGAATGTGTAGAAGTAATTTACTAAACATTTTGCTTAGATATGGCACAATGCCATATGAATAGGGCACCCCCATAAACTCGAACTCCTTCGTATAGGGTTGCTAGTCTAGCCTGCTGATTATTACACAATTCGAGGTGCCCAGAAAGAAAATGAAAGAATAGAAATGGGTAGAATATATATATATATATATATATATATATATATATATATATATATATCATCTTGTCGTGCCACTAGCACGGATATCCCTGACCCTCTCTCGCCACTTCTCCCTATCGTGCATGTCTGGTTCGTCTAACTTGGATAGTTCTTGTGATGGGAGGCATATGTATATATAAGTTTATGTATGTTCTGTCTCTTGCTCATAAATGCACACACATATTTGTGCATGTAGTTGTATGGATATTTACATATATACACATATTCCCGCTGTTTATCGTTGAGAAAGGGTGGGGCAAAGGAAGAGGGTGTGAGAAGAGAAGAGTGGGTGAGGAGTGGATGTGGATAAGATTGTTTCGATCTCATTTCCTCTCTTGATCCTACCTAATTTTTTGATAGCTAAAGTTTCATTCGATTTGAATATGAAATAACGGTTTTGAAGTGATTTTTATTGAGTGGTGATGATAATTAAAGTCATCATCAAATTTCATTTTTTTTAATCATTTTTTATAATGATGATGATTGTGTTGTCAAAGGTTATGTGGTGAAGTATTTATGTATAGGTCGTAGAAATGGTGTTAAGTTTTGAGTAGCTTTTGCCATAATAATAATAATAACGACTAATAAACAACATGTCACACCTGAAAACCTGGTCGGGGCTAAGAAAAGGAAACCTTAAGAGAAAAACAGAATCCCTCCAAATAACAGCACACAACAACGCAATAAGTGTTATATATTGACCCTCGACCGAGCAATTAATCGAGAGATGCACCTGTGTAAATAAGCAGAAGAACAGCGGAGGCAGGTGAGCGTTAGAAAATAATATAACCAGGTGCCCGGGAAGCTTGAGTCAGTTGGAGACAGGATGCCGAAGTGAGAACCAACTGCAGACAGAGGGCTTTGGGCTCTTAGTGACCCTCGGTTGAGCAACCCAAGCCAAGATGCGAAAGAAGTGCTGCTATGGGCGTGGATGAACTTGGGTCAATATAGCAGTCCGTCCTTGTCTCCACTCATTTCTCACACACAACAAACATCACCTTTCGAAAATAAAGTGTGAGAGATTTATATTTTTATAAAGAAGTGTATTCGTTCGTTATTGAAGTCGTTATTATCAGTTGATTTTGTTCACGTGTATATAACATAAGGACCAATCATATCAAAACGAGAATAGATAAGACAACAAAATAGCAAATGTGGGTTATGTGGTGATTGAGATGAAAACCATCAATCACATAATAAGCGAATGCAACAAATTAACACTGAAGGAGTATAAGACTAGACACGACTGGTTGGACAAGGTGATCCACGGGGAAATGTCCAAGAAATTTTAATTTAACGATACGAATAAATGGTAAAATCCTATGGGACTTTGACATACAAACGGATCAGCTAATCTCGGCCAGAAGACCAGACCTTATAATCATCATCATTATCATGTCGTGCTGGTAGCACGGATATTCCTGACCCTCTCTCGCCACTTTTCCCTATCGTTCATCGCCTCAGGCAGGTCTTCTGGACAACATCCCGTATCCTCACATAGTTGCTGAATGTATGTTCGTGCTGGTCGTCCTGCTTTTGCACGGCCATGTGTGGGGGTCCATAAGAGTACATCACTTATGAGCTCGTCCCTGCTTCTCCAGCAGTGTCCTGCATGTCTGGTTCGTCTAACTTGAATAGTTTTCGTGATAGGGGGCAGGTGGCCGTACAGTTGGTGTCTTGTGGGGTGTTGCCGCCAGGACTTATTCAAGATTGCTCGCAGCATTCTTGTGTAATTGCCGTCTAGCTTCTTTTCCAGCCGTTTTGTTAGAGTCCATGTAGTGCATCCATATAGCAGTATCGATGCGACCGCTGCCTGGAAGAAACTGCGTTTCATTTTATCGGTTAGGTCTGATTTCCATATAATCTAATAGCCTATTGATAGCTGTCCATGCTTTCGTTAACCTCATAAATACACCCAACCAAGCCGAGACACTACTGCATAGTTTGGAACGAGCAGCCGCAGGCATAGGCCTCTACATCAATGCACACAAAACGGAATATATGTGCTATAATCAAACGGGTGACATCTCCACTCTAGACGGAACCCCTCTTAAACTAGTAGACCTTATAATAATCAACGAAAAAAAAAGAGAACTTGCAAAATTATGGACTTTGCTGTCGCGGCCGATCACAGAATAAAACTGAAAGAAAGTTAAAAGAAGGATAGGTACCTGGACCTTGCTAGGGAATTGAAAATGCTAAGGAACATGAAGGTGACAATTGTACCAATCGTGATTGGTGCTTTTGGTACAGTAACTAAATGATTATTGAAGGGACTGGAGGATTTCCAAGTTGGAGCACGAGTGGAGACCATCCTAACTACGGCCAGAATACTGAGAAGAGTCCAGGAGACTTGAGGAGACCGGCTGTCACTCAGACCAGCGAAAAACCATCAGCTAAAACTGATGTCAAAAACTTTCAATGAGTGAATATGATAATTGTAACAGTTGAAATACTTGAGGGGTTTTTTAAATAAATTTCGAACACTAATTACATAACACAGTTTTAAAACAGAAAGACACTGATGAAAATCGAAAGTTAAAATCTGTCATTTCTTTTGTTTCGTTTTAAAAAAAATTAAATCAAATCAAGTATAATTCAAAAGATACAAAATCTCATATTGAAATGATCTGATGATAGTTTAGCATAAAAATCGAAACGTTTAACATTAGCAAATAAATCAACTATGAATAAAATCATCCCTCAGAAAACCTTGTGTTTTTCCATATTTGTACATTTACATAACGTCGGGTTTAATTCCATTTTCTCTTATACATTAATACATATGCGTTAAAAATTCCCTGGCTTACGTTGAGACTGCTGAGGGCTATGAGGCTATGTCATCCAGCAAACATAAAAGTTAGCAAAGTTTCGATCCTCGCTTACGTTGAGAGTGCTGATGGCTATGAGGTAATGTTATCAGGCTAACATAAAAGTTAGCAAGGTTTCGATCCTAGCTTACGTTGAGACTGCTGAGGGCTATGAGGTAATGTTATCAGGCTAACAAAAAAGTTAGCAAGGTTTCGATCCTAGCTTACGTTGAGACTGCTGAGGGCTATGAGGTAATGTTATCAGGCTAACAAAAAAGTTAGCAAGGTTTCGATCCTAGCTTACGTTGAGACTGCTGAGGGCTCTGAGGTAATGTTATCAGGCTAACAAAAAAGTTAGCAAGGTTTCGATCCTAGCTTACGTTGAGACTGCTGAGGGCTATGGCGTGATATTATCCGGCTAACATAAAAGTTAGCAATGTTTCGATCCTAGCTTACGTTGAGACTGCTGAGGGCTATGAGGTAATGTTATCAGGCTAACAAAAAAGTTAGCAAGGTTTCGATCCTAGCTTACGTTGAGACTGCTGAGAGCTATGGCGTGATATTATCCGGCTAACATAAAAGTTAGCAATGTTTCGATCCTAGCTTACGTTGAGACTGCTGAGGGCTATGAGGTAATGTTATCAGGCTAACAAAAAAGTTAGCAAGGTTTCGATCCTAGCTTACGTTGAGACTGCTGAGGGCTATGAGGTAATGTTATCAGGCTAACAAAAAAGTTAGCAAGGTTTCGATCCTAGCTTACGTTGAGACTGCTGAGGGCTATGGCGTGATATTATCCGGCTAACATAAAAGTTAGCAATGTTTCGATCCTAGCTTACGTTGAGACTGCTGAGGGCTATGAGGTAATGTTATCAGGCTAACAAAAAAGTTAGCAAGGTTTCGATCCTCGCTTACGTTGAGACTGCTGAGGGCTATGAGGTAATGTTATCAGGCTAACATAAAAGTTAGCAAGGTTTTGATCCTCGCTTACGTTGAGACTGCTGAGGGCTATGAGGTAATGTTATCAGGCTAACATAAAAGTTAGCAAGGTTTTGATCCTAGCTTACGTTGAGACTGCTGAGGGCTATGAGGTAATGTTATCAGGCTAACATAAAAGTTAGCAAGGTTTTGATCCTAGCTTACGTTGAGACTGCTGAGGGCTATGAGGTAATGTTATCAGGCTAACATAAAAGTTAGCAAGGTTTCGATCCTAGCTTACGTTGAGACTGCTGTGGGCTATGAGGTAATGTTATCAGGCTAACATAAAAGTTAGCAAGGTTTCGATCCTAGCTTACGTTGAGACTGCTGAGGGCTCTGAGGTAATGTTATCAGGCTAACATAAAAGTTAGCAAGGTTTCGATCCTAGCTTACGTTGAGACTGCTGAGGGCTATGAGGTAATGTTATCAGGCTAACATAAAAGTTAGCAAGGTTTCGATCCCAACTTGAAGCATCCCACTTATCTATCCTCACTTATGAGCTGCGGTACAACGTAACAGTCTGTCTGTGAATGACAATATATATATATATATATATATATATATATATATATATATATATTATCATCATGCAAAATATTTATTTTTCCTTACCATTAAGTTTCTGCTTCAATTGGTCAGACTTTAACCGAATTTTTAGACTTGGTTTAGTTTCTTTGTTTAATGGCATATCAACCTTCGTGAGTTACTCAATGCCAAAGCCATTCTCATAAAAGAACAGCAGTGATGTTTTTTAAGCTACTGAGATAGAGGTTTGGTTTGGTTTCTTTGTTTCATGGCATATCAACCTTTGTAGGTTATTTAATGTCTAAGCCATTCTCCTTGAAGAACAGTAGTGGTACTATTTAACCCATAGGTGGGAGGAAAAGAGGGTTCATACCTTTCCCAAGGGTATTTGCCCGAAAGTGAACGTAATAGCGCGGTCGGAGTACGAACTCGCGTACTCCGATTCCTCAGACCATCGCTTTAACCATTACACCACGAGGACACCCCCAAAGATAATAGGGTTCATACCTTTATCGAAAGTGAATGTAATAGCGCTACTGGAGTTCGAACTCACTTATTTCGAGGCTGTAATCAAGCACTTAACCCATTACGCCACTGGAAAAACTTCTTATACCGATTAAAGTCATAATAACACAGCCATGACTTGCGTGAGAGAGAAGATTTATAATTACATCTTTTTTTCCCAGATTATTTCTTTTTAGTCATATTATCCAGTTTACGAAGATCGGTGACCATCTTATACCCTTCGCGTAACATAGATAAATACTGCTTATAAATGTTATGAAGATGTAACCCAGAGGCAAAAAAATTGTTGACAAGAATTTCTTCTGATATTCTTTATAGCTATTTGACATATTACAGTATACGAGCGCGGGTATGTAAAATTGTAATGTACAGGACGCAGACGTATTTCAGTAAACTAAATCTGACGATGAGGCTCCAGTTCCGAAGATTTCCGGAGTGTGGGGTTGGCATTTCATTGCCATTACTCCCAAGTCCACTCTGGTTGTACTTGTTAGAGACTCATCTATGAGTCAAATAGATTTGTGATTTATATTTGATAGGAATACTTGATACTATATACCTGTGTGTAAATTATTTGTACCAAGAATAATTACTTGAAGCTATAATTGTTTACGAAGGATTATTATGATTACTTACTTGAAACCATATAAGTGTTTGCAAACAAACCATTATTATTAAATAGAAAGTATTGTTAAATAAGTGAGTAAAGTTGGCGACCATAGTCGAGGGTGACCCGAAGGCACCTTTTTCGATAGCTACACCAAGGTGTAGGGGAGGACGCTACTCCTTTCCCAGGATCCTTACTTTACCTTATAATGCTGAGTGTTAAGCAAGGAGGCATCAAGTACCATTTTTAAAGTCTTTGGTATGACTCGACCTGGGATTGAACCCAGGTCTCCCGGGCCATTGGAGAACACTCTAGCCAGTACTAACCGGTACTATTACACCAATGTCCGGTATATTGTTAAATAGAAAGTATTATTATTTTGCTCCTTTCAGAGTTTCTCACACCAACGTTAGCTGATGGCTTTCCACAGGAGTTTGAGTGACAACAAGTCTCCAGGACTATTCTCAGTATTCTGGCCGATCTTAATGATACTGTATCAATCCGTTAGTGACTGTATTGAGCATACCGATTACAGTTAGTATCACCGTCACTTTCATTTTCCATTGTTGTTGTTTTTTTGCTGAGGGGGGTTCTCTTGTAAGGTCTTATTGGTCTAGTGGGTAGAGTGTTCGGGGCCGGAAGGCCTGGGTTCAATCCCAGTTTGCGTCATACCAAAGACTTTTAAAATGGTACTTGATACCTCCTGGCTTAACACTCAGAAATATAAGGTACGTATCAAGGGTAAAGTGGATCAATCCCAGGGAAAAGAGTAGCGCCCTCCCCTACACCTTGGTGTAGTAGTTATTGAAAAGAGAGCTTTCTGGTTGCCAACAACTTATCGCTCCATTCGCTTTCTTTCAATTTTACTCTGTGGCCTGACGAGACGACAAAGTCCACTATACGGCAGATTTTTTTTTTTTTTTTTTTTTTTTTTTTTTACTATCACTAGGTCTGGTCGTCTGTCGGAGGTTTGGTGATCGGCTTGTATCTCAAAATCCCTGAGAAGTCTCATTCTCTAGGACCCATTCTGGTTTATGCATATACTATTTCTTCGTATGGTCAACTTTAAACTTCTTAAACAATTCCTAGTTAATCACCTTGCCCACCAAGTCGTGTCTAAAATAATCATATTTACCAACCCCTCCGCTCGGGCAGGATATAACACAAGGTCAATTTTTAAGCGAAGTTTTACAGGTTTGGATTCAGAGTTTTCCTTCTCCTAGACTAGTTGCCTCACCAAGTCTGCCCTACTATTTACCCATAGCTGGAGGGAGAATAATTGGATTCATACCTTTCCCAAGGGTATTAGTGCAATGTGAAATGCCATTAGCCTGGTCCAGGATTTGAACTCGTGTTGTCGTGTCCATATCCTACGACGATAACCATTACACCACGGGTACCTCCTAAGTCGTGTCAACTCTAATGCGCTAATCTGCTACATTCGCTTATTTTATGATCGATCGTATCCTTTCGATCATCTCATAATCTTCATTTACTATTTTGTTGCGTCTTATCTGTGGGGTTTAAAGATTTTTATGAAGGTCAGTGGCTAAGGGCAAGGCTGTGTTGCCGTAAGATGTCTGACTCCATATTTTTGGTTATTTTGCTTTACCCCACGTTGACTTGGCCTTTGCAATGCCTTGCCCAAAGAAAGTCCATAAGAAATATACAAAAAGGAAAAGATAAGAACAGATAGGAGACGAAAACATTTCTTTCATACTTTCCTTTATTTACCTGGTGAATGGACTAACCAACGCTACGTCTAAAGACATAGCGTGGTGCCCAAAACACCAGATAGTAAAATCGGTGTTGTCGGTTCGACGTCACTACCCGAAAAGAGGTCGGTTCACAGAAAACCTAAGTATTTATCTCTCTCTACCGGCTCCAAATTCGCCACTCCAAAATTCTTCTAATTTTGGCGCGACCGCTTCTCATTGGCTACTTTACATTTTATTAATTTCTTTTTCTGATTTTAACCGGATGGATGCGTGGAGCCTTATGCGTGGCGACGCATTTATACATTTTGTATCAGGCAGCCGACGAGTCAACATCCGGTTGGGAGTTCTTTGGTAATTCCTAAATCGCCACATATCTATTCTTGCTTTGGTGTAACTCGTTCTCATGCAATTGATTTTAGCTACAATTAAAAGAGTGTCTTTCTTCAGGTTTCCCTTTCTTACCCACGACCTAGTTTTCTCATGTAAGATTTCGTCTGTTTGTCGTTTGAAATGTCCCTACAATTGCTTTTCTTTCCATTTTTGTTTTCTAGTTATATTTGTTCTGTTGGTCTTCGTGTCGTCTGTATTGTTTCCGGTCGCGTATACATATCAGTCTACCGCTGCGCTTTTTTTATGTTGTCTTCTAGTTGTTGGATCGATGCATCAGCGCTATCTTTAATGCTGGCAAGTCCTCTTCCTCCATCTTTTCTTGACACATTGTCAACATCATCTCTGGAATGTAAGGCCTTATGGACTCGTGTTACTATTATCATTATCATTAAATAGAAAACTCTAATGTGGCTGGTTCTTCTCAAGCCTTCACCACAGCAAACAAATCACCTGTATAGATAGTCTAATAATAACGATCCAGGCAACCAATCTGCGAGAAGGAAAACTGTGAATTCAAACCAGCTTTTAACTGTTTAGCAATTAACTTCGTATTGCAACTGTGCTGAGACGTGTTGCTTTTTCAGTCACAATATATATGTGTGTGCGTATGTATTATCATCATCATCATCATGTCGCGCCGCCAGCGCGGATATCCTTGACCCTCTCTCGCCATTTCTCCCTATCATTCATCGCCTCCGGCAGGTCTTCAGGGTTACGTCCCGTGTCCTCACACAGTTGCTGTATGTATGTTCGTGCTGGTCGTCCCGCTCTTGCGCATCCATATGTGGGGGTCCACAGGAGTACATCGCTTATGAGCTCGTCCTTGCTTCTCCAGCAGTGTCCTGCGTGTCTGGTTCGTCGAACTTGTATAGTTTTCGTGATGGGGGGCAAGTGTCCGTATAGTTGGAGTCTTGTGGGGTGTTGTCGCCAGGACTTGCCTAATACTGCTCTCAACATTCTTGTGTAATTTCCGTCCAGCCTCCTCTCCAGCCGCTTCGTAAGCGTCCATGTGGTGCATCCATATAGCAGTATCGACACAACCGCTGCCTGGAAGAAACTGCGTTTCATTATATATATATATATGTATATAAATATGTAGGTGTATGTATATGTGTTTATGCATATATATATATATATATGTGTGTGTGTGTATATATATATATATGTGTGTGTGTGTGCGTAAAGGTATATGTGTGTATATATATGTGTGTGTGTATATGAATGTGTGTATATATATATGTGGATGTATATAAGTGTATATACATCTGTGTGTATATACATATATATGTGTGAATATGAATGGGTATATATGTGGGCGTACATATGTATATATATATATATATATATATACGTGTGTATGAATATTTCTCTCTCTCTCTCTCTCTCTCTATATATATATATATATATATATGTATATGTGTGTGTGTGTGTGTGTGTGTGTGTCTGTGTGTCTGTGTGTGTCTGTGTGTGTGTGCACATATGTATGAATTTGGGTATGAATGTGTATTTATATATATATGTGTGTGTGCGTATGTGTGTGTAGGTGTATATATATGCGCATATATATGTGTGTACATATATATGAGTGTAAATATACATATATATATATATATATATATGTATATATATATATATATATATTTGTGTGTTTGTATATATGCACGTGTTAAGGTATATGTTTGTGTATATATATATATGTGTGTATGTATTTATTTATATATATTTGCGTGTGCGTATACATATCTGTTTTTCTATGTACGTATCTCTGTATATATGTCTGCGCATATTTATATTTATATATATATATATGTGTGTGTGTGTGTGTGTGTGTGTGTGCGTATATGCGTGTGTATATATGTATATGTGTATATATGTATAAATATCTGTGTGTATATATGTGTATATATATGGATGTATGCATTTATATATATATATATGTGTGTGTGTGTGTGTGTGTGTGTGTATAGATATATGAGTGAATGTAAGTGTGGATATATACATATGTGCATGTGTATATATGTGTGTATAGGCGTGTGTGTATGAGGGTATAGGTACGTGTATGCGTGTATATCTGTGAGTATATGTATGCCTGCATGTGTATATGTATGTGTGTATATGGTTGTATATATGTGTACGTATTTGTGTGTATATATATATATATATATATCTGTGTGTGTATATGTGTGTATATGTGTGTTTTATATATGTGTGAGGGTAAGTTTGTGCATATACATATGTGTGTATATATGAGAGTGGGATTGAGTGTATATATCTATACACACACACACGCACACGCACACACACACACTCACACATACCAATATATATATATATATATATATATATATTGACCCCTTGTTCTTTCTTCTCCCTTGAAATCATTTCTCAGACAAAAGCCAATCTCTCTACCTCTCTCTCCCTCTCTCTCTCTCCCTCTCTCTCTCTCCCTCTCTCTCTCTCACACACACACACACACACACACATACATACGCGCACACACACATTCTCTCACGTAAAGACTTTCTTTTACTGCCATTATTTCCTCATCGTTTCTTTCTCTCTAACTCACCTTCTCTTCTTTTTTTTGGGGTGTCCTCGTGGTGTAATGGTTAAAGCGATGCACTGCGGAATCGTAGAATGCGAGTTCGTACTCCAGTCGCGCTATTACGTTCACTTTCGGGCAAAATACCCTTGGGAAAGGTATGAACCCCCTTATTCTCCCTCCAGCTATGGGTAAATAGTAGGACGGACTAGGTTCTTCAGCCTTGGTGAGGCAACTAGTCTAGGAGAAGGAAAACTCTGAATTCAAACCTGTTAAACTCCGCTTAAAAATTGACCTTGTGTCATATCCTGCCCGAGCGGAGGGGTTGGTAAATAGTACCTTCTCTTCTTTTTTTCTTCATTAAATATTATCTGAATTTATCTACGTTCCTCACCCCACCCTCTCTCTCTCTCTCTCCCTCTCTCTCTCTCTCTCACCTCAGGGTGTGTGATTTTAATCTTGTGATTTCAACTAGTTTGATTTCATTTAAAATTTTTTTATAATAACATCGTCTTCTGTCCGTCTACTTAACCCAGTTCGACGCTCATCCTCAACCCCTCCCACACTGTCTCTCTCATCATTCACTTTCTTTCACTCTCTCTTTCTCTCACTCTCTCTCTCTCTCTCTCTCTCTCTCTCTCTCTATCTATCTATATTCTCACTCTCACTCTCATTTTTAATATTTTTTTTACATGTCTTCTCTCGGTCTTTCTCAGTCACTATTTTTTTGTACTCTCACTATGTCTATCTTCCTCTCTCTCTCTCTCTCTCTCTCTCTCTCTCTCTCTCTCTTATGACCTCTCACTATCTCTCTTCCTTTCATTCTCTCCCATTCTATATCTGTATACTTCATTCTCGCTATCCCACTTTTTACCTCTTTCCTTCTCTCTCTATCAATCACCCTCACTATTTCTCTCTTGCTCTGTTTCCCCCTTTTTCTCATATTCGTGTCCCCCCCCTCTCTCTCTCTCTCTCTCTTTCTTTCTCTCTCTCTCTCTCTCTCTCTCTCTCTCTCTCTCTCTCTCTCTTACAGAGTGTTAGCCTTGCCTCATTCTTCACGTGCCGGCATCATTAAAGTGACGTGTCTTACATTTTCAAGATGGCAGCAGACAAAACGCTTTGCGCATGTCTGTGGTGCGTAAGCATGCGCGGTCCGGTTCCCCTGCAATGTCGACCGTCACGTCTTCTGACAGTTAATTAGGCGGGTGCGTTCGCAGATTTAATTGGATTTCCTTTTCGTCTTGGCAAATCACTTCAATTAATAGACGTGCTGTGGGAGATTACTTTTTTATTTGCTCAACAGAGACTCATGGTTGCCTACATGTCTAGCCGAAATTATTGGCATTAAAGTTCAGACGCTTGTAGCTACACAACGGTCATGTGCAGAGGCAGATGCAAAGACATTTTGTGGTCTGAGATGACGTCGGGACAACTTAGGATCGAACTCACCTGTAATATTTTGAGAGAACATCCTACTATCGCCCCCATGTCTGTCATTATGGTATAAAATCAATGTAATACCTCCGTGTTATGCAATAGATTATTATCTCCCTTACAGAATCAGCATATCCATCTGGAGCTTCAAAGAGTGTCGCATGACAGTCCCAGAAACCAATTCTATACCTCTTCAGGTCCCTGTTTTTTGGAACAGTAAAGTTTTCTCTAACCCTTCCACAGCCTTGTCAACGTTGCTTGGAATATAGTGACTGTATCCACTGCAGACAGCTAAGACTGCCTCTCCCCTCATCAAAAAAAGGAATGCCCTATGCTAAATTAAATTTTACCAACACATCGTAGTTAAGTTTTACCTCTATATCGCTGTTAAGCCATAGTATAATACAGCGGTTAAGCCTTGGCCTTATACAGTAATCAAAACTTCTCATTATACAGCAGTTATACATTACAGCTACATGACAGTTAAAATTTACGATTACATTGTGGTTACAGCAGTGTAATGGTTAGTTAAGCTTAACATGAATAATACTAACCTCAACTTAACAAAAGAACACGGGTATCAGGCACTCGATGAGGATCGAGCACACTTCAATACAAATGATCAACATAAGGACACTGGTGTCTGGCACCCAATGAGGATCGAGCACGCTTCAATACAAATAACATAAAGACACCGGTGTCTGGCACCCAGTGAGGATCGAGCACACTTCAATACAAATAATCAACATAAGGACATGGGTGTCTGGCACCCAGTGAAGATCGAGCACACTTCAATACAAATGATCAACATAAGGACACTGGTGTCTGGCACCCAATGAGGATCGAGCACACTTCAATACAAATGATCAACATAAGGACACGGGTGTCTGGCGCCCAATGAGCATCGAGCACGCTTCAATACAAATAACATAAAGACACCGGTGTCTGGCACCCAATGAGGATCGAGCACACTTCAATACAAATGATCAACATAAGGACATGGGTGTCTGGCACCCAATGAGGATCGAGCACACTTCAATACAAATGATCAACATAAGGACACGGGTGTCTGGCGCCCAATGAGCATCGAGCACGCTTCAATACAAATAACATAAAGACACCGGTGTCTGGCACCCAATGAGGATCGAGCACACTTCAATACAAATGATCAACATAAAGACACGGGTGTCTGGCACCCAATGAGGATCGAGCACACTTCAATATAAAAGATGAATTGGTTAACGATGAGGTGCAGTTGCAATTTATTTAGTTTCGTATGGTAGAAGGTCATATATAAAGGGTGTCCAGTGAAGATTTAAAATATTCAGCAAGACTTTCTGCCTATGGCCGAAGAGTTCGGTAGATAATTATTTACTTATTCTAGCTTAAGTGTGGCACAAGACCAGAAGAATAGGTCCTTGGTTTGGTTTGGTTTAATGACATATCAACCATAATTGGTTATTTAATGCCGAACCCTGTTTTTACATATATACTAAATATATGATTTGTAAACTTATTTTGTAGATATAGACTGTTAAATGATCAAACAGTTCTATTTCAAACAATTCAATTTATCTTAAGTCAACAAAGTTAAATGGTTCCACGTATTGCTATGTATCACCAACAATTCAAATGAACATCAGTCACCTGTTTACACACAGTTAAATGATCAAACAGTTCTATTTCTATTAATTCAATTTAGCATAAGTCATTTGTTTGCACTCAATTTAGATGTTCCCGTCAGGTGCTACTACTCCGGGCCAAAATGGACCATACAGCAATAAAGGAGTACACCGTATTCCCCAAAGCCCCAGCATTACTAGAGCCTTACCATCAGATTGTTTAGGGGGGTGTCCTCGTGGTGTAATGGTTAAAGCGATGAACTGCGGAATCGTAGTACGTGAGTTCGTACTCCAGTCGCGCTATTACGTTCACTTTCGGGCAAATACCCTTGGGAAAGGTATGAACCCCCTTATTCTCCCGCCAACTATGGGTAAATAGTAGGACGGACTAGGTTCTTCAGCCTTGGTGTGGCAACTAGTCTAGGAGAAGGAAAACTCTGAATTCAAAACCTGTTAAACTCCGCTTAAAAATTGACCTTGTGTCATATCCTGCCCGAGCGGAGGGGTTGGTAAATAGTACCATCAGATTGTTTAGTGTCATATCCAGGACATTTGTTGTGAGGTCTTACCCTTCTGCAGAGATGCAGTCGGTGTATTTTACAGCCCCCAGCTGACTTGGCTAAAGTATGGGTCAACCAGAAAGAATGGAACTAACAATGGTCTGCAAATCTAGCTTGTTAATCATTACACAGCATGATGTACCCAAAAGTTGGATAAATATATACATTCAACGCAAACACTGACCCACCCCCACAAAATTATCGTTCATTTGTAAATTGTACTGGAAATTGAGTTATTCTCTAAATTAAAGCATTTTAAGTGTATTGCTGTAATAAAAAAATATCTCGCTATGAGCAGTGTTGCAGGGTTTACATTTATCGTGTTTATGCAAACACAAAGAGAATTTTAATAATATACAAGTAGATATTAAGGTTGTTGCTTATTTGCATTGTGCCCACTGGTAAGCAGCCATTATAAAACTGTGCGTTGCACTTAGTGTTTATGCATATTGCATTAGGAGGATTTATTTTATTCGAAAAATATCTCCTTTGCGACTGAGAACGGCTTAAAAGATTAACGAAATACATCATAGAAATTCTGTGCCGATGTGAACTCAGTAGACAAGTGAGAGCTACGTTTGTCCGCAAAGAATGCATTTGAAATATGGCGACCAACTATAGTTGAGTCGCCAGAAGTATCGTCTGCAAAGCTATATAATAGGTTTGAGCGTTTGGTCAGGTCAGCCATCTTGTTTTGTTTGTGTGTGTATAAAAGGAAACCTCAAAACAATATATAATACCTAAAAAACTCTATATATAATACCTAAAAAAAACAATATCAAATCTCGACTTTCATAACTTATACTTTTTCCCACAGCCAGTAGTTTCATATGTTTTCTTTAAAATAGAAAACACGATCTTCTGATAGAAGTATCGTCAGCAAAGTAATATGATAGGTCTGCCCATTTTCAAGTCAGCCGTCATGTTTTGAGATTTCAGGTTATGTATAAATATATATATATCATCATCATCATCATGTCGTACCACTAGCACGGATATCCCTGACCCTCTCTCGCTACTTTTCCCTATCGTTCATCGCCCTAGGTAGGTCTTCAGGACAACATTCCGTATCCTCACATAGCTGCTGAATGTATGTTCGGGCTTGTCGTCCTTCTTTTGCTCGGCCATATGTAGGGGTCCATAAGAGTACATCACTTATGAGCTCGTCCCTGCTTCTCCAGCAGTGTCCTGCATGTCTGGTTCATCTAACTTGGATAGTTTTCGTGATAGGAGGCAGGTGGCTGTATAGTTGAAACAAAAACCGGTCACATTAGGATTATAAATTTATTTCCCTCCTGTTATGGGTATTGATGGGAATCAATAACACCAAAATTAACAGGTCTTCTTTAGATCCAATGTTTTTGTTTTCTTAAAGGAATTATTGCTCTGTGAGGTCAGTTACATTGAGCTCTTTACTTGGAAAATTTAAATGTTCATAGTTGAATAATTTTATTCTCCTGACGGAATTATTCCCGTCTCCGGTTTAACTGGACTGAATAATATATATATATATATATATATATATATATTATCCGAGGAATAAACTATCCTATGTACTTAATATAGATAAACAAACTTTTAGTAACTCGATTAAATAAATGTATATTTAAAATCGCTATTTGATATACTATATATATTATTTAAAAAATGAAGCTTCCTGGATGATTTAATCCAATATCGGTTACAATATTAATCCATTTCTCATCACGGTTAACTTAAAAACTAAAAGAAAAACTCACTGGTCTAGTGGGTAGAGTGTTCACCCATGTTCCGGGAGATCTGGGTTCAATCCCAGGTCGCGTCATACCAAAGACTTTAAAAATGGTACTTGATACCTCCTTGCTTAACACTCAGTAATATCAGGTACGTATTAAAGTTAAAGAGGAGCAATCCACGGAAAGGAGTAGCGCCCTCCCCTACACCTCGGTGTAGTAGCTATTGAAAAGGGAGCCTTCTGGTCACCCTCGACTACGGTCGCCAACTTTACTTATTTACTTATGTTATGTTTCCTAAACAGACGTTTAGTAATATCAATTTAAATTGATATTACTATTAATTATCTAGATAACATAGACTATATTATTGAATATTTAAAACAAACATTAATTTACATTTTGTTTTTTACGTAGAAGAATTATATTGTAAATTGAATTTCCATGACCAGAAAATCTGGCAAACACTTGTATGCAACATACGGAAACACTGGACACGTGTTTTGACCTAATAAGATCGAAAAAGTTGTCCAGTGGTTCCGTATGACACGTGCAAGTGTTTGCCGGAATTTCTGGTCATGGTAATTCAATTTCATCATCATCATCATCATCAACACGCCATCAACACGGATATCTCTGACCCTCTCTCGCCATCCTTCCCTATCGTCCATTGCTTCCGGCAGGTCTTCAAGGCTACATCCCGTATCGGCACAGGGCTGCTGTATGTAGGTTCGTATTTCATAGAAAATTAGGAATCAAAGGTTTTTTTTATTCAAATTATACTTTTTTTAATTAAGTCTTAACTCACTATTAATACCTTCCGATATTCACCGGTTTTCTATAAAAAAAATCAAAAGTAATTTAAATTATAAGTAACGAGTTCTTTAAATTAAAAAGAGGAAAGCTTAAACATTATATTTATCAACATATAATGATATTTCCAAAAAATAGAATTATATTTTTTTTCTTCTCCCCGGAAACAAGGTAGGAGTGTTTGCATTGTATTCAAAGCATAAATGTATCAAATTCCATCTGATGAAGGTCATTTTTGAAGACCTGAAATAAATTTATAATGAAACAGCTGAATTGAATTTTTTTTCTTTAAATCTATATATATATATATATATGCAAAAAGTAACTCTAATCTCACCTGGCCCAATCGGCTGGAGCTGCAGAATACAATGACTGCATAAAATAGCCACAACGTGTGTCCTGAATATAACGCTAAACAATCTGATGGTGAGGCTCCAGTAATGCTGGAATTTTGGGGAATGTGAAGTGTCCGTTTATTGCTATCGCTTCCAGGCCCGCTATGGCCCGGAATAGTAGCACCTGATAGGGTCCTACCTATAGGTCAAATAGAATTAAACTGCGTACTTAACTAAGCAGAATTGTTAGCAATAGAAGCGTTTTTACACTTAACTGTGTATAAACAAAAACTGTATTTATGCTAAGCTGAATTGTTTGAAATAGAACTTTTTTTTAACATTTGAACTGTGTACTTATGCTAAACTTAATTGCTAGCAATAGAAGCGTTTTTGCACTTAACTGTGTATAAACAAAAACTGTATTTATGCTAAGCTGAATTGTTTGAAATAGAACTTTTTTTAACATTTAAACTGCGTACTTATGCTAAACTGAATTGTTTGAAATAGAGCTGTTTATTTGCATAAAATGGATTTGGCATTAAATAACCTACAAAGGTTGATATGCCATAAACCTCAACCAAACTAAAGCATCAAATCTAACTTTTCAAAACTTTTAGTTTTTCTATAACTTGTAATTTCATGTGTTTTCTTTAAAACAAAAATCAAACTTCTGACGGTAGCATTGTCTGCAAAAGTATGTATTTGGTTCTTACATTTTGATCGTTATCCATCTTCTTTTTAGGTTCCAGCGTTTGTAGCTTGACTTAACCTCATCATCATCATCATCATCATATCGTGCTGGCAGCACGGATATCCCTGACCCTCTCTCGCCACACCTCCCTATCGTTCATCGCCCTAGGTAGGTCTTCAGGACAACAACCTGTATCCTCACATAGCTGCTGAATGTACGTTCGAGCTGGTCGTCCTGCTTTTGCGCGGCCATGTGTGGGGATCCATGAGAGTACATCTCTTATGAGTTCATCTCTGCTTCTCCAGCAGTGTCCTGCATGTCTGGTTCGTCTAACTTGAATAGTTTTCGTGATAGGGGGCAGGTGGCCGTACAGTTAATGTCTTGTGGGGTGTTGCCGCCAGGACTTGTTCAGGATTGCACGCAGCATTCTTGTGTAATTGCCATCTAGCTTCTTCTCCAGCCGTTTTGTTAGCGTCCATGTAGTGCATCCATATAGCAGTATCGATGTGACCGCTGCCTGGAAGAAACTGCGTTTCATTTTATCGGTTAGGTCTGATTTCCATATAATCGATAGCGTATTGATAGCTGTCCATGCTTTCGTTAACCACGTTTCGATGTCCTTTTCGGTTGATTCAACGCTGCTTCCTCGGTACGTGAATTTGTCTACTAGTTTAAGTGGGGTTCCTTCTAGAGTGGAGATGTCCCCCGTTTGGTTATAGCACATATATTCCGTTTTGTGTGCATTAACATGGAGGCCTATGCTTGCTGCTGCTCGTTCCAAACTATGCAGAAGTGTTTCGGCTTGGTCAGGTGTATTTGCCAGTATCGCTATGTCATCGGCGTAGTCGGCGTCGGTAATTGTTGTTGCGGGGTATCTTCTGCTTCTTCTCTTCGTCAGTTCGAAGCCGTTCTCTTTGATTTTGTCAATCGATGTTCTAAGTACGTAGTCTAGACAAATGATAAAGAGGTACGGAGCCAGCGTGTCCCCTTGTAGTACTCCTGCTACAATGTCAAAGTATTCTGTGTCTCCATCCGGTGATCGTACTTTTACTTTAGTGTTTCTATAGAGAATCGTTATTGCCGCTACGGTTTCTTTAGGTATGCCGTACGCTAGTAGGATTTGTTCCATCTTTCCTCTGTGAATGGAGTCGAAAGCTTTGGTAAAGTCGACAAATATTAATGTCACTTGTAGGTTCTTTGCCCGTACACCTTCAAGGATTCTGCGGATGGTTAATATTTGTGAGGTCGTGGATCTATTTCTTCGGAAGCCATTTTGGTTTTTTCTAAGTATGTTGTCGATTTTGGGTTCTATTCGGTTTCGTAGTAGGGCATTGTAGATTTTGGCAGCTATGGATGTAAGTGTTATGCCTCGGTAGTTTTTGGCTAATCCGAGGTCCCCCTTTTTAGGGAAGGGGAGTATGCATCCCTTCATCCATCTATCTATCGGATTTTGATTGTATACTGCGTTGCAGTGGCGGAGCAGTATGTCGTCGAATTGTCTGGTCTTCCATACTTCCGGCGGAATTTCGTCCAGCCCTGCAGCTTTCCTATTTTTAATTTTTCTGAGAACCGAGTCGAGTTCTTCTTGTGTGAACGGTCCTAGTTTAATGTCTAATTGTTTGCTAATTATTCTGGTGATTGGTTCATGTGTTATTTTTGATGGGTTTCCAAGTAAGTTTTCGAAGTGCTGTTTCCACAGTTTTATTCTTTCTTGTTGGTTTGCTGCTTTAAGTTTTGCTTTGGCTGTGTTCTTTCTTCTGCTCACTTCGTTTATTGTTTGCCAGGCAATTCTAGATTGTCTATCTTCCACCGAGTCTCTAATCTTATCTATCTGATTTTGAATGTATTCTGTCTGTTCCTTTATATATATGCCTGCTAATTGATATTGTGCCGTTTTTAGTTTTAAGGCATTTGTGTTTGTTGGGTTTTTTCGATAGTTTTTGGAGGCTGTTTTCACTAGTGCACGTTTTTCTCTCACCGCTAAAGTTTCCCATGGGACTCCATATTTAGTTTTAATTTTTTTTTTTTTTTTTTTAAATTAAAACTTAACCTCATACAAACACGTATTCTTACGTAACTATAACCCATACACGCATACGCACACACTCACACACTTACAACCACACGGAAACATTCGTACAAAATCCCAACGGTTTTTTACTGTATTTTTTCGATTTTCAATTCATTTCATTTTCTTAACTGCCTGATGATTGTTGTTTTGCAAAAAAACTCCATGAAACCAGGCGTTGCAGTCTAAATTCTATGAATTACATATATATATATCTAATATACATATATATATATATATATATATACACATCAGGGGCGGAGATGGGACTAGTGCTACTCGTGCCCGGCACGACCAATAACTCGGTCAATGTTATTCAAAATCGATAAAAAATCATCCATTAATTTCAAGCAAACATACTTGATCTGATCTCAATTAAATTACGTATCTATTCAAGTTTCGATAACTAAGTAGCCAAAAGTTCATAAATATATCTGGGAATAATACAACGATGCTGTTTTGAACGGATGGTCTTTGTCCGGCCACCGTCAGATCCATTGAACATCCCATAAAATCGGCTATAATGAACACGCGTAATCCGTGCCCAGCACTAGACACTTATAATAACAGTAATGTTAGCGAAATCTCGCTTTCGGCTGTAGCCAATAGAAATAGGAATCGAAACCCGTCCAACTTAGACGAAGGCTTCAGACCTTACAGACAGACTGTTTCGTTCTATTGAACATTATTTTTTGTCTACATATTTTTGTTTATCTTTTCTAGTTACTGTATCGATCTTATGATATCCGGCGGGAATTGGTTTATAAACCTTCCATAATTAACTATCTCCCTAGTACTTTCTGCCCAATCTTGGCCCATCAGGGAGGTGGAAGAGTATTGTAAAAATGATGTTACTTTTCGATGTACCTTACAACTTTGTAAGAATTAGCATTTATACTGGTGTATTGATAATGGCCCAAGATTGGATAGAAAGTACTAGGAAAATAATTAATTATGAAATATTTATGAACCAATTGCCACCAGATAACATAAAATCAATGCGGCAACTCGAAACGATAAACAAAAAAATATGTTGGCAAAGAATGCCTATAATGTTCAATCAAATATGTATCAATGAAGAAATGCTGCCCAAATATATATATATATATATATATATATATATCCTTGTGATTTCTTTATCTCCCCGGCTATATATATATATATATATATATATATATATATATATATATATCATTGTGATTTCTTTATCTCCCCGGCTATGGGGTAGAACTTCTGTCCTTCTTCTTGGATGGCATTAAATAACCTGCAAAGGTTA
>OY757932.1:16460638-16473138 GCA_963585895.1 Sepioteuthis lessoniana | reverse complement strand
AAGAAGTTTTATATAAGTTTTGCTTTGAATAAGGCACATGGAAAAAAGTAGTAAATGAATGAAGCAAAAGAAGGAAGGATATGAAACGAGTAAAGGTTGTGAAATGGCGCAGACAAAAGGAATATTCAAAACAAGGCGACGAACAAAACAAATTTATATATTATAATAAAACTTACATTGATACATAAAAAATATCGCTAATTCTATTAACAAAATAATCGTGTGTGTATATGTGTGTGTGTGTGTGTGTGTGTGTGTGTGTGTGTGTGTGTGTGTGTGTGTGTGTGTGTGTGTCTAACACAACTAAACTACAAAAGGATTACATATTTAAAATGTCTTTCTTTTTATGGTTGGAAACAGTCGGTTTCTCTGAGACTGGAAAAAATCTCATAAGTCTATGTATATTTGAATGTCTGCGAGGCCCATCCATGTTGTTGCTATTTGACGTCTGTTGAGTCACACTGGCGGAAGTGTGTTGCCGCTGCGAAGAAATTGTGTAAAAAGAGAAAGAGTGTTTGAAGACGACGTATTTATAGAAAATACGCGTCTTGGAAGTGGCTCCAAACCCAGAACGAAAATTTACTCGCGGACGTAGTTTTACGCAGGTCACGTGGTTCTCCTGGCCAATGGTTTCCCGAGACTGAATATTTGTGCGTCCGCCATCTTTGTGGGAAAAAGTGGCATACCACCCAAATTACATTATTGGAGTGTAAAGCCCTGTACATTTCACATAGCACTAATACCCTTGGGAAAGGTATGAATCCAATAATTCTCCCTCCAGCTATGGGTAAATAGTAGGACAGACTAGGTTCTTCAGTCTTGGTGAAGCAACTAGTCTAGGAGAAGGAAAACTCTGAATACAAACCTGTTTAACTCCGGTTAAAAATTGACCTTGTGTCATATCCTGCCCGATCGGAGAGGTTGGTAAATAGGGTATTCCCCGTTTTGAGGACGCCTCAGGCACCAAGTGATGAACTCATCCTTGCCAAGCAGATATTGCCTTGTAGAAGGCCCCCCGAAGAGTAGGTGGTTAGCACAATGCCAGCGATGTAACGGAAACACCCGGAGGCTCCCGGACAAACCAAGAGTTTCTAGCCAGTGGGATTAATGCGTTTAAAATTCTGCTATGATACATATCACTTAGAAATAAAGGTTTACTAGTTGTCTAAATTTCTGAGACGAAGCTTGATGATTTTTATCATTAAGGGTTTTCGGGCTATTGTCTTCATCTTTATTGTTATTTTCACAACGTTTCAGCCGATATATCCTCCGATCTTCTTCAGGTGTTTGTTGTCTAAATTTCTGAGACGAAGCTTGATGATTTTTATCATTAAGAGTTTTCGAATTATTGTCTTCATCTTTATTGTCATTTTCATAACGTTTCGGCCGATATATCCTCCGGCCTTCTTCATGTGTTTGTCGAACTCGGGAACCTACACGGAACTATGTCCTTTATTGAATCCACGGGGGTCACCTGTTCTGATTCCGTTTGCCATAACCGGGTACAAGTGTTAAGTATTCCTGTATTGTTACTCGTCTACAGTCGGGATTGAACCTGCAACCTCCAGATGATTGTCTCCTTAGAAGCTATGTGTCCTACAGAAACAATTCAGGTCATCTTTTCCCCTAACCCAAATTTCATTTGTTTTCTTTTTTTTTTTATTAAGTAGGGTTTTCTAAATCTTCATTAGAAATTTCTCATTATTTCTTTGTCTGAAGACGCAGATCTAACAGTTGTTTAAATATAGGGTTTCCTAAAATGAATATTATTACAAAAAATATGAGTCATTTTTAAGGTTTTTCCTTTATATATATATTATATATTATATATATATATACTATATATATATATATATATATATATTAGAAGAACGTAAATGCAGAGTCAACAGTCTGATGTGCACGTAGGTGAAAAACTGAAAATCACAAAATGCTATCCTAAAACACACACACACACACAGATATATATAATATATATATATATATATATATATATATATATATATATATATCATCATCATCATGTCGTGCCACTAGCACGGATATCCCTGACCCTCTCTCGCCACTTTTCCCTATCGTTCATCGCCCCAGGCAGGTCTTCAGGACAACATCCCGTATACTCACATAGCTGCTGAATGTATGTTCGTGCTGGTCGTCCTGCTTTTGCACAGCCATGTGTGGGGGTCCATAAGAGTATATCTCTTATGAGTTCGTCCCTGCTTCTCCAGCAGTGTCCTGCATGTCTGGTTCGTCTAACTTGAATAGTTTTCGTGATAGGAGGCAGGTGGCCGTACAGTTGGTGTCTTGTTGGGTGTTGCCGCCAGGACTTGTTCAAGATTGCTCGCAGCATTCTTGTGTAATTGCCGTCTAACTTCTTCTCCAGCCGTTTAGTTAGCGTCCATGTAGTGCATCCATATAGCATTATCGATGCGACCGCTGCCTGGAAGAAACTGCGTTTCATTTTATCGGTTAGGTCTGATTTCCATATAATCGATAGCCTATTGATCGCTGTCCATGCTTTCCTTAACCTCGTTTTGTTGTCCTTTTCGGTTGATTCGACGCTGCTTCCTAGGTAAGTGAATTTGTCTACTAGTTTAAGAGGGGTTCCTTCTAGAGTGGAGATGTCCCCCGTTTGATTCTCCGGGTATTTTTGTTTGTTGTTTTGTAAGAAGTGAATTATGTATTTATTCAACCCCTCTCCTTATGGGCAGGATGTGACACAAGGACAATTTTTGAATGGAGCACTTTTAGGTTGAATTCAGTGTTTTCTAGATTATTTCCGCACTAAAAAAAAACAACAGTCTGTCCTACTGATTACTCATCATAACAAGAGATAGTAAGGTTAGAGTTCGTGCCTTTCCCCAACGAGATTGGTACTAATTGAAACACAAACAGCCTCGTCGTGTTTGACATTTAAATGACTTATGCTAAATTGAATTGTTAGATATAGAACTGTTTGTTCATGTAACTGTGTGGAAACAAGAGACTGGTGTTTAATTGAATTGTTTGTTATACATAGCAATGCTTGGAAACATTTATCTGTGTGCAAACAAATTAGTAATATTGAATAGGATGATAAGTGTTTGATAGCAATATAAGTAAGCACTTCCCTGTCTGTAATTAATATTCAAATGAATTATAAGTGCTAGATAGCAAGAATTGAAACTGTTTTGATTTTTCAAAGCAATAACAATACTAGTATGAAAACAAATTAGTTCTAACTCATTTAAAAATAATATTACTGACAAACAAATCTTTTACATATTATGTTTATCCATCTAAATGTGAGCAAACAAATGACTGATGTCGTATTGTAAGAGTTACATAGCAATACTTAAAACAGTGTGCAAAGAAATTATTAACTGTAGAGTTATTCGTATTAGAGAATTAATCTTTTTTTATTTATTGCGGACTTTTTGTCCTCATCTTGGTAGTTTTTGTGTTGTTTCTTCTTCACTACGTTTCAGCCAAATTTCACCCCTGGCCTTCTTCAGGTGATTAACCGCGACCTCGGATAGGAATGCTGAGTCTTGTAACCGTATCCCCAGTAAGAAGGCCAGAGGTAAAATTTTACTTGGTCAAAAACGTGGTGCGATAGACAACAACTATGGAAGGCAGTAATTACTGGGGATACGGTTACAAGACTCAGCATTCCTATCCGAGGTCGCGGGTGAAAGAAGAAATAACACAAAAACTACAAAGATGAGGACAAAAAGTCCGCAATAAATAAAAAAAATATAATTCTCAGATTAAGAAGCCTCATCTCAAAATGATTCCAATTAAAGACAATGACATAGTGATACTGGCAAATACACCCAACCAAGCCGAAACACTACTGCATAGTTTGGAACGAGCAGCCGCCGGCATAGGCCTCTATATCAATGCACACAAAACGGAATATATGTGCTATAATCAAACGGGTGACATTTCCACTCTAGACGGAACCCCTCTTAAACTAGTAGACGAATTCACTTACCTAGGAAGCAGCGTCGAATCAACCGAAAAGGACATCGACACGAGGTTAACGAAGGCATGGACAGCTATCAATATGGAAATCAGACCTAACCGATAAAATGAAAGGCAGCGGTCACATCGATACTGCTATATGGATGCACTACATGGACTCTAACAAACCGACTGGAGAAGACGGCAATTACACAAGAATGCTGCGAGCAATCTTGAACAAGTCCTGGCGGCCACCTGCTTCCTATCACGAAAACTATTCAAGTTAGACGAACCAGATATGCAGGACATTGCTGGAGAAGCAGGGACGAACTCATGTGATGTACTCTTATGGACCCCCTCAATTCGTCGAGCAAAAGCAGGACGACCATACATTCAGCAACTATATGAAGATACGGGATGTAGTCCAAAAGACCTGCCAGAGGCGATGAACAATAGGGAAAAGTGGCGAGAGAGGGTCAGAGATATCCGTGCTACCAGCACGACATGATGATGATGATGATGATGATTTGTATTAGATGGCAATACTTCAAACCATTAAACAAACCGTTTTAAAATGTTATCAACATGTGTTTACAAATCATATATATCTAAGACGATTTAGCAATAAATAATCTGCAAGGGTTGATATGGCATAAAACCCAACCAAACGAAATCGTATATTTGATATATATCTATAAAGAAGATTTCGCATTAAATAACCTGCAAGGGTTGATATGTTATAAAACCCTGCTAAACCAAATCGTATATATCTAATATAATGTACAAGAAAGATTTGGCATTAGATAATCTACAATGGTTGATATACCATAAAACCCTGTCAAAGTAAATCATATATATATATATATATATAATGCATAAAGATGATTTGGCATTCAATAACTTACAAGGGTTGATATACCATAAACCCAACTAACCCAAAACATATATATAATTGCATATTTATAAAGAGTATTTGGCTTTATATAACCTACAATGCCATAAAATCCAACTAAACCAAATCCCATATATTTAATATATATGTATAAAGAGAATCTGACATTAAATAACCTACAATGGTTGATATGCCATCAACCCAACGAAACCAAATCCCATATATTTGATATATATGTATGAAGAAGATTTGTTATTAAATAACCTACAAGGGTTGATATGCCATTAAACCCAACTAAACCAAATCCCATATATCTAATATATAGGCATAAAGAGGATTTGGCATTAAATAACCTACAATGGTTGATATGCCATAAAACCCAACCATAACAAATCATATATATTCAATATATATGTATAAAGAGGATTTGACATTAAATAACCAACAATGGTTGATAAACTAAACCAAACCAAACCATTTCTGACGATGATAACCGTTACGCTATCTCGTGCACTTACTCATTCAGTTATAAGGAGTGAAATCAATATAACAGTTTAACTGTCACTTGTAACAACTTGTTTGTTGAATAAACTTAAACCTAGAACAAAAGCAGCTGAAGTATCTTGTGATAAAGAACAACGGGAAACAGATGGGAAAACAATTCAAAATTCATAATAAAATCTCAAAAAAAAATAATAGAAAAAGGCAGATGATTGTTGAAGCTTAGTAAACAACGACATCCTTATAACTACGTAACAGTTCTGATAAAACGACTTCGATTCTCTAACATATTCTATCCAAAGGACATTCTTATACCTCAAGTGTTAGTCAGATATTGTTACCTGGTTATGCTGCAAGGATAATTCTTTCCGCAGATACACAAAAGACAGCCCGGAGCAAGATTGGAACACCTACACAGTCTGCTTGCCGACTACGAGAATTTAGTGGGTAATGGAGTGGACGCGGTTCGGGCGTATCAAGGCTTCCTCTATGTCCAAACTTGTGATATTTCGCTCTGGGGGGAAAAGAAAATTTTGCAACATCGTTTAAACAAGTGAAAATGGCTACGAGATAAAAGAAGATTTCCTCGGACTGAAGCCGCCAATCTTGCTCCAAAGAATGCGCAAAAAAAATCGGATTATCTTTCGTTAACAAATATTAACATATAGTTACTTACTAAGCTGAACTAAGTTTGATACAAGGTCAGAAATATTGAGCACTAGGCAACTGAACAATCTTAAATCTGCTGCAAGGCTCCAAATATGGATCCTCTATTTTTATTCTGCATGGATTAGGACAGAAGGGATGTCCTGGGTATGACACTAAACAACATCTGATGGTGAGGCTCGGATTCTGGAGATCTGGGAAGTGTGGAGTACTCTGTCATTGCCATTACTCCCTTGTCTAACCGGCTGGGGCTGCAGAAAACACCGACTGCATCTCTGCAGAAGGCTTAAGACCCCGCCCAATGAGTGTCCTACATATGACACTAAACAATCTGATGGTGAAGTTCCTGTAATACTGGAGCTTTAGGGAATGCGGAGTAACCCTTCATTGCCGTCGCTCCCCAGTCTACTCTGACCTGGAGTGATAGTACCTGATAGATCCTATCTATGAGTCAAATAGATCTAAACTGTGCGCTTATGCTAAACTGAATTGTTTGAAATAGAACTGTTTTTGTATGCTAAACTGAATTGTTACTCTTTTTCTTTACATTATAACTGTGTACTTATATTAAAATGAATTGTTTGAAATATAACTGTATATATATATATATATATATATATATATATATATATATATATATATATATATATAATTAATTTGGCATTAATAACCTACAATGGTTGATGTGCCATAAAACCAAACCAAACCAAAAAAAACATTACTCCCTGGTCCACTCTGACGGTACTAGTTGTACCAGTTAGAGTTCCATCAATGGGTCAAATAGATCTGTTTCAAAATTATACGTACTCGATTGGATCGTGTACAAAAAAGACCCTCGGAAAAAAACCCTCTGAGAAACCAACTACACAAAAAATGTTAATATGAATGTACTGTGAATGCGATTCCCGAACTTCTAGACATGAAATAACGCTAGACGGTCGACATACTGTTGTAATCAATAATCAATCAAGTTTATCTTGTTTTGGTACAAAGCCAGGAATATGGTGTGCCAAAACGAGAAAAAAGTAAGCACAGCTTAAATTCTGTGTAGGACACCTTGTGAGGATCAGACTCACAACTCAGTTGTATCTATTTACTAAGCTAATCTCTGATTGATTGATTCATTTTAACGACATATCAATCTGTCTAAAGTTATTATATGCCTAGAAGCAAGGGAATTTTTCGTCGCGGTGTTTCTCGTGAGTTTTTTCGCACACAGTTATATGGTTTCAAGTATTCCTATTCAATACTAATAATTTTCAAGCAGATCTATTTAACCAATACAGAGGACCCTAACAAGTACGACAACTCCGGATCAGAGTGGATCAGAGAATAATGATAATGGAGGGATACTCCAAACTCCACGTATCTTTAGAACTGGGGCCTCATCATCAGATACAATTTTATGTCAGGTCCCTCCTCCTCTACAGGGGATACCATATTTACTAACCCCTCCGCTCGGGCAGGATATGACACAAGGTCAATTTTTTAAGCGGAGTTTAACAAGTTTGAATTCAGAGTTTTCCTTCTCCTAGACTAGTTACCTCACCAAGGCTGAAGAACCTAGTCTGCCCTACTATTTACCCATAGCTGGAGGGAGAATAATTGGATTCATACCTTTCCCAAGGGTATTAGTGCTATGTAAAATGCAATCAGTCTCGTCCAGGATTTGAACTCGTGTCGCCGTGTCTATTTCCATTATACCACGGGCACCTCGATAACCATTATACCACGGGCACCTCTACAGGGGATACAGTCAACATATTCTAAACCCAACAGACGAGGGCGGGGGTGGGGCTACTAAACCTAGTGTGGGACAATTAGTGAGAATCGAATTCAATAAAAATAAACGTGCATATGTTGGTGTACAAGTAGTTATTTACATAGATTAGTGTCACATATTGTACTGCTGGACAAACAACGAAGCCACGTAGATATATAAAAATACAATTTATATTTTTATTCTTCGATGGCGACAGTCAGGGAGAGTTCACGCATATATTTCTTCTGTGGCGAGAACCCTTTGTGTGACTTAGAGCGACGCCCGGAGAACACATACGGGGGACCTGACAGGTTGGCTTGAGGGACCAGCAGATTTCCCTCTTCAGTCCAAAATTACAGACCGTACATTGTCTTTCAACTCCCACGCGGGAATATGAACACGCCTCTTCGCCCACGTATTTTCTGTTTATGGCTAGTTATCGGAATTTACATACTTCCTTTTTTCCGGTAATTTGTGGATCTTATCTGTGAACCGAAATATCTGTCACTCTATCCACAGGCAATAAATTACATCCTCTTTTATTTTTCTCTTTCCTGTAAAACCATTTTGTTGATGTTATCTTGCGACCGCATTGAATCTGCTAAGTTCGTCCACGGCACTTCATTGCCAGCTAAGTCAGTATATTACATTATCTTCAGCACTCGCTAGTAACGGTCTCTTAGCCAATCTCATAAGTAATTACATAAGGAAAGGCAGCAAATAATGTAGTTTTGTTGTCATTTGTTTAACCCAGTATGACCCAAGGTTACCCAGTGAGAATCTTAATCATTAAGAAATGTTTGCTCGTCAAGCCAACTGACAATTACACCACACACGGTGAGCAATCCTTCACTAAGCTGAAAACAGTTTTGCACAAGGCTAGATTTATGGAGCACCAAGTTAGAATCAAACTCACTTGTAAGGGTCTGTTGGCCGAGCTTACAAAGCATCATACTACGCGACGCGTGTATATTTGAAGGTAATGCATGTCACCCGGAGTTTGGTACAAGACCAGAACTATATATTTACCCAACATCTCCATCAAGGGCAAAACGTAACTCAAGGTCAATTTTAATCGACGTAGACCAGGTTTGGGTTCAGAGTTTTCCTTCTTGACTTGGTGCTTTGCCAAAGCAACAAAACCCAATCTGTCCTACTATCAGCACATAGCCGGCGAGGGAACAGATAGATTCATGCCTTTCCCAAGAGCATTAGCGCCCGGTTAAATGGACTCGACGAGTTTAAACTCTCGACAAAGCTGTTTGCACTTCCCTGTGCGCTAATACCCCTCGGATATGAATTCATTTCTTCATTACCACTCCCATCACCTACGCTTCAATAACAAGATGTGATACAAGGTCAATTTTTATACGGAGTAAAACGAGATAGAATCCAGTTTTCCTTCTCCCAAGCTGGTTGCCTAATCAAGACTAAAGAAACCAATCTGCAACAACTAGAGAGAGGAATTTATGCTTTTTCATATGGCATTAGAGCGAAGTGCTTTGTCCAGGATTTGAACTTCCGTCACCGATTCCATTCCATAAGAAGATAACCGTTACACTAACTCTTTCTCTAAAAGACCCAAAATATAGCGTGGTGTCTTCAATAAGTTTCCAGACTTTTTTTGTACCGGCATTTAAAATTGTCGTAGACTCTTGAAAGATCTGTATGTTATTGCTATACATCTTATGAGATGACTGGCCAGTTTTTATGATTTCAGGTTCAAATGAACAGTTACAGCAGGAATTGGGATACACCCTACTAAAACCTGATTATCACAGCTGGTGAATTTCAAAAATGCAATGAGGACACTTAAAAGAATGATATGCAAAAAAATTGTTTTAAACATGGAAAAAATGCCACAGAAACGTATGGAATGCTTCAGACTGCTTTTGGAGCATCTTGCATGAATCGAGCTTCAGCTTTTGAGTGGCATAACAGATTCAAGGAAGGCAGGGAATCTTTGAGGGATGATGAGAGGTGTGGGAGGAGTAAGGAAGTCAATACACAAGAGTTGATTGGCCAAACGGTTAGGGATAGGGTGACTATGTTGAGGTTTTAAGGGAGTTCAGGAAGAGATTCCGTCGGAAGAGGCCAGCAGTCTTCAAATCGGGTCAGTGGCACATTTCCACCAGGACAATGCACCAGTCCATAACTCCATCCTCGTCATAGACTATTTGACTAAGATGAGCATCAACACAGCTCCTCATCCTCCCTATAGTCCAGACCTTGCTCCCTGTGACTTTTAGTTATTCCCTAAGCTCACAGGCTGTCGTTATGAGACAACTGAGGCGATGAAAGAGGCTATGACGAAGATCATTGACACGCTCACACAAGAGGACTTCCATGGGGCCTTCCAGAAGTTTTTAGAGCGGTACAAGTGCATTGCAACCGGAGGAGGTTACTTCGAAGGGGACTAGAGTTTCATGTGTGTACTATCAATAAAAGTACCCAAATGAAAAAGGTCTGGAAACTTATTTAATGATCCTCGTACTTTGGTTTCTTATTTTAATGGCATATCAACCTTCAGGCGTTATTTAGTGCCAAAGCTATCCTTAAAAAAGGAGTTTAGTGATACTTTTTAACCCATAGCTTGGAGAAGAAGGAAATTTATACCTTTCTCCTTTCGGTATTAGTGTTATATAACTAGGGAATAATTTTTTTATATTAATCATTTTTCGTTAATCATATTCTATCATTCAGTTTGGTTGGGCTTTGAACTATTCGGGTTAAGACTTCAGGTGCATAGTCATTGGGTACAGTTTTACGCTCGTGCGAAAAGGATATGACAATCACCATTGTCATAATAAACCCCCAGACAGGAAATCGGGCAGGGGTGTGGATGATGACATGCCCGGAAGAGATGGTCCTGAGAATTTGAGGATTTTGAAAAGGAGTCAGTTGGGAAGTTGACATGGGACCATGGAGGCAGAGAAGTGAGTTTCTGCCATTAAGACAAAGAGTTGAGAATTGGGGATTTGGCCATTGAGTCGAAGAGTTAAGTTATTCGAATCTCTACCGACAAAGATGAATTGAGATCTTAAACATCACGAGATGTACCGAACGTTAGGGGTGGGATTAGCATAGTATGATTACGAAAGATTTTTAAGAATTGTGTCTCTCTCCTCGTGTCGAAGAACCGAAGACAGGAGTTAATAAATGTGTTCGTGCCTGGACAACAGAGTCCGCCTGTTTCCGTCTGTGTATGGGCATTATAACTGTATCTGTATTGTTATTACGGACATCACCAAATTATGCAACATTAGTGCAGAAGTGAACGTAATGGCTCGACTGGAGTTCGAACCTGCTTACTACGGTGTCACAGCCCAGCAGTTAAGCGACGACGCCACCGACTTCCCAACCCTGTGAAGATAAAATTCATTATTCAACTAAGTGTATCTTAGTTTTATCACAAAACAAAAATTCTTCAATTTTGTAATTGATACGTGGAACCAACATTTTAACAATGTCAACACGACTCAGTGCAGCCCAGTCGGGTGGTGGGGTTGTAGAATACGCTGACCCCCCACCAAACGAATGTCCTGTATATGACATTAATCTGTTTGCCCAGTCGGCTGGGGCTGCAGAATACACGGACTACATATTTGCAGTGGAGTAAGACTCCCCCAACGAGTATCTTGTTTTTGACACTAAACAATCTGGTGGCAAGGCTCTAGTAATGCTGGAGCTTTGGGGAATGCGGAGTACCCCTTTCTTGCCATCTCTCCCAGGTCCACTCTGGCCCGGAGTAGTAGTACCAGATAGGGTCCTATCTATGGGTTAAATAGAACTAAACTGTACTTATGCTAAACTGAATTGCTTGAAATAGAAATGTTTATATGTATAAAAATGAATTTGGCATTCCATAAACAACAATGGTTGTTATGCCATAAAACCAAACAAATACACAGTTATAATCAAACAGTTCTGTTTCTAACAATTCAATTTAGCATAAGTCAACAAAGTTATATGGTTCTAAGTATTGCTACGTATCACTAACAATTCAGTTAAACATCAGTCATTTCTTTGTGCACAGTTAAATGACCAAACAATTCTATTTCAAACAATTCAGTTTAGCTTAAGACTTTTGCTTGCACTCAGTTTAAATGTCAAACAGTTCTGTTTAAACCCTCGCCATCAGATTGTTTAGTGTCATATACAGGACACACGTTGGAGGGGTCTTACCCCTCTGCAGAGATGCAATCAGTGTATTCTACAGCCCCACTGACTGGGCCAACAGATTTGTGACCTATTCAAGACACTCGTTGGTGGATTCTTACTCCTCTGCAGAGATGCAGTTGGTGTATTATGTAGCTCTAGCCGACTGGGCCATAACTATCTGCAAAGAAATAACTGATGTTTAATTGAATTGTTTGTGATAGATAGCAATACTTCGAACCATTTAACTTTGTTGGCTTATGCTAAATTGAATTGTTTAAAATAGAACTGTTGTGTCATTTAACTGTGTGTAAACAAATGACTGATGTTTAATTGAATTGTTAGTTATACATAGCAATACTTCAAACCATTTAACTGTGTGCAAAAGAATGAACTTAGGCTCGCTTAAAAACGTTATCAACAAAATGTGTTTACAAATCATGTATATTTGATATATATGTATAAAGAGGATTTGGCATTAGATAACCGAAAATGCTTGATAAGTCATAAAACCAAGTCAAACTAATCCAAACGACTCAGAGCTGTTAAAAAGATAAGCATGGGTGAAATTTGGTA
>OY757932.1:16435638-16455638 GCA_963585895.1 Sepioteuthis lessoniana | reverse complement strand
AGGTGCTACCACTCCGGGCCAGAGTAGACCTGGGAGCGATGGCAATGAAGGGGTACTCCGCATTCCCCAAAGCTCCAGAATTGCTGGAACCTCACCATCAGATTGCTTCGTGTCATATCCAGGACACTCGTTAGGGGTGCAGTCAGTGTATTCTACATCCCCAGCCGACTGGGCAAAAAGGCATTAAGTATTTCCATGTTTAAGGTACACACACATGTCGTACACGCGTTATCTTGTCATTAAAGGGTTTTGTTTTGAACTCGGGGTGGTAGACAGAATGTTGAAAAATAAACACTTCGTCGGCTGAGGATGGTGGTGACGTCACGCATAAAAGTTTAAGACACGTGTAATTATCATGATTAGCAAATGAAATAATTAAGATATGAGGTCCATTAAATAAGTTTCCAGGCTTTTTTTACGGGCATTTAAAATTGTCGTAGACTCTTGATAATTCACAATGTTATTGCTATATATCTTATGAGATGACTGACCAATTTTTATGATTTCAGGTTCAAATGAACAGCTACAGCAGCAATTGGAATACACCCTACTAAAACCTGATTGTCACAGCTGGTAAATTTCAAAGATCTGACTCTTTAAAAGAACGATATGCAATAAAATCGTGTTTTAAACTTGTAAAAAATGATGCCACAGAAACGTATAGAATGCTTCAGACTGCTTTTGGAGCGTCTTGCATGAATCATCAGTTTTTGAGTGGCATAAGAGATTCAAGGAAGCCAGGGAGTCTGTGAGGGATGATGAGAAGTGTGGGAGGAGTAAGGAAGTCAATACCCCAGAGTTGATTGGTCAAAGGGTTAGGGTTAGGGTTATTATGTTGAGGTTTTAAGGGAGTCCAGGAAAAGATTCCTTGGGAAGAGGTCAGCACTCTTCAAATCGGGTCAGTGGCACATTTCCATCAGGACAATGCCCCAGTCCACAACTCCATCCTTGTCACAGACTATTTGACTAAGATGGGCATCAACACAGCTCCTCACCCTCCCTATAGTCCAGATCTTGCTCCCTGTGACTTTTGGTTATTCCTTAACCTTAGAGGCTGTCGTTATGAGACAATTGAGGAGATGAAAGAGGCTGTGACGAAGGTCATTGACACGCTCACACAAGAGGACTTCCACGGGTCCTTCCAGAAATTGTTGGAACGGTACAAGTGCATTGCAGCCGGAGGAGGTTACTTCGAAGGGGACTAGAGTTTCATGTGTGTACTATCAATAAAAATGCCCATAGGAAAAAAGTTTGGAAACTTATTTAATGATCCTCGTATATATATATAGCCACAAAAAATCTAGCAATTTTTCTTTTATATTATACTTTTCACTGGTTCTCTCTCACACTCTTTCTCTCTCTCTCTCTCTCTCTCTCTCTCTCTCTCTCTCTCTCTCTCTATTTATATATATATAGAGAGAGAGGGAGAGAGAGAGTGAGACAGAGAGACCAGGGTTGTAGGTCACTCAGAATCTAACTCTTTGATAATGGTCTTCGAGTTTAGTTTGGCAGTAATCATAGTAAGCAAGTTGACCTATTATTCACAACCAAGAGCCTAGTTAGGAAGAAGGCCAGAGTGATTACCGAACACACGAGTAAAAGTTTGTAAGCCTCGTTCAGAAACTATTCAACCACATGACGCGAGCATTTGTAAAAGAGATGAATACCGGTATTCAAGTAGGTTTTGACATATATATATATATATATATATATATATTAGAAAATGTATAAATGATTGAAAAAAACACCTATCTACAAATTAATAAATCTCATTTCTTTAAATTGGGCGAAAATTTTGTTGAAAAAAATAGTTACAATTTTTTTTTTTCATGTAAGAAAATATCATATTTGTCAATACATAAATATTTTAAGATAGAAAGTAAGTTCATGCATGAAATATAGCAGTTTGAGACTGTCTCGCTCTAGCTGATGTATTTTTAGTGTGTAAAAGATCTTTGTGTGAGTGTGTTACCGTATAAGAAGGAAAGTATTTTTATACAGTATTCTTCAGCAGAGGAAAGATTGAATAGCTGCAAGAACAAATCTAGTTAAACAATATTTTCATTCAGTTGTGAATAATTAACCGATGTTGAAATAAAATGCAATTCTTGAAGCTACAGAATGTAAGATTCTCACTCAAAAGAAATAGATAGTGTGAGTAGGTTACAGAATAAATCCGTAAAACCTACTGAAGAATTATCCATTCCATCACTTATTTATAAGATTGAGGTAAACTTGTAATTAGATTTTAAAAGTTGTTTTATGTATGGTTCTAATTAGTTAAAAAAATGTATTTTTGACATTCTTGGAGGGAAAAGATTTCCGAGATTATTTTGGGTTTTAATCCTTCATATGTTTCGTGGTAAGTCAAATATTGTCGTCTGCAAATCTCACAGAAATTTTAAAACAAGCGCGTAAGCGCTGATTGGTCTATAAATGCAAAAATATAGATACAAAATTGCATCTTCTTGAGGCTATTTTTTGTACAAAAATAAATATCATTCTTAGATATAGAAATCAAGCGCTTCCCTATATATATATATATATAATCCAAGGAAAATTGTCGAAGGAGAAGACTAAAAGGTAATAATCCAAGGAGAATGTAGAAATCCAATGGAGTGCTCAATGCCAACGGCTATCAAATATATAAACAATTTCAGTTTAAATATATATCAAAACTCATGTGCAGAGTAAAAATATCTTTTATAAATCAGATGAAAAAGAATTCAATTTGATAATTCCATAATAAATTTATTTCGGTCTATTGATTGTATTGTGACCTCCTTTGTCTAATTTATAACACACATACACATTGGAGGTGCCCGTGGTGTATTGGTTATCATCGCTGGAAATGGACACGGCGATTCGAGTTCAAATCCTGGACGAGGCTGATTGCATTTCACATAGCACTAATACCCTTGGGAAAGGTATGAATCCAATTATTCTCCCTCCAGCTATGGGTAAATAGTAGGACAGACTAGGTTCTTCAGGCAACTAGTCTAGGAGAAGGAAAACTCTGAATTCAAACCTGTTAAACTCCGCTTAAAAATTGACCTGCCCGAGCGAAGGGGTTGGGTAAATAGGATAACACACATACACACATATATGTATATATATAATATCAATATAATGTCAGTGGGTAAGACTCCCCCAGCGAGTGTCCTGAATATGAAACCAAACAATCTGATAGGGAAATTCCAGTAATGTCGGAGGTTTGGGGAATGTGGATTACCTTGTCCATGTCATTGCTTCCTGGTCCTCTCTGGCTTGGAGTGAGAGCATCTGATAGGGTCAAATAGAACAAAACTGTGTAATTTCGCTAAACTCAATAGTTTGAAAAGAACAATTTTTACATAAATATGTTAACAAAAAATGTGTACTTATGCTAAACTGAATTGTTAGAAATAGAACTGCTAATATGTATTAAAAAGGGATTTGGCATTGAATAACCTACAACGGTTGATGTGCCATAAAACCCAACCATTAATATTGAGTAAAACTCAACAGTTGTAATCCATCATAAATTTATATACATCTGTTGAATTTTATTTGATATTAATGATATAATTGGCTTTGTATGTGAATTTTTTCATATATATATATATATATATTATTAATAGCCATACATTGAGCCTCTATTATTAATATTGTGTATTCTGTACGGATTTTTCCGGGCCATTGGCTTAATGAGTAGAGTGTTCGCCAATGGTCCGGAACACCAAAGTGAAAAAAATACGAAACGAGAAATAAGTACCTAGACCTTGCTAGAGAACTGAAAACTATGGAACATGAATGTGACAGTGATACTCAAAATCCAGTAGAAGAACATCAGCTAACACTGGTGTGAAAAAATTTCAAAAGAGTAAGAAAAAAATAATAATACCTAATCACCTAATCTCAGTCAGACATACAGACCTAATGATAGACAACAACAAAAAAAAGGAAACTTGCAGAATTGTGGACTTTACAGTCCCGGCTGACCACAGAGTAAAATTGAAAGAAAGCGAAAAGAAGGATAAGTATTCAGACCTTACTAGGGAATTTAAAAAACTGTGGAAGGTGAAAGTGACGATTACACCAATTATAATTGGTGCTTTTTGCACAGTTACCAAAGGATTGATAAAGGGACTGGAGGGCGAGTGGAGACTATTTATATTGAGATCGTCCAGAATACCGAGAACAGTTCTGGAGACTTGTGGAGACTTGCTGTCACTCAAAATCCAATGGAAGAATATCAGCTGGTGTGAAAAACTCTCAAAGGTGAATAATAATAATAATAATAATAATAATAATAATAACCCCTCAAAAAGCAAGAAAAAAATCAAAACCAGGATAGGAGATTCGACTGGAAACGCAAATTAAAAAAATCTACGAAAACTGGCCAAAATGATCAAACAAAGGAAAGACGTAGAAATATGTAGGAACAAAAAGGAAAAGGCAACACAAGAAAAAATAACAATACCACTTGAGAAAATAAACCAGAAATTACTGGTGAATAAAGAAAGATTAAAGAGATATCGACAATACAGACAAAACAGGACATTCCAATATAACGAAAGAAAATTCTATCAACAACTGTGAGGAGAGGACTCGAAAACCTACCAACAACCGGATGCAAAAGAAACCGAACGATTTTGGATTAAAATATGGCAACCAAAAGCATAACGAAAAGGTTTAATGGATAAACAATATGACAAGAGAACTAGAAGGACTCAAAGAGGCCCCGAAAGCAGAAACGACTCTAAAAAATCAAACTGAAAAACGCCAGGCCATGATGGAATACATGGGTTCTAGTTCAAGAAATTCACTTCCGTTCACGACAGACAAGCACTAGAAATGAACAAATACCTACAAATAGTACACGTACCCGAATGGATGACCAAAGGAAGGACCACGTTGATCCAAAAGGACCCAGGCAAAGGAACCGCCCCAAACAATTACAGGCCCATAACTTGCCTACCGATGATGTGGAAAATATTAACAGCACAAATAAAGGAAGAGATTTACTACTTGCTAGCAAGTCGTGGATTGTTCCATGAGGAAAGAAAGGATGCCGCAAAGGATCCAGAGGCACAGCAGAGTTACTTTACATAGATCAACACATCCTAAATGAGAACAAGACCAGATAGAAAATCTAGCTATAGCCTGGATTGACTACAAAAAGGCATATGATATGGTTCCGCAAAGCTGGATAATAAACGGCCTCAAAATGTACAAAATATCACATGAAGTCATAAACTTTATCGAGAAAACCATGAAAACCTGAAGAGTGGAATTGACAGCAGGAGGAAGAAGCTTAGCTGAAGCAAAGATCCAAAGAGGTATTTTTCAAGGAGATACACAATCACCCTTACTATTCATAAATGTCATGCTACTGCAACCACATACTCAGAAAATGTACAGCCGGATACAAACTTAGTAGATCGCAGGAAAAGATCGATCACCTAACATACATGGATAACATCAAACTATTGGCAAAAGAATGAACAAGAACTGAAAAGTCTAATACACACAGTTAGAATATACAGTCAGGACATAGGAATGGAATTTAGCATAGAAAAATGCGCCATGCTTGTAATGAAAAGTGGCAAACGACAATTAACTGACGGAATGGAACTACCAAATCAAGACAAGATTAAAACGCTCGAAGAAAAGGAAACCTACAAATACTTGGGCATATTGTAGGCTGACACCATCAAACAAGTGGAAATGAAAGAAAAAAATTCAAAAAGAGTATCTCAGGAGAACTAGGAAACTACTCGAGACAAAACTCACTTGCAGAAACCTTACCAAATGAATAAATACCAGGGCTGTACACCTCGTTAGATATTCGGGACCCTTTCTGAAGTGGACCAGAGATGAACTTAAACAAATGGACCAAAGAACAAGATTACTATTGACCATGCATAAGGAATTACATTCTAGAAACAACGTTGCAGATTTTATATATCAAGAAAGGAGAGAGGAAGAGGACTTACCAGCATCGAAGACAGCGTTGGCGCACCGATACAACGACTCGAAGACAACTAAGAAAAACACGATGGAGGACTGATTACAACAATCAGAAACGTTACTGACAACACAATTGACAACAGAATGGCAATAACTAGGAAACAAAAATGGGAAGAAAAACAACTCTATGGGCGTTTTAAATGACTAATAAACAACATATCACACGAAAAAACATGGGCCTGGCTAAGAAAACGAAACTTTTAGAGAAAAATAGGATCTACCCTAATAGTAGCACAAAACAACCCATAAGAACCAATCTTATCAAAGCGAGAATAGATAAGACGCAACAAAATATCAAATGTAGGCTATGCGGTGATAGAGATGAAACCATTAATCACATAATAAGCGAATGCAGCAACTTAGCACAGAAGGAGTATAAGACTAGACACGACTGGGTGGGCTAGGTGATCCACTGGGAGATGTGCAAGAAATTTAAATTTGACCATACGAACAAATGGTACATGCTCAACCCAGCATCTGTCCTAAAAAATGACACACATAAACTCTTATGGGTTATTGTGGGTTATTTTATGTCAAATCCTGTTCGTATATATGCTAAACAAGATTTCGTTTGGTTTGGTTTGGTTTGGTTTTATGGCATATTAACAATTGTTGGTTATTTAATGCGAAATCCTCTTTATATATATATATATAAAAAATTTCTATCATTTAGTTTGGTTGAGTTTTATGGTATATCAGCCATTGTATGTTATTTAATGTTAAATCACCTTTATAAATATATAGTAAATATGTATTATTTGCTTTGATTTAGTTTTATGGCATATCAACTGTTATAGGTTATTTAATGCAAATTCCTCTTTATACATACATATTAGATATATAGGATTTGGTTGGGTCTCATGGCATATCATCATTGTAGGTTATTCAATCCCAGGTCCTTTTCATACACTTATATCAAATATAAGGAATTTTGTTTGGTTGAGTTTTATGGAAGGTTTTGTGGCATATCAACCATTGTATGTTATTTAATGCCAAATCCTCTTTATACATAAATATTGAATATATAGGATTTGGTTTGGTTTGGATTGGATTGGTTTGGTTTGGTTTGGTTTTATGGCATATCAATCATTGTAGGTTATTTAATGCCAAATCCTCTTTATACATGAATATTGAATATATAGGATTTGGTTTGGTTTGGATTGGATTGGTTTGGTTTGGTTTGGTTTTATGGCATATCAACCATTGTATGTTATTTAATGCCAAATCCTCTTTATACATAAATATTGAATATATAGGATTTGGTTTGGTTTGGTTTGGTTGTATGACATATCAACCATTGTAGGTTATTTAATGCCAAATCCTCTTTATACATAAATATTGAATATATAGGATTTGGTTTGGTTTGGTTTTATGGCATATCAATCATTGTAGGTTATTTAATGTCATATCTTATTTATACATATGTATCAAATATGCATATGATTTGTGAACATATTTTATTGATAAAATTCTTAAACGAGCCAGGGCTCTTTTTTCCACATTGTTAAATGGTTTCAGGTATTGCTATATAACAGTCACAATTTAACATCGGTCATCTGTTTGCTCGCATAGTTTCTTCTATTTGACTCAGAGATTGGACTGACCCTATCAGGTGCTACCACTCTGAGTCAAGGTTTACCGGGGAACGATGACAATGAAGGGGTACTCCACATTCCCCAGATTTCCAGGGATGGAGCCTCGCCATTATATTGTTTAATGACATATCCAGGACACTCCAATAATGAGAAACAACTATCAGTACTTGAGGTCCTCCTTATTAACAAACACCAACCTGCACTTTGTAAGCAGAAGTAGTTTTATAAACTGCTTTTGTTTAACCCCACAGACTTTAGTACTCTCATAGCGGATTTAGCTAAAGAAAAAAAAACAAAGACTGTATTAATCCATCCAAAATAACCCTCTCTCCGCCCCGTTGTATTTCATCTTCACTACTTGCTGTCGCGATAATCCTTTGAAGAGAAGTGACCGAAAAAAGAGTTTCCTTTTTTAGAAATCACAATCCACGCTCTTTTTAAAGCTATTATGAAATCTTGCTCGTACCGAAGAATTTTTGTTTAATGTAACTACATAAATAAACCAGATCATCCTTAACAGAATGCATCATAAACTGCCTAACAATTTCCGCCAAGCTCCCCCAGCAATAGTAAATAAAAAGATTCCTAACACGTGGGAGCGTCTTGGCCTAATGATTACAGGGGTGAGAAACTGATAGTCATCAAATACCATTGACTCTGTGTCTTCACTATTCAAACTTATGTATATATATATACATATATATAATTGTGTGTGTGTGTGTGTGTGTGTGTGACGTTTCGTAAACTAGGCTTAAAAACATTGGCAGTGATTTCGATTCTCACTATGTGTCCTATACTTCTGGATTTGTTTTATAACTAAGCTTAGATAGATAGATAGATAGATAGATATTTCTCCAAAGTGTTTTCATGAGTTCGTGTAGGTGTGGTTGTGGTGAGAACTTTATCAATGTTGGTGTTTATATTCATCTAAAAGATACACACACACACACATTATATATATATATATATATATATATATATATATAAGTAAATAAATCTTTAGGTAAGTCGGTAGATAGGAAGGTAAGTATCTGTGGTAGGTAGGTAGTTACCGAATCGAGGATTTACGGTCGACGAATAAAGAAGAGAGAAGACAGTACACAAAAGAACAATTAGAAGCGCATAACGGCGGCGATAGGAGACGGAATCTCCGTGGAGACCATTCCGCTCTTTTGCCTTTTGTGGTAAACCGCTATTCTTCCGACCACGTTTAGGGAAGACCAATATGAACTTAAGCAAACTTTGAATTCTGATTTACGCTTCAGATAATGGATGTGCTTGTGCAGATGCGGAAACATCAATGTCGCCAACAAAAACGGTAACGTGGAGTCGGCTAACGACACGGAAGCCATTAGTGCGGCTAACTTCATTCTGACACGGGCGAAATGACTTGAACCGATATAAAAACAAGCAACAGCAGACAAATCACAGATATTACAGTTTGCGAAGGGGGTTTCTGCTTTTACTTTTCTCCTGGTCCGAACCGGGGCTGACCCTCTGGAATAGCTACATTTATGATACTGTTCAATCAGCCGTTTTTATCTCCGATGCTGGAGAGTTCTGCCTCTCTGTGTCTGTCCGCCATTACTCGTAGATGTGAACTTTATCACGGTGGTTTTATTACATGCAAATCTTTCTCTCTGGTGGCTTTTTGGGAAGAGTGGAAAAGGAAAGCGGACTGTTTGAGGAACAGATTTTTAACGGTGAATAAACAAGACCAGATAAATAAACGCGAAGGGTGGCAGAAATTGAGGTGGAGACTATTGCTCAGGGAAAGGCGGGTGGACTGGTTTGTAAGTAGAGTCAAGTCGAACGGGTGTGACATGTCGAGTTGGGTTAGGCAAAAAGAGGCAGTCATAAAATCCTAGTGTTGAAAAAGAGGGGAAAAAATCATAAAAACAAAAGTGGAAAAACGATGAGATAAAAAGAATAAAATAAACATAAGAAAAAAACTAAAGTGGAGGGAAAATAGATTTAAAAAATCGAATTGGTTTGAGCGGCAATATAGTAGAAAATTTAAGGAAAAATAAAATGAGCAAAAAAAAGGAAGAAAAAAATGAAAACGAAACGAAACCACAAAATCTATTTTTAATATCATTTTATTTTATTTTCAACTTAACGCCTTTTCGTTGCTATCCTCGTTGAGCACTTTCTAATTACATTTATGTAATTTTTCCCTTATTTTTGATTCGCTCTTCTTCTTCTTCTTCTTCTTCTTCTTCTTCTTCTTCTTCTTCTTCTTCTTCATCATCTTCTTCTTCTTCTTCTTCATCTTCTTCTTCTTCATCATCTTCTTCTTCTTCATCTTCTTCTTCTCCTTCTTCTTCTTCTTCTTCTTCTTCATCTTCTTCTTCTTCTTCTTCATCTTCTTCTTCTTCTTCATCTTCTTCTTCTTCTTCATCTTCTTCTTCTTCTTCTTCTTCATCTTCTTCTTCATCTTCTTCTTCTTCTTCATCTTCTTCTTCTTCTTCTTCGTCTTCTTCATCTTCTTCTTCTTCTTCATCTTCTTCTTCTTCTTCTTCCTCTTCTTCCACCTACCATTCCTCCTCTTCTTTCAGTCATCTTTTCTCTTTTTCAATTCTTCTTTTTCTTCTTATTTGTATTTTTCTACCTCTAGCAATATCTATTCTCTTTCTTTCTCTTCTTACCCCTTCTCTTCTTTTTTCACTAATATTTTTGGTGCTTCTTTTTCTTCATTTTCTTCTTCTTCTTCTTGTTTAACTTCTCCTCAGGCTTCCATTTCCACGATTTCTTTCTCCTATATCTTCTATTTTAATTTCTTTCTTTTCTTCCAGCCAAAAATTTTATCGTTGATTCATCCTTTTTATCGTTTTCTTCCTTGTTGACTTTTAAATCTTAAATTCCTCCTCCTTCGCATTTTCGTTCCTTTCTTTTCTTTCCAATCTCTCATTCTTTCATCTATTTCTTCTTTTTTTTTATTTTCTTCTCTTCACTCAAACCCATCATTCTTCGCCCATTTTACCGCCAAATTCTTCCAATTCTTAGACTTACGTTCCAACAATTTCTATTGAACGCACAACGTAAGAAGAATTTGTGAAATAAAAGATCGTAACATAAAAAAGTACATATTTCTGCTCTTCTTATTGTCGATTTAAATGTTCTTTTCTATCAGCAATGAAAGTCGTTCCTCACTTGCAAGTAAATTGACAAAAATACTTTTGAATTCAACATTGTGAACAAAGTTGGCAAATAAGTATGATAAGTGTTGAAGTCACGGCTTTAAACTTTTCAAAAAAGAAGAATTCACGGTTGACGCGAGAATTGGCGTGATAACGGGAAAGGCGGAGAAGGAGGAAAGCGTGGATGAGTCGTCAGTAAATGAAGAACGAAAAAAAGTGGACTGAAAAAAAAACAAAAAACGATAAGTATATAAATTTAGATGGTAAAAAATATGCCGAAAATAAAAGATGGTTTCAATGTGAAAAAAAAGTTATGGGAAATTCCGAAGAAACAATTTGGCAAAGCAATAGACAATTTAAGCGAAGAAAAAATTATGAAAAAAATGAGGATCATTTTTATACTTTGAAATAAAAACCATCAAAAGAAAATTTTCTTTTTCGTTTTAGTTTTTATTATTATTATTATTAGTAGTAGTAGTATTATTATTATTTTGTTCTCCGGAGAGTGACGAAGATTATTATTTTACTCAAATCATTCTTGCTGACTATCTTGTATCTTTTTTCTCTTTGACCACGATTATTATTATTATTATTATTATTATTATTATTATTATTATTATTGATAGATCGTTTAGCTCTGTTTTGAATTCTGAGTTATTCTGCAAACAATTTTAAATTAAATTCACCAACATAACCTCTATCCTCCCACAAAATGTTTCTTTCGCTAAATGTATTGCCCTTGAAAAAATTACATAGATAGATATGAACAAAATTAGATAGATAGATAGATAGATAGATAGATATGAACAAAATTAGATAGATAGATAGATAGATAGATAGATAGATAGATAGATAGGAAGAGACTTTTCTACTATTCATATGGAATCCCTATTTGATTTCCCTTGGGGATCGACTGATTAGGTTAGAAATAAATTTTTAAAAAGAATAATTAACAGTTAAAAAGATAAAAGGATATAAAGCAGCAACAATCATTTGTTTAAAATGTCCAGAGACTGAATTATTTGAAACTATTTCGCTCCCAACCCATATTGTCAAAATAGATGGGCGTTGGGCCCCACTCCGCGACAATCGTTCTGTTCTGAAAAATCGCTAACCAGCTAAATTCGAGTTCCACAACGGATTTTTAAACAATTCATGTTGGAACATGTGATCTTCGATTTCCCTTGACGCATGCGCAAAGGAGATTGTCAATTTGACAGTAAATTGTCTCATTTGCTTTCCTTTTTTTTTTTTCTTTTCTTTTCTTTTTTTTTTTTTTTTTCATTATTACCCGGGAAAAATAATCCAGCTTGGTTCATTCCAAATCCAAATCGATCTACCGATTGTTTCCCAACGTTCGCTTCTCGTTCCAACGCCGCCATATTTTCCTTTGATTTCAAATCTTGAATAAAACGATCTTTACGGTATCTCAGGGATGGGCGGTTTATTTTTGAAGAGGCTTTCACTGCGATTAGAATGGGTTCCGAAATTAAATCTTTCGCTTTTTACATACTCAACCCGCTTGAAGTCTCTTCTGAAACTGATCGGAAATCCCAGGTTTTTACTTTTCTGTTAGTCTTAGCGACTGTTTCCACACCGGATATATTTACAGTATATATTCAAGTATGATCTGATTCTATCCCTGACTAATAGGTAACTTTTACAGTTAGGAATTGTAGGCGTACCATTTAGCCAACTATTTACACACACAAAGTTTGTACCTCGAGTATGGTGTTGTCCCCTAATAGGCTAAAATTTAATTCTCAGAAAATCGCATGATACACGAGTATACACGAATTTTTTTTTCCTGGACAACACTTGGTATTCCGGCAAGAATTTACCCAACCCATCTACCACAAACACTCGGTCAATTTTTAAACGGAGCAAAATTGGTTTGAATTCAGAAATTTCCTTCGCCTAGATTGGTTGCCTAATTAAGGCGAAATAGTTATGGAAATTCCTTTGAAATGCAGGAGGTAACGTCTAAAAAAATATAAACAAACATATATATATATATATATATATATATGTTTGTTTATAAGAATATAAACAAACATATATATATGTGTTTGTTTATATTTTTTAGACGTTATATATATGTGTGTGTGTGTGTGTGTGTGTGTGCTTGTTTGTTTATAAAAGTGTAAACAAACATATATATATATGTTTGTTTATATTTTTTTAGATGTTACCTCCTGCATTTCAAAGGAATTTCCATAACTATTTCATAATTATTTTCCATCTTATCCTGACAAATCAGACCTGTGTAGATTCCACAATTCAATGGGTCCAGTCGGCTGGGGCTGTAGAATACACCGACTGCATCTTTACAGAGGGGTAAGATCCCCTTGCAACGAGTGTTCTGATTATGACAGCAAACAATCTGACAGTGAGTAGCTCTTCATTACTATTGCTCGGGCCAGGAATGGTAGCATCTGATAGGGTCCTTAGTACGGATCAAATAGAACTGTTCGACTTTTAAACTGTGAGCAAACAAATGACTTATGCTAAATTGAATGATTAGAAATAGAACTGTTGGATCATTTAACTGTGTATAAACAAATTACTGATGTTCAATTGAATAGTGATACATAACAATACTTGGAACCATTTAACTGTGTGCAAACGAATGATTGATATTGTATAGAATTATTAATATTAAATAGTAATACTCCAAACTCTTTCTCTGTGCACCTAAATTAGAATTATTGGTATTACATAGCAATACTTGGAACCATTTGACTGAGTGCGAATGAATAAATAGTGTTCAATTGAATAATTAGTGTTGAATAGCAATACTTGTAACCACTTCACTGTCAGCAAATAAATGACTAATACTAAATAGAATTATAAGTGTTCGTAATGATAATAAACAAAGAATAGCAATGCTACTGAGCAAACAAATTAGTTCCAACTCATTTAAAAATGAAATTACATACAAACTGTAATATAGCCATTATACGAATACGTAAAATGTTCATATGCATAGAAATCCCGAAACACTGACGACTTTCTTTAGTTCAGGTACGAAACGTTTATTAACTTTTTTTGGCTTTTAGTTTTTCGACACGAGGAGAGAGAGACAATTTTTCATATGCTGATAGTTCCTACATCGTCCTTCAGTCAACTCCCCAGCTGAACTGCCCTCGCTGACCCAACAAACCCACGGCGCATCCCGTAGACCTCAGCTGGACTGTCCACGCCCAGAGTCGAATCTCAGCTCACCTCGCCCAGAGTCGAATCTCTACTCACTGCTTTTTCAAAAATCACCAAAATTCCTAGCCCATCACTTCCAGGCATGACGTCAAACACACCCCAGTCCCATTTCCTATCTGGGGTTTTTATAATTTTTTAGTAATGGTGCCCGTGGTGTAGTCGTTATCGTCTTAGGAAATGGACACGGCGACACAAGTTCAAATCCTGGACGAGACTGATTGCATTTCACATAGCACCAATACCCTTGGGAAAGGTATGAATCCAATTATTCTCCCTCCAGCTATGGGTAAATAGTAGGACAGACTAGGTTCTTCACCCTTGGTTAGGCCACTAGTCTAGGAGAAGGAAAACTCTGAATTCAAACCTGTTAAACTCCGCTTAAAAATTGACCTTGTGTCATATCCTGCCCGCGCGGAGGGGTTGGTAAATAGTATCTGAGGTGTTTATTATGACATTTGTGATTGTCACATCCTCCGCGCACGAGCGTGAACTCCTGCACTAATAGCCGAACAGTTCTAAGCCCAACCAAACTGAATGATTAGATATCACCAACGAAAAATGATAATATAAAAAAAATCCTTCCACAATTATATAACAAAACTATTCACTTACTAAATCATATTTGTATATTCATTTAAATGTATGCAAACCAATGACTGATGTTTAATTGTGAATTATTTAGGAATAAAACTGTGTGCGAAAAACATGCTCGAGTTCGTTTTAAAATGTTATCTACAAAACGTGTTTACAAATCATATATATCTTATATAGAAGTATATAGAGGATTTAGCATAAAGTAACCTAAAATGGTTGATATGCCATAAAAGCCCAACCAAACCAAATCATATATATTTAATATATATCTATAAAGAGGATTTAGCATTAAATAATCTACAATGGTTGATGTGCCATAAAACCCAACCAAACCAAATTATATATATTTAATATGTATAAAGTGGATTTGGCACTAAGTAACCTAAAATGGTTGATATCCCATAAAGCTCAACCAAACCAAATCATATATATTTAATATATATGTATTAAGAGGATTTAGCATTAAATAACCTACAATGGTTGATGTGCCATAAAACAAAACAAAACCAACAAAAAACCGCAATTCAATTAGTATATGCAAGTAAAATTATACGATATTTGGGTATTTGTCCCGAATTTGGCTTCGGTTTGGTTTGATTCCTTTGTTCAGAGGCATATCAACCTTCTTGGGTTACTTAATGCCAAATCCATCCTTGTAGAAGAAGGGATAAGGGGATACGTATCTCTCCCAAAAGTCTGAAAGTATCTTTCCCAAAAGTCTGAAAGTGAATGAAATAGCGTGAATGAATTGTCAAGAATAACCCACTGAGGAAATGTCCGCGATAATATACAAAAAAGAACTCTATAGAAATATAAAACTTAAATATGCTTTCTTTGTTCAGAGGCATATCAACCTTCAAATGCCAAAACCATCCTTGTAGAACACTGGGAATAAAGGGGTTCATACTTTTCTAAAGGGTATTAGTCCAAGAGGAAACGCTATGGTGCAACTAGAGTTCGAACTCACTTATAGCAATGTCGCTGTCCAGTACATTAGCCACTACGCCACGTGGATTCAGTTAATTCCTTGAATAAAATAATAAAATTGATTGCAATGAGGATAAATATTTACTTCGTAATTTGGTTGGTTTGTTCGTTCGTTGGTGGTGTCTTACAGCATATCAACCCTCGTAAGTTATTTTGCCCAGTTGGCCGGGGCTGTAAAATACACCAACTGCATCTCTGCGAAGGGGTAAGAAACCCACCAATGAGTGTCCTGGATATGACACAAAACAAACTGATGGTGAGGTTCCAGTGATGCAGAAGCTTTGGGGAATGCAGAGCAGCCCTTTATTGGCATCGTTCCCAGGCCCACTCTGGCCCGAAGTGGTAGCACCTGATAGGATCTTATCTATGGGTCAAGTAGAACTAAACTGTATACTTATGCTAAACTGAATTACTTGAAATAGAATTGTTTTTGACATTTAAATGTGTATAAACAAAAACTACACTTATACTAAACTGAATTGTGTGAATTAGAACTGTTTGACTAAACTGAATGGCTTAAAACTGAAATGTATTTGACAATTAAACTGTGTACTTACATCTAAACTCCATACTTATGCCAAACTGAATTGATTGAAATGGAATTGTTTTGACATTGAAACCGTACTCACGCTAAAGTGAACTGTTTGAAATAGAATTGATGTGTATAAAAATGGATTTGGCAATAGATAACCAACAAAGGTTGGTATGCTATAAAATCCAACCAACCAATCCACTTGGTGGTTGCCTAGTCGGATGAGGCTGTAGAATACACCGATAACTCTGCAGAGAAGTAAGGGCCCCCTCCCACCAACGAGTATCCAGGGTATGACATTAACAATTTGATGGTGAGGTTCCAGTGATTCAGGAGCTTTGGGGAATGCAGAGCAACCCTTTATTGCCATTGCTCCCAGGTCCACTTTGGCCCGGAGTGGTAGCACTTGATAGGGTCCTATCTATGGGTTAAATAGAACTAACTGCATTCTTATGCTAAACTGAATTGTTTGAATTAGAATTGTTTGACTAAACTGAATAGCTTAAATAGAAATGTTTTTGATAATTAAACTGTACTTACATTCAAACTGAATTGTTTGAAATGGAACTGTTTTTGACTTACACTAAATTGAATTGCTTAATATTGAACTGTTTTGACATCTAACTGTATGTAAACAAAATCTGTACATATCCTAAACTGAATTAGCTGACTTAGAATTGTTTTGACTATTAAACTGTGTACTCATGCTAAACTGAATTGTTTGAATTTGCATAAAATGGATTTGGATTTAAATATGAATATAAATGATTTGTAAACGAATAGTTTGGAGATAACATTATTTTTAAACGAGCAAGAGCTCGTTTGTTTGCATGCAGTATAGATGGTTTCAAGCAAACACAGATACTTTTATTTGCACACACTTAAAGGGCTGGCTGGCTGGTTGGTTGGTTGGTTTGCGCAAAGTTATACGATTTCAAATAATAATAATCCTTAGTAAACAATTTTAGCTTCAAGTAAGTATTCTTAATACAAATAATTCTCAGCTGTATGGAATCAAGTATTCAGATAGTAATAATTTTACACAACTTGAATTGACAATGGAGAGGATCCTAACAGGTACCGCTTCTGTCACGTTCTTCAGACGTGTCTCTATAGAAAAGTCGTAGGAAAAGGAAAAATAAAGAACTTTTTTCTCTTCTATTTGCCCCAGTCGGCTGTTGGGGGCACTGATTGCATTTCTGCAGATAGCTAAGACTCCCCCAACAAGTGTCCTAGATATGACAATAAACAATCTGATAGTGAAGTTCCAGTAATCCTGGAGGTTTGGAGAATGTGGAGCATTCTATTTTCGCCCTATTTTCTTCATATATATATATATATATATATATATATATAGAGAGAGAGAGAGAGACGACTTACAAGGCACATTATTGACTCTAGTTCAATAGTCTTACGTCTTAAAACCCATCCTATTCCTAAATCCAAGTTTCGAAAAATTCTAGTTGAAAACACCACTATAATCACACACGAAATTGATAAGCTAAGACTACAAATCCTAAAAGCCCTACTTATAAAAACAAAAAAAAACCCCTAAAATCAATAGAATTAATTTTGAAAATAGCGACAATGTTTTGAAATGCTTTTAGTATTTTTTTAATATTCCGTATTCCTTGATAGTATTCTATTTCCGTTGATAGCGTTCCGTTTTTTAAATTCATTAGCAACTCAGTTTTATCCAACTCTTCGTTTCCATATTTTTGTTACGTAAAAAAAACCTTCAAAAACTTTAAAAACTCATTTTAAAAAAACAACACTCTTTACACATGCAAGCAACTCCTGATAATGGCCTATGAAGGGTCCGAAAGCGCTCGGGACAATTTTGCTAAATTCATCTACCAATTCTAACCTGAAACCAAAACACTTATTAGGAAACTTGAAAGGATCTTCATTAAATTATACAGACAAAATGTGTCTTTACTATTTAATGAAACATGCTTAAATGAACGACTGCTGCCTAACTACACACACACATACACACACACATACACACACACGTGTATATATATATATATATATATGGAAGTAAATAATGGAAATAAGTCCGACAGGAAAAAAAAAAGTTTTTTAAATCAACCCAAAAGTGATGAATTTATTATGATATAAAGTCAACGTAAAACGTTTCGGTTTAATTAACGTTCATCAGGGCTATAAGATGGTGAAAAAAAAAGTCCCGATGAAGGTTTATTAAAAACGAAACGTTTTAAAGTTGACTTCAGGTATCATAAATTCATCACTTTTGGATTAATTTGTTTTTCTGTTTTCTTCATACATGCATACACACACACACACACATATATATATATATATATATATATATATATATATATATATATATATATATATATATATATATATATCATCCTCATGTCGTGCCACTAGCACAGATATCCTTGGCCCTCTCTCGCTACTTCTCCCTATCGTTCATCGCCTCCGGTAGGTCTTCAGGGCTACATCCCGTATCCTCACATAGCTGCTGAATGTATGTTCGAGCTGGTCGTCCGGCTTTTGCCCGGCCATATGTGGGGGTTCATTGGAGTACATCACTTATGAGCTCGTCCTTGCTTCTCCAGCAGTGTCCTGCATGTCTTGTTCGTCTAATTTGGATATTTTCCGTGATGAGAGGTAGGTGGCCGTATAGTTGGTGCTTTGTGGGGTATTACCGCCAGGACTTGTTCAATATTGCTCGCAGCATTCTTGTGTAATTGCCGTCTATCTTCTTCTCCAGCCGTATATATATATATATATATATATACTGTGGTGTCATATTCTTAAGAAGAGCCCATAAAATGAGCTGGGGTGAATAGCTATCTTTGATTGATTGATTGATTGATTTTAACGGCTTGCCAACTCATTTAGGGTTATTTCATGCCTAGAGGTTAGGGAATTGCATTGATTGTATATTTATATTTACATTTTTATGTTGTTGTTTTGAAGAGTTCTTTCTTCTTTTCTTTTTCCCAATGTAGGTGTGACTTTATACTCCCAAGAGCTTTCGAAGTGGAGCCTCACCATCGGATATAGCTTAGTATCATACCAGGTCACCTGGTATTTTTTTGGTTTTGTTTTGTGGTGTATCAACTATAGTTGGTCATTTAATGTCAAATCCTTTTTATACATATACTAAATATATGATTTCTAAACACATTTTGAAAATAACATTTTTAAACAGGCCTGAGTTCATTTTTTCGCACACTGTTTAATGGTTTTGTTCTATTTCAAACAATTCAGTTTAACATAAATAGAGTTCTTTTTACCCACAGTCATTGGTTTAAATACATTTTTTGTTTACTCAAAGGTAAATGTAAAAACGGTTCTATTCCAAATAATTCAGTTTAGCATGTTAACAGAGTTAAATGGTTTCAAGTATTGCTATGTATTACAAACAATTCAATTAAACATTTGTTTAGTTAATTTCAAACTATTCAGTTGAACGTAATTACACAGTTTAGTTCTATTTAACCATTATATAGGACCTGGGAGTGATGGCAGTAAAGGGGTACTCCCGATTCCCCAAACCTCCAGCATTACTAAATCCTCACCGTCAGATTATTCAGTGTCATATCAGGACACTCGTTAGGGGAGTCTTGCCCCCTCTGCAGAGATGCAGTCAGTGTATTCTGCAGCCCCAGCTGATTAAGTCAAGGTCACCTGGAAGATACATTGTTGTTTTCCTGGAATTGTTTGATGGTTGAATAAATGCTACTCTCACTGCCACTATGACCTGGACTGGTGTCTCACCATTTAGTGTCATACCAAGGACACATCTGTTTTTGATTGTGGAGGAGTTTTACCTCTCAACAGAGAATGCAGAACATCTTTAATCTTTGCACCGACGAAGATATATTGTTCGGATCTTAATCGATCGGAAGCGTCAATATATATATATATATATATATATATATA
>OY757932.1:16278138-16430638 GCA_963585895.1 Sepioteuthis lessoniana | reverse complement strand
TATTTTAGATGTAATAAAACGACAAAAGACTATCGCTCTTTGTCGAATAGTCATATTTAAGTTATCTCCCCTTAGTGGAACTCTTCAATTAATCTTCTCCAGCTATATCTTTAAATTAAAGAATCTACACCACCACTATCATCCTCATGAAGACATTCTAGTAGTAAGGATTCCCATAAACCCCCCCTCTCTCTCTCTCTCTCTCTTTCTCTCTCTCTCTCTCTCTCTCTTTCTCTCTCTTCATTCATCGCTATCGGCCATCACTCTTGGCAAGTCCTCTAGACGATATCCAGTGTTTGCATACAGTTGATGAATGTAAGTTTTTACTGATCAGCCAACACTGGTGTGTCCACATGTAGTAGTCCACAGAAGAATGTCTCTGATCGGTTCGTCTTTATTTCACCAGAAACGCCCAGCTTGTAGAGGCCATTTTTTGAAATCATATTTACCACCCCCCAATCGGACAGGATATGACACTAGGTTAATTTTTAAGCGGAGTTTAACAGGTTTGAATTCAGAGTTTTCCTTCTCCTAGACTAGTTGCCTCGCCAAGGCTGAAGAACCTAGTCTGCCCTACTATTTACCCATAGCTGGAGGAAGAATAATTGGATTTATACCTTTCCCAAGGGTATTAGTGCTATGTGAAATGCAATCAGTCAGGTCCAGGATTTGAACTCGTGTCGCCGTGTCCATATCCTGCAACGATAACCATTACATCACGGGCACCTCCATCGTTTTTTGAAATAGGGGTTGGGTGGCTATACAGCTCCTGTTTTATGGGATGCTACTTCCCGGATTTGTTCAAAACAGCTCGTAGCGTCTTTGTGTAGTCTCCATCTAGCTTTTTTCGCCAGGTATTTCATTAAAGTTCGTAGTGCAACTATACAGTAGTACTAACACGGCCACAACTAGGGAGAATTCTCATCTTATTTTATGAGAGACATTAGATTTCCATATAGTCGATAACCTGTCAATAGCATTCAATGCTTTACCAATGTGTATGTGGGCGAAGACTTCGCAGCGTAGTAGCAAAAGTAATTGACTGCGACATTGTAGTAAGCGAGTTCGAACTCCAGTCGAGCTTTTACGTTCACTTTCGGAATTATATCCTTTGGGAAAGGTATGAACTCACTTATTCACACACTCTACTGATTAAATAGTATCCCTTCTGTTCTTCTACAGGGATGGCATTAAATAACCCACGAAGGTTGACGTCATTAAACAATAAAATCCAAACGAAACCTATATGTATGTTGGCTGGGTTTGGTAGGGCTGGGTTGGGTTTTATGGCATATCAATCATTGTAGGTTATATAATGCCAAATCATCTTTATACATATATATCAAATATATATGATTTGGTTTGGTTTGTTTTTATGCTATATCAACCATTGAAGGTTATTTAATGCCAAATCCTCTTTATACATATATATTAAATATGTTGGATTTGGTTTGGTTGACTTTTATGGCATATCAACCATTGTAGGTTATTTAATGCCAAATCCTCTTTATACATATATATTAAATATATTGGATTTGGTTTGGTTGACTTTTATGGCATATCAACCATTGTAGGTTATTTATTGCCAAATCCTCATTATACATATTTATTAAATATATACAATTTCGTTTGGTTAGTTTTTATGGCATATCAACCATTGTAGGTTATTTAATGCCAAATCCTCTTTATACATATATATTAGATATACATGATTTAGTTTGGTGGGGCTTTATGGCATATCAACCAATGTAAATTATTTAATGTCAAATCCTCTTTATACATATATATCAAATATATAGGATTTTGGTTTGGTTGACTTTTATGGCATATCAACCATTGTAGGTTATTTAATGCCAAATCCTCTTTATACATATACAGTAGCGTCCAAAACTAAGGGACAGAATTTTAAAACTTAATATTTGTTAGAAATAACAACTGTGAAAAGCTGAAATTTTGACAAATGGTAGTCGTTTTCATCCATAATAACATACTAAAATTTGAATCATTTGCATAGCATAGAAAAAGAATTATAACAATTATTAATTTATTTTCAAAATAGGATCGTCCAAAAGTAAGGGACAACATTGAGAAAAACAATGTAAACAGTGTGCTATATTCAAATTTTTTGATTTCCTCAAAAGAATAAGTCTTACTTAGTCATTTGTAAATGTTGCATCAACCGGCACCATGGTGAAACTCCAAAAACTTGATTACTCTGTGAGACAAGCTATTGTGAAACTATACAAGGAAAAGCACACCATTGGAGAGATTTCAGAGAAAGTGAAACGTTCCAAGAGTGTTGTAGGCAGGGTTGTTAAATCCTACAATGATACTGGCAAAATAGTTAGTGCTTTTAAAACCGTCAGACCCCGCAAAACTTCGGCAAGAGACGATCGAATAATGCAGCGTATGTCATTAAAGGACCGTTTTAAGTCTTGCACAGAAATTAAAAGGGTTATGAATAGTACCACATGTTTTAATGTGTCAAGACAGACTGTTTCTAGACGACTGCAAGAAATAGGGCTGTTTAATCGAACCCCAAGGAAGAAACCACTTGTTAGTTCGAAGAATAAGAAGAGATTAGAGTTTGCAAACAGGTATGTAATTTGGACATATGAAAATTGGGAAAAAGTATTTTTCAGTGATGAAAGCAAGTTTAATTTATTTAGAAATGATGGAAAAAAACAATGTAAAGAGACGTATTGGTGAAAGATTAAGTGCAAAGTGTACTAAGAAAACTGTCAAGTTTGGGGGCGGAAGCGTCATGGAATGTTTTCAAGCCAAGGTACAACGCCTCTTGTCCGGTTACAAACTCGCATAAACGCGCAGATCTATAAAAACATAGTTCAAGATCATGTTGTGCCAATCATACAGAATTCAGGTTTCGATAGGGCGACCTTAATGCAAGATAATGCCCCATGTCACAAGGCAAAGGTGGTAATGAGTTACCTTAGGGAGCAAGATATCGAAATTATGGATTGGCCACCGCAAAGTCCTGACTTAAGTCCAATAGAAAATCTTTGGAAGACCTTAGGAGTGGAAGTTATGGAAAGAAATCCCACAAACACGGAGGATTTTTGGGTGAAGCTTCAAGAAGAATGGTTTAAAATTAGTATCGAGGATTGTCAAGAACTGATTCATTCTTTTAGTCGAAGATGTGCAGCTGTCATTGAGAGTAAGGGCTCATTTACTAAATATTGATTGTACATGTATTTTTATTGTTTTTTGGCTGTTTACATTGTTTTTCTCAATTTTGTCCCTTATTTTTGGACGTTCCAAATTTGAAAATAAATAATTGTTATAATTCTTTTGCTATCCTTTGCAAATGATTCAAATTTTAGTATGTTATTATGGATGATAACGACTACCAGTTGTCAAAATTTCAGCTTTTCACAGTTGTTATTTCTAACAAATATTAGGTTTTAAAATTCTGTCCCTTAGTTTTGGACGCTACTGTATATTAGATATATATGATTTGGTTTGTTTTGTTTTTATGGCATATCAACCATTGTAGATTATTTAATGCCAAATCCTCTTTATACATATTTATTAAATATATACAATTTTGTTTGGTTTGTTTTTATGGCATATCAACCTTTGTAGGTTATTTAATGCCAAACCCTCTTTATACATATATATTAATTATATAGGATTTGGTTTGGTTGGATTTTATGGCATATCAACCAACTTAACATCCAAATCCTCTTTATGTATAAATATCAAATATATAGGATTTTGTAAACACATTTTGTTGATAACATTCTTAAACTAACCTGAGTTCAATTTTTTTATTACACCCAGTTAAATCGTTTCGAGTGATGCAATGTATCACAAACAATTCAATTAAATATCAGTCATTTGTTAACACAGTTAAATGATCAAACAGTTCTATTTCTAACAATTCAATTTAGCAAAAGTCATTTGTTTGCACTCAGTTTTAATGTCAAACAGTTCTGTTTGACTCATAGCTCGGGCCCTTTCAAGTGCTACCTCTCAGGGTCAGAGTGGACCTGGAAACAAAAGCAATGAAGGGATTTACCATATTCCCCAAAGCTACAGGACTGGAGCCTCACCATCAGATTGTTTAGTGTCATTGCTAAACACTATGAATCGTTTGAGTTCAATTCACAGAGCAATCCATGTCTTAGACGCTCCAGGGATACATCCATATTTTAACAATGGCAAATCAGTAACAGGTGCTATAAAATATGTTATGAAGGTAGTGTGAAAGTTATAGCGAATTATGCGTCCCAAGTTTGTAACAAAATGAAGCTTAATGTGGCAGCAGAGAAGTTTTACAAATTCCATTATGAAAATTTTTATGCAGATATAAATAATAAATCTTAATGCTGATATGAATTATTAATTAAACAAGTTCACAGTAAACCAAATAACGGGAGTTTGAGTTGAAACAAATATTGTCTTCTTTTATTTTATCTTTGGTAACAAGGAAAAAGACACCAATTACAAACCAAAGTCCCTGAGAGTGATAATATTTACCAACCCCTTCGCTCGGGCAGGATATGACACACTGTCAATTTTTAAGCGGAGTTTAATAGGTTTGAATTCAGAGTTTTCCTTCTCCTAGACTAGTTGCCTAACCAAGGCTGAAGAAATCAGTCTGTCCTACTATTTACCTATAGCTGGAGGGAGAATAATTGGATTCATACCTTCCCCAAGGGTATTAGTGCTATGTGAAGTGCAGTCAGTCAGGTCCAGGATTTGAACTCGTGTCGCCGTGTCCATTTCCTACGACGATAACGACAACACCACGGGCACCTCCCTTAGAGTGATGAACGCTTCGGTGAGAAACTGATGGTTGTCAAGCATCGTTGGTTCTATGTCTACGCTACCCTAATATATATATATATATATATATATATATATATATATATATATATATATATATATATTGTTATGGACTGTCACCTATCCATTCATGGACTCTTCCAAATTCTATATTAATCGAGAGCCAAGTACTCTCGAGGAGATTGGATACACTACCAATATTCGACTGACAAGTAAACCTAGCAAACGCCACCACTTTTTTCTGTATCTTGTCACTTCAATATATCCTTAAATTTATACCCTGTTCCGAGTTATCTTTTCGTGGTCCCAAATTGGGTCCACATCATATATATATATATATATATAGCACAATTATTCAAAATTTTGAGTAATTATGCTTTGATCATATATATATATAATTTACAAATATATATGTATATACAATTTACAAATATACAAATATACATTATTTACATGTATATCATCATCATCATCAACATCATCATGTTGCGCTGCCAGCACGGATCTCCCAGATCTTCTTTCACCACCCGTCTCTATCGTCTATCACTCCCGGGATGTTTCCAAGGCTATATCCTCTATCGGCACAAAGCTGTTGTATAAAGGTTCTAGCTGGTCGTCCCGCTTTTGCTCGTCCATGTAAAAGGGTTCACAACAGTACATGGCGTATGAGTTCGTCCTTACATCTCCAGCAGTGTCCTGCATGTCTGGTTCGTCTAACTTGGATAGTTTTCGTGATGGGTGGTAGTTGTCCGTACAGCTGCTGTTTTGTGGGGTGTTACCTCCAAGACTTGTTCAATATTGCTCGCAGGATTCTTGTGTAATTGCACTCAAGCTTTTTCTCCATACGTTTCATTAGCGTCCATGTTGTGCATCCATATAGCAGTATCGAAATGACAGCCGCTTGGAAAAAAACTGCGTATTATTTGTCTTTAATTCGGGGCCCGTGGTGCAGCGGATAGAGGCGTTGAGTCTCTACGGGTCCAGGTGAGCATTGTCAGAAGATAGCGGTTTCAAATCCTACCCAAGCCAGCCAGAGGTTTACTTGGTCAAAAACGTGGTGCGATAGACAACAACTATGGAAGGCAGTAATTACTGGGGATACGGTTACAAAACTCAGCATTCCTATCCGAGGTCGCGGTAAAAATCACCTGAAGAAGGCCAGAGGTGAAATTTGGCAGAAACGTAGTGAAAGAAGAAACAACACAAAAAACTACCAAGATGAGGACAAAAAGTCCGCAATAAAAAAAAATTAATTCTCAGACTGCGTATTATTTAATCGGTAAGGTCTGACTTCCATATGACCAACAGACTATCGTTACCTGTCCATGCCTTTGCTAGTCGCGTGTCGGTTGATGAATATATATATATGTAAATTATGTATATGCATATAAGGATTTACAAATATATATGCAAGTCACGTGCATAATTATTTATACATATAATAATTTACATATATACATAATTTCCAAATTTATATATATATATATATATATATATATATGACTAATATATATATCCGTGGTTCAATCCCGAGTCGAGGTACACCAAAGACTTAAAATATGGTACTTGATACCTCTTAGCTTAACACTGGGTATTATAAGGTACGCATGAAGGGTAAAGTGGAGCAATCCAAGGAAATAAATAGCGTCCTCTTGTACACGTCGGTGTAGTAGCTATTGAAAAAAGGAGCTTTCGGGTCGTCCTCAACTACTGTTGCTTACTGTACATATATATATATTTGTAAATTATATATATATAATTATTAACCAATATATATATATATATATATATATATATAAAGCTAAATAAGTTAAATATATGTATATATATATATATATATACATATGTCTTTTTGTGTGTGTGTATATATATATATATATATACACACACGCAAAAAGACGTGGTGTTACTGTTATCACCCTTAAGAAATGGCCTCCACAAGACGATGGTGACTGAGGGTAACCAAGGGTGGCCGAGCGGGTTTGTAACTTCCTTTGCACCCCTGCTCATTGGAAAAGCATATATCTATCTTTTTTTCTCTTTCTGTATTCGAGCAGACTGTGTTATTTAACCTTTGTAAGAAAATCGATCTTAGGAAAGGAAAAGGCCCTTAATTAAGTTGTGCAGTTCGGAGAATCTGTGCGGCGTTGGTGCACCTTACTTCTCTTATCAACTCATCCCCACCACCCTAAAATGTGTGAGTGGTCCTACACACGCCTTTTCCGATATAAGCAAATCACATGTATGATCCATTGACTAAATAGCCCAGTTAGCTGGGGTTACAGAATGCACCAACTGCATCTCTGCAGAGGGGTAAGACCCTTCCCAAATGAGTGTACTGTATATGACACTGATCTGTGTGCCCGGTCGGCTGGGACAGCAGAATGAACCAATAGCATCTCTGCAGAGGGATAAGACTTCTCCAACGAGTGTCCTGGTTATGACACTAAAAAAATCTGATGGTGAGATTCCAGTGATGCTGGAGCTTTAGAGAATGTGGTGTACCTCTGTTGCTCCCACGTCCACTCTGACCCGGGGCAGTAGCACCTGAAGGGGTCCTATCTATGGGTCAAATAGAACTAAACAGTGCACTTATGCTAAACTGAATTGATTGAAATAGAACTGTTTTTTTTATTTAAATGTGTATTGGACTAGTGGTTAGAGTGTTCACCAATAGCCCTTGGTCGAGTAATACCAAAGACACAAAAAATGGTACTTGATGCCTCTTTGATTAACACTCACCATTATAAGGTGTGAATCAAGGGTGAAGTGGAGTAATCTAGAGAAAGGAGTAGCGCCCTCTCCTGCAGTAGCTATTGAAAAGGGAGCCTCCAAGTTGATTTCGATTACTTACTTATGCTAAACTGAATTGTGTGAAATAGAACTGTTTATATGTATAAAAATGGATTTGGGGTTAAATGGTTGACGGGCCATAAAACCAAACCAAACCATTTGCTAGACTGGGACTTAGTTAAGGGTTATGATCGAATACGCTAAATGAACGAAATGTAATTTTGGGACAATCGGTGTGTTTGACCCCTTTCGACTCCGGTTTAGAGAGTGTCAGTTCTCATCGGTATGATTATGGGTTCAAGAGGAAAAAAGGTTCTAAGAAAATATGGATTTTTATGGATTAATGTTCCCTTTCTTCATTCATTCTTTTTATTTCTTGTTTTGGTTTTCTTGTTCTTTAATTCCTTTGTTTATTGATTTATTTATTTTATCTTTTGTTTATGCTTTTCTTTCTTTCTTTTTTTGTTTTTCGTTTATTTTTTACATTATTGCTTTTCTTATACTTCTCTATTCTTTCTTCATATCATTCTTTCTTCTTTTTTCTTTTTTTTTTTTTTTCGTCCTTTATTTTTGCTTCACTCTTCTATTTCTTTCTTTTCTTCTTCATTTCCTCCTCACTTCTGTAATTCTTTTCTTTCTTTCTTTCTTTCTTTCTTTCTTTATTTCTTTATTTATTTATTTGATCTTGTCTTTCTTTCTTCGCTCTTTTTTCTTTTACATTATCTCCTTCCTTCTTTCTTTCTGCTCTTTCTTCCTTTCATTCATTCTTCCTTTTTTTTTTTCGTCCTTTAATTTTGCTTCATTCCTCTCTTTCTTTCTTTCCTTCTTTCTTTCCTTCTTTCTCATGTAATTTTTTCTTTTCTTTATTAATTTATTTAATCCGCTTTTTTGTTTATGCCTTTTTTCTTCTTTCCTTTTTCACATCGTTTCCTTCCTTCTTTCTTTCTATTCTTTCTCCCCTTCATTCATTCTTCCTTTTCCTTTTTGTTTTCGTCTTTTATTTTTGTTTCCTTCATCTATTTCTTTCTTTCCTTCTTCATTTTCTCCCCACTCCTGTAATTCTTTTATTTATTTATTTATTTATTTATTTATTTATACATTCATTTAGGTATTTATTTAATCTGCTCTTTCGTTAAAGTCTTTTTTTCTTTGTTCCAATTTTTAAATTATTTCCTTGATTCTTTCTTTCTATTCTTTCTCCCTTTAATTCATTCGTTCATTTTTTTTTTCTTTTTTATCTCTCCTTAGGTCTTCTGTAATTCTTTTCTTTCTTTCTTTCTTTCTTTTTAAATTTTTTTTTATTTTATCTGCTCTTTTGTTTATGTCTTTTTTTCGTTCTTTATTTTTTGCCTCATTCTTTTCCTTCTTTCTTTCTTTCTTTCTTTCTCCTTTTCATTCATTTGTTCATTCTTCCTTTTTTATCTTTCCTTATTTCTTCTGTAATTCTTTTTCCGTCTTTCTTTTTTTTCTTTCTTAATTTATTTATTCATTTAATCTACACTTTTATGTTTTTCTTTCTTTCTTCATTTTTTTTCTTACATTATTTTCTTTCTATTTTTGTTTCTTCTTTTCCTTCTTTCTTTCTTTCCTTCACACTTCTCTAATTCTTTCTTTCTTTCTTTCTTTCTTTCTTATCTATTTATTTATTTATCGATTTAGTTTCTTTCTTTCATTTTTTCGTTCCTCCATACTTCTTTATTTCTTTCTTTCTTTCTTTTTTATTTATTTACTTTCTTTCCTTCTTTACTTCCTGTGCTTACTACGATGTTTCACTTCAGCACGTTAATCACAACGTTTGTGTCATTTCTGGTTTCTTCTTTTCGTTATTTACTTCCTTCTTTTTTCTTTCTTCTTTCTTTCATTAGTTCATTCTTTCTTCTTCCTTTTTTCGTTTTATATCAAGGGGAATTCACCGTCGTGTAGTGGCTAACACGATGGACTACGACACCATAGTATGCGAGTTCGAACTCCAATAACGCTATTACGTTCACCTTCGAACAAATACTCTGGGGAACGGTGGAACCTCTTTACCACCACCACACAGTTATGGGTTAAATAGCTTTGGCATTAAATAACTCAGAAAGGTTGGTTCACAAGTGCGCGACAGATTCTTCCGAATAGCATTCTTCAGGCTTAGATTTAAGAGTTTTTCCTTCTCCTAAACCGGTTGCCTTATCAAATCTGAAGAGCTCAGACTTTCCTATTATATATATGTGTGTTTGTGTGTGTGTGTGGTTGCAATTCAAATCATTTATACGTACTCTCCAATCATGTTTAAAACGCTGTCATAGAAGTTAAGTATGTTATAATGATTAGCAAGCTTGGTTCCATTAGTGAGTTTGATACTCACTGGGTGCCCCCTGCTTCTGGCTGTATGTTAAACTAATCTAATCTTAGTAAATGGCAAGGGTTCTAATTGATTAAGAAGTCTTTCATTTGTGATCCTGTGAATGAAACCTAGATAAAGTTTTGGTACCGAAATATATCAGTTTATTTAGTATTACTCCCAGGTCCACTATGACTCAAACATTACTCCCAGGTCCACTTTGACTCAAACATTATGTAGAAGCATGACTTTACTAAAAAAATAGCCAGAAAACAAAAATGCGTAGAAAAAAAGCGACAAACAAAATGTCACACGAGAAAACTTGGACATAGCTAAGAAATGGAAACCTTAAGAGAGAAACTGAATCTCTTGATAACAGCACAAAAAAACGCCATAAGGACTAACTATGTCAAAGTAAAAATAGATAAAACCCAACTAGATAGCAGGTGTAGATTATGTGACGAAAAGACGAAACGATTAATCACATTACAAGCGAATGCAGTATATTAAAACAAAAAAGTATATGACTAGACATGACTGGGTGGGGAAGGTGATCAACTAAGAATTATGCAAGAAGTTAAAATTTGACCATACGAACAAGTGGTATATGCATAACCCAGAATCCGTCCTGGAAAATGAGACACACAAAATTCTTTGGAATTTTGATATATAAACGGATCATCAAATCTCGGCCAGACGACCAGACCTTATAATAATCAATAAAAAAGAGAACTTGCAAAATTGTCGATTTGGCTGTCCCAGCGGACCACTGAGTAAAATTGAAAGAAAGAAAGGATAAGAAAGAACATTGAAAAAACTGTGGAACATAAAAGTAACGATGATACCAATTGTAATTGGTGCTCTTGGTACAGTCACTAAAGGATTGGTACAAGGATTGGAGGACTTGGAAATAACGGGAAGAGTGGAGATCATCCAGACTACTGTATTATTGAGATCGGTCAGAATACTGAGAAGAGTCCTGGAGACTTGAGGAGACTTGTTGTCACTCAGGCTCCAGTGAAAGACTATCAGCTAACACTAATGTGAAAAACTCTCAAGGATAATAATGTGGTGATAGAGATGAAACGATCAATCACATAATAAGCGAATGTAGCAAATTAGCACAGAAATAGTATAAGAAGATGATCTCTTGGGAATCGTGCAAGAAGTTTAAATTTGACCATACGAACAAGTGGTATATGCTCAACCCAGAATCCATCCAGGAAAATGAGACGTACAAGCTGCTCTGGGATTTTGTGATAAAAACGGATCACCTAATCTCGGCCAGAGGACCAGACCTAGTGAAAGTCAACAAAAGAAAGAGAACCATCCGAATTGTGAAATTTGCGGTTCCGGCTGACCACAGAGTAAAATTGAAAGAAAGTGCAAAGAGAGATAAGTACCTGGACCTTGCTAGAGAACTTAAAAACCAAGGAACATGCAAGTGACGTAGATACCTAATTGTATTTGGTACGCTCGGTACAGTCACCAAAGGATTGGTATAGAGATTGGAGGACTTAGAAATAAGAGGACGAATAGAGACCATCCAAACTACAGCATTGTTGAGATCAGACAGAATACTAAGAAAAGTCCTGGAGACGTGACAAGACTTGCTGTCACTCTAACTCCAGTGGAAAACCATCAGCTAACGATGATATGAAAAACTCTTAAAGGAATAATAATAATAATAATAATAATAATAATAACATACAAACGGATCACCTAATCCCGGCCAGAAGACCAGACCTCATAATAATCAACAAAAGAAAGAGAATCAGCAAAATTGTTGACTTTGCTGTCCTGGTGGACAACAGAATAAATCTGAAGGAAAGTGAAAAGAAGGATAAGTACCTCGACCTTGCAAGAGAATTGAAAAAACTGTGGAACATGAAAGTAACGATTGTGCCAATTGTGATTGGTGCGTTAGGCACAGTAACTAAAGGATTATTAAAGGGCCTGGAGGACTTGGAAGTTGGCGGACGGGTAGAGACTATCCAAACGACAGCATTGCTGAGGACGGCCAGAATACCGAGACGAGTCCTGGAGACTTGAGGAGACTTGCTGTCACTCAAACTCCAGTGAAAAACCATCAGATGTCGCTGATGTGAAAAACTCTAGAGGAGTTAATAATAATAATAATAATAATCTTGTTATAATGATGATGAAATGATGCAAACATTTATTAATTATTAGTAGTAAATGATAATGTTGTAATATATATTTTTTCAACATAAGCTATTCAAAATGCAATAAAACAATTTTTTAAATGTTTTGAATCCCCACAAGCAGACATAGGGACAAGAAGCAAAAAAAAAACTGAAACAAAAAAAGAGGAAGTCTATCTTTCATTTATTGACAGCCGAATGTTTGGGTAAGTCTCAACTAAAAATTTGAGAGGCTCTCCCACACGTAACCTCTCACCGAATTCTTTCATTCTCTCATTTTTTATACTCTCATTCTCTCATTCTTTTAATCTCTCATTCTTTTAATCTCTCATTCTTTTACTCTCTCAATCTCAATCTTTTATCCTCATTTTTTTACTCATTCTCTAATTCTTTTATTCTTATTCTCTCATTTATTCTCAATCTCTTATTCTCATTCTCTCATTCCTTTATTCTCTCATTCTCATTCTTTTATTCTCTAATTCTCATTCTTTTATTCTCTTTAAATCTTTTCTCATTCCCATTCTTTTATTCTCATTCTCTCATTCTTTTATTCTCTTATTCCCTCATTCTTTTATTCTATTATTCTCTCATTCTTTTATTCTCTCAATCACTTTCTTTTATTCTTAATCTCAATCTTTTATTCTCATTCTTTTATTCTCTCATTCTCATACTTTTATTCGCATTCTCTCATTCTTTTATTCCAGCCAACAACGACCAACAATTAAGTGCTTTGATTGCTAGAAAGCCGTCTTCCATAGTACAACACCATTTCCCCACCCCCTATTCACTCGTTTCGGAGGTTGGGCAGCAAAATTTATAGCTATATTTCCTATCTGCTTATATCTTCTCTTTTTTTTTTTTTTTTTTTGCCGCGCTTAACGAGCAAGATGTCGGCTGATACTTGGCACCGATATTTGTGCAGATAAAATGCTTTTGATGGCGACCAGTGTCTGCTTAAATGTAATTTAGTAGCCTTTCTTTTAAACATAACGTTGCATGTCTAGAGGAATGGAGAGTGATGAGGCCGGAGTTTGATCTATTCGATAGTTTTCTTTCCATGCCAAATATCTTCTACTTGTTATTCTTACCTTCTTCTTATCAGTCTTTTGTGACACATTTTTCCATTGCCTTATCGGTGGAAACTAGAAGGATAAAACCAATCCCCTAAAACACCTCCTGGATATAATACTAAACTGTAATTGATGGTGAGGCTCCAGTTCTTGTTAGCTGGAGTGTGTGAATCATTCTTCCATTGCCATTACTCCCAGATTTACTTTGACCCAGATTGGTAACCAGTCAATTGACGGAACTTAGAATATACTGATTGTATCTCCTGCAGTAGGGTAATACCTCCCAAAAGATAGGTGTCGGAGGTATGACACTAAACAACAGCCGATGATTAGGCTCCAGTTCTTGAGATTTGGGGGATTGTGGAATATCCCTTTATTACTATTACTCCCAGGACTACTCTCACCTGAAAAGGTTGTACCTGTTAGGGCCCCATTATAGACTCAAATTATTCTGTTCAAAAATTGTTTGTATTTCATAGGACCGTGTGAAAATACTCTTAAGAAGCAACTACACAAAAAATGTAAATATATATATATATATATATAATGAACGCGATTCTATAACATCTAGGCATAAAATAACCCTGAACTGGTCGACTTGCCATTAAAATCGGGATGATAGTACCTGTTAAGATTCTAACTAGGGATCAAAGATATCTGTTTCAGAAAATGATTTTGAACCGCATTGATATCTAGGAAGCAGCGTCGAATCAACCGAAAAGGACATCGACACGAGGTTAACGAAAGCGTGGACAGCTATCAATAGGCTCTCGATTATATGGAAATCAGACCTAAGCGGTCACATCGATACTGCTATACGGATGCACTACATGGACGCTAACAAAACGGTTGGAGAAGAAGCTAGACGGCAATTACACAAGAATGCTGCGTGCAATCTTGAACAAGTCCTGGCGACAACACCCCACAAGACACCAACTGTACGGCCACCTGCCTCCTATCCAGAAAACTATTCAAGTTAGACGAACCAGACATGCAGGACACTGCTGGAGAAGCAGGTACGAACTCATAAGAGATGTACTCTTATGGACCCCCACACATGGCCGTGCAAAAGCAGGACGACCACCACGAACATACATTCAGCAGCTGTGTGAGGATACGGGATGTTGTCCTGAGGACCTGCCTAGGGCGATGAACGATAGGGAGGAGTGGCGAGAGAGGGTCAGGGATATCCATGCTACCAGCGCGACAATGATGATGATGATTGATATACTGACAATTAAATCATTTACCTTTTAACTAAGCATAAAGTGTTTACTCCTGGAGAACATGTATTTGCTAACAAATTATTAATATTAGATAGGAATACTTGAAACCATATATCCGCAAAACCTTTCTATTGGGTAAGATTGGTTTGTTCGTTTCCTGAATTTTATAGCTCATCACCCTTGGAAGGTTATTTAATGCCAAATCAGGTTTATACAAATATATTAAATATCATCATCATCATCATGTCGCGCTGGTAGCACGTATGTTCGTGCTGGTCGTCCTGCTTTTGCACGGTCATGTGTGGGGGTCCATAAGAGTACATCTCTTATGAGTTCGTCCCATTTGGCTGGTTTTATGGCATATCAACCCTTACAGGTTATTTAATTCCAAATCCTGCTTATACATATAAATATATATATATCATTTGCAAACGAATAGAAAGAAGGTAATATTTTCAAACGAGCCAGAGCTTATTTATTTGCACACAGTTAAATGGTTTCAAGTATTTCTATCTAACATTAATAATTCAACATTATTCATTCATTTGCACACAGTTAAATGGTTCCATATAATGTTAAGTAACACCAACACTTCAATTTAACATAGGTCATTTGTTTTCACATAGTTAAAAGGTCAAACAGTTCTATTTGATGAATAGATGGGACCTTATCAGGTGCTACCACACCGGGTCCGAATACACCTGGGAGCAATGGCAATGAATGAGTTCTCTACATTACCCAAAGCTCTAAGGCTGGAACCTCGCCATCAGATTGTTTAATGTCATATCCAGGACACTCGTTGGGGAGGTCTTACCCCAGTGCAAAGATGTAGTCAGTATATTCTACAGTCCCAGCAGATTGAGCGCTATTAGATTGAAATAACTGAAACCATTTAACTATGAGCAAAAAATGAATACTATTACTAAATAGTACTACTAACTATACCGGGCACTGGCATAATGGTTAGAGTGTTTGTCAAGGGCCCGGGAGACCTGGGTTCAATACCAGGTCGAGTCATACCAAAGACTCAAAAAATGGTACTTGATACTACCTTGCTTAATACTCTGCATTATAACATAAGGATCAAAGGTAAAGTGGAGCAATCCAGTGAAAGGAGTATCGCCCTCCCCTACACCTTGATGTAGTAGCTATCGAAAAGGGAGCCTTCGGGGCACCCTCAACTACGGTCGCCAACAACTTACAACTAACTGGGAATAGTTATCAGAAGCTACAACTGTTCACAAATGAGGGGATGTACTCATGGTGTAATGGTTAAAGCGCTGGACTGCGAGTTCGAACTCAAGTCGCGCTATTACGTTCACTTTCGGCAAATACTTTTGGGAAAGGTATGAACCCCTCTTATCCTCCAAGCTATGGGATAAATCGTACCACTACAGACATTTTACAACTGAGGATTTGGCATTAAATAACCCAAGAAGCTTGATATGCCATTAAACAATTAATTAATCTACCAATGTTTACAAATGATTATTATTAGGAATTGGTACTCAAAACCATGTTACTGCTTGCAAAAATGATTAATTTGCCAACAAATAACCAAGCCAACCAACCGAGCTAACCATTAGTGGTGAGTTCGAGTCTCACTGGGTGCTCAATACATCGGGCTTTGTATCACATCTTACTAAAGCTTAGTAAATAATACACACACACAATGTACATACATGCATACACACACACTTATAGTAAGTAAAGTTGGCGACTTTAGTCGAGGGTGACCTGAAGGTTCCCTTTTCAACAGCAACCACACCAAGATGTAGGAGAGGGCGCTACTCCACTCCCTGGATTGCTCCACTTTACCTTTGATCCTCACTTTATAATGCTCAATGTTAAGCAAGGAGCCATCAAGTACCATTTTTTGAGTCTTTGGTATAAATCGACCTGGGATTGAACCTCCGTCTCCCAGACCATTAGCGAACACTCTACCCAATATACTGACCCTTGACCGAGACGTCAATCAGATATTTCCCTAAACAGGATGCACCAGGGTAAATAAGCAGATTGATCGGAAGTCATGGGCGTTATTAAATAATAAACACAGATGCTACGTGAGAGTCAGAGTCAATTGGAGTCAGTGAAGTCATGAGTCAGGCCCAGCTTGCTGTCACTAAGAGTGCCTTGCTGGGGGCAACAGCCCACAGTGACCCCCAGTTGAGTACCATTGGCCGAAAAGCTAAAGAAGTGTTAAGTGGGGTGTTGAATATAACACAGATTCGTATGGCCACGAGAAGAAGCTATGGGTTAATATAGCAATTTGTCTTTGACTCCCTCTGTCTCTCTCACAACTACCGAAGATTTGACTCATTTCGAAAGACATATATATATATAACCAAGTGTTGTGGATCTTGTTGTACTCCCTACATAATGGACTCGTCCTCCTCCATAAATACACGTCAACTGAGCGTCAGAGAGAGTTGATCAAACCCCCGTGTTTGGTCTGCTTCTCCAGTTGTTTGAGGCGCACTTCGGTCGGTCGTGTTTTGGTCAGCGCGGGTACTGCCTCTGCACTGGAGATTTCTTTCGGCCTCAGGGGGCCATCTCTCCCGGTTTCTATCCCCCTAACGGGAGGTTAGTTTTATTGCCTGGCGCCTGAGGCGCCCCTAATAAGGAGAATGCCAACGAGGCCGAAGGTATTTTTGGCATTGCCGGACGGGTGTGGGCTTCGGCCCTGCAACCGGACCCACCTTAAAAACGGCCTTGTGCCATACTTCTCCGGTGGTGGGACGGAAAACAAATACCTGACCAAACCCCCGTGTTTGGTGCACCTCTCCAGTTGTTGGGTCACACTTTGGCCGGCCGTGTTGTCAACTGCGTGGCTTGGTTAGGTGTGCCTCACCACTGGCCAGAGGGGCGTCCCTCCGGGCTTTAACCCTCTTTGGAGAGGTTAGGTTAATTGCCTGGCGTCCCCCTTTAGGGGAATGCTGACAGGGCCCGAGGTATTTTTGTAACATGCCGGGCGCATGTGGGCTGTGGCCCTGTGCCCGGACCCACCTTACATAGGCCTTGTGCCGTATTCCTCGGGTCGGTGGGACGGATGATAAATACAGTTGACCAGACCAACTTGTCACAGCCACAGGTGATACCATTTGCGTAGTGGACGGATAGTCACTACCCCACTGGACTCTCAGCTCCCTATCAACTAACTACTGTTTAACCAGGTTCACTCGTATCTTGATTCTGTTACTTGAATATATATGTTTTTCTATCAACCTTGTCGTGTTCCCCGTGTCTTTCTTTTGCCAACATGACAACAGATCTTCCTTCAATATGTTTTTTTTTCTCTTTTGTTAGTCTGGGGCTGTACAATACACTGACTGCAGCTCTGCAGAGGGGTAAAACACCCCCCAATGAGTGTCCTGTAATGACACTAAACAATCTGATGGTAAGGTTCCAGCAGTGCTGGAGCTTTGGGGAATGAGGAGTACCCCTTCATTGTCATCGCTCCCAGGTCCACTCTGGCCCGGTGTGGCAGCACCTGATAGGGTCCTATCTATGGGTAAAATAGAACTAACGGCATATTTATGCTAAACTGAATTGTTTGACAAAACTTATTAGCTTGAAATGGAAGTTTTTTGACAATTAAACCGTACTTACATTTAAACTGCGTGCTTATGCAAAACTGAATTATTTGAAATAGAACTGTTTTTTAACATTGAAACTGTACTTACACTAAACTGAATTGTTTAATATAGAACTGTTTTGATTTTTAACTGTAGGACTGCTTCACTAAACTGAATAGCTTGAAATAGAAATGTTCTTCACATTTAGACTGCGTACTTATGCTAAAATGAATTGTTTGAAATAGAACTATTTTCATAAAAATGGATTTGGTTAAATAACGCAGTTTAAATGTAAGTACACAGTTTGTCAAGAACATTTCTATTTCAAGTTATTCAGTTTTGTCAAACAGTTCTAATTCAAACACTTCATTTTAGCATAAGTATGCAGTTTAGTTTTATTCAACCCATAGATTGGACCTTTTTCAGATGCTAACTCTCCGAGCCAGAGAGGACCTGGGAGCAATGGCAATGAAGGGGTGATCCGCATTCCCCAAAGCTCCAGCATCACTGGAACCTCACCATCAGATTTTTTAGTGTCATATCCAAGACACTCATTGGAGGGTCTTACCCTTCTGCAGAGGTGCAGTAGGTGTATTCAATAGCCCTAGCCAACTGGATAAAACTGCGATGGTTAACATTATCTAAATAACAATGCAAAGATTAGGGGAAATGCCAGTACTCCTCATTGGCACTCCATTTAAGAGTCGTGCAGGTCACCCGTTCTGTCATGCCATGGACACGTCACTCTCTCAATATATGCATATATATATTTACTAACTTCTCCGCCACAGGTAGGATGCGAAACGAAGTCAATTTTAATTAAGAGTTTTCCTTCTCCTAGATCGGTTGCCATACCAAGGTTAAATAATTCAGTCTACCTTACTAATTACCTTAAACTGGTGGAAGATTAGTGGGATTCATAATTTTTCAAAGGGGCATTAGTGCCCGTGATGTAATGGTTATCGTCGTAGGAAATGGATACGGCGACACGAGTTCAAATCCAGGACGAGACTGCATTTCACATATCACTAATACCCTTGGGAAAGGTATGAATCCAATTATTCTCCCTCCAGCTATGGGTTAATAGTAGGGCAGACTAGGTTCTTCAGCCTAGGTGAGTGAAGCAACTAGTCTAGGAGAAGGAAAACTCTGAATTCAAACCTGTTAAACTCCGCTTAAAAATTGATCTGGTGTCATATCATGCCCGAGCGAAGGGGTTGGTAAATAGGATTAGCGCCATATGAAATGCAAACAGCTTTGTCCAGGTATCGAACCCGAGTCATCGTATCCATTTCTTACGACGAAAATCATTATACCCCAAGTGCTTCTATATATTTATGTTACATAATATATTGTTGAAATATATTATTGATATGAAGTGTAGGTAATTTGAATAGGTTTGAATGGAAAGATACCGCGAGTGATATATTTGAATGATGAGCAGTGATGCGGATTGGATATTTTCAATCATGTGACCAAATCAGTTCTAAAGTTTAGAAAATAGATTATGTAGCCAGTCAGTTGCGGAGGAACATTTGAATTGAACGGTTGTGTTCCACCTGTATTCTCAACTCCCCGTAAAGGTCGAGGAGTAACGGTTATCATAAAATTAATATTTACACGCATAAAACTGTTTGTTTGTGTTGGTTGTTATTACTGCAAAGAACTGAGGTAGTTGGGGTTAAAGTGTACCATAGCCATATACATGAATATGCGAAATGTACATGGGGTGTTCATTACATATATACATAGAACAGAGGATCTCAAAACACGAAAAACACTTACGACTTCTCAGTTCAGGTACGAAACTTTTTATTACCTTTGAGTTTAAAGGTTCTTCGACATAAGGGAAGAGATACACATTCTTTCTATTCCGGCTTTTTCATCTGCCCCCCCTATCTCGTGCGACACCTGCCCAAGGCCTCCGCGAGCAAGCGAACGTCAACTCTTCTCGTTCAGTGTCCAGTTCTCAACTCGACTCTCTTCAAAATTCCCAAAATCCTCAGCGCGCTTCCGGTGCGTGATGTCATTTGCACTTGCTAGCCCCGTTTCCCATCTCGGGCAATTGTGACATCTCTGAGTGACATGTCCGTTCCGCCTGCGCGTGCGCGGGAACACATGCGTTAATGTTGCACCTAAGTAACCCATGCACTGAGCCGAAAGGTTCTCAGCCTAACTAAACCCAAAGGCATAAAACGAAATCCGTCGGCCATTATATTACAAAAGCAACGAAATAAAAACTTACGAAGACACGACTCGAGACAACAACAACAACAATAATAACAACAAAGATGTCAGTGATATGACAAACGGAAGAGCGAGAAAGAGAAGGTGGAGTTCATGTGTAAGCTATAAGGCCGATTAAGAGTATTTGGCTATTTATCATATATATTAAGTGTGTGTGTGTGTGTGTTTACCAACTCCTCAGCACGGGCATGTCACACAACGTCATTTTTTAGGTGTGAATTCAAAAATTTCCTTCTCCTAGACTGGTTAGCTAATCAAGACTAAACATTATCAGCTCTACTATTTACCTGGAGAATAATTGGAGAGAGAATAATTGGATTCGTACAATTCCCAAGGGTAAAATGCTATGTGAAATGCACTCAGCCTCGTCCAGGATATATATATAAATATATCAGTGTGTTCGTGTATATATGTATATATGTGTATGTGTATACATATATTTACGTGTGTGCGTCTACATATACGTGTGTGTATACATATATGCTTGTGTATGTAAATATATATGTTTGTATATATATATATATATATACGAGGATTATTAAATAAGTTTCCAGACTTTTTTCGTATGGGCATTGTTATTGATAGTACACACATGAAACTCTACTCCCCTTCGAAGTAATCTCCTCCGGCTGCAATGCACTTGTACCGTTCCAACAACTTATGAAAGGCCCCATGGAAGTCCTCTTGTGTGAGCGTGTCAATGACCTTCGTCACAACCTCTTTCATCTCCTCAGTTGTCTCATAACGACAACCTCTGAGCTTAGGGAATAAGCAAAAGTCACAGGGAGCAAGGTCTGGACTATCGGGAGGCTGAGGAACTGTGTTGATGCCCATCTTAGTCAAATAGTCTGTGACAAGGATAGAGTTGTGGACTGGTGCATTGTCCTGGTGAAAATGCCACTGGTCCGATTTGAAGAGTACTGGCCTCTTCCGACGGAATCTCTTCCTAAACTCCCTTAAAACCTCAACATAGTAACCCTAACCCTAACCGTTTGGCCAATCAATTCTGGTGTATTGACTTGCTTACTTCTCCCACACCTCTCATCATTCCTCACAGACTCCCTGCCTTCCTGGAATCTCTTATGCCACTCAAAAACTGATGCTCTATTCATGCAAGATGCTCCAAAAGCAGTCTGAAGCATACCATACGTTTCTGTGGCATTTTTCCAAGTGTAAAACAGAATTTTATTGCATATCGTTCTTCTAAAGTGTCCTCACGTCCAGATTGCATTTTTGAAATTCACCAGTTGAGACAATCAGGCTTTAGTAGGGTGTATTCCAATTGCTGCTGATTAGAACCTGAAATCATAAAAATTGATCAGTCATCTCATAAGATGTATAGCAATAACATACTGAATTTTCAAGAGTCTACGATAATTCTAAATGCCTGTACAAAAAAGTCTGTAAACTTATTGTAGGCACTACGTATATATATATATATATATATATAACATGGCGTAACCAACAATATATATATATATATATATATATATATATATATATATATATATTGTTGGTTACGCCATGTTATATATATATATATATATATATATATATATATATATATATATATATATATAACATTGTTTAACCAACAATTTACATTAAGTAGAGCGTTGATATTTTTGACAAAGCTAAGTCTGGAGAAAAACAAAAAACTTTCTTCGAAAACAATACAGTTTTATCATTTGATTATTTCATTCTATAAAATCTTTTTTACTCCAATCACTAAACACTATCATTTGAAATGTTTAACTTTTACAAACTAACACCTGATATTTTTTGTGGGGTGGAGATCTCTTTTTTGTTGGGGAGATCTTTTGACTTGTTTTTATTTTTTGTTTTATTTTATCTCATTTTGTCTTTTCTGACTACACTAAATGAAATTTAACCAACGCACTGAAAAGGCAAAACAAAGACTTTGTCTTCTCGTACAATTTTATTGATAAAATATCGATTTTTCTATATTAATTATTAAAGAAATATTACAGAAGAGTTTGAAAATCGATCTTTCTTCGTTGGGTGGGGGTTGCAAAAGGTAGTAACGTCGTATTTTTCCTACAAGGCAAGTGTGCAAAAGGACACATAGTTCCATGAAAAATGGCTGATGTACCGTTAGAATTTACCTTTCGAGATCACAAAATACACGCATGCGCAATTAAAGGTACAATCAGGTTTGGTTTGGTTTGGTTTGTTGGGTTTTATGGCATATCAACCTTTGTAGGTTATCTAACGCCAAATCCATGTTTATGTAAATAATCTGTTCCATGTAAAACAATTCAGATAAGCACAAGTACATAATTGTCAAAAACATTTCTATTTCAAACTATTCAAGCAGTGATATGTAACAATTCAGTTAAGTGTAAATACAGTTTTAATGTCGAAAAACAGTTCTATTTTAAATAATTCAGTTGAGCATAAGCACGAAGTTTAACTGTAAGTACGGTTCAATTGTCAAAAACATTTCTATTTCAAGCTATTCAGCTTACTCAAACAATTCAGTTTAGCATAAGTATGCTGTTAATTCTATTTAACCCATAGATAGGATCCTTATCAGGTGCTACCACTCCGGGCCAGAGTGGACCTGGGAGCGATGGCAATGAAGGGGTACTCTGCATTCCCTAAAGCTCCAGCATCAGATTGTTTAGTGTCATATTCAGGACACTCGTTGGGGGAGTCTTACCCCTGTGCAGAGAAGCAGTCGGTGTATTCTACAGCCCCAGCCGACTGGGCAAAAAGGTACAATCATGTAATATTTATCTTTTCAGGAAATTGACTCGGCCAAACTAAGTACAAATCCAGGAGACGACTATTTAGGAATAATTGAAACCATAAAACTACTTATAAAAAAAGGACCGAGTTCGGTATTAAAAAAAAATAATCAACCAATCAATACATATACTGAGTGATTATAAGATCACCTTTCTCATCTATATATTTATCTGACCCCTAAGTGCCAAGCAGAATGCAACACAAGGTCAATTTTTGAGCGGTGTTTAACAGGTCTAAATTCAGTTTTCTTTCTTCTAGACCGGTCGCAGTAGGTTAGAGATCCTGGTCTGTCATACAGATTACCCATTTCCGGAAGGATTCCAGTCGGTTGCATACCTTTCTCAAGGTAAAATGCAAACAAGTTCATATAGGATTTGAACTTGGACGGCCAATTCGATTTCCTTTACTGATATGATTTCAAACTGTCCCCACAGGTTCACTACCCTTGCCAACACATTCTTTGGGGATTAAAAGAATTTTAATATTTCAATGGGACATAAGTTCTTATCCTGGATTGGACTGTTTGCATTTTACTTCGCATTTTACTTTGGGAAAGGTATGAATTCTTCTGTTACCCTCCAGGTATTGGTAAAAAGTAGGCCAGACTGTGTTCTTTACCTTTGTTTAAGCAACCAGTCAAGGAGAAGGAAAATTTTTATCACAAACCAGTTATAAAGTTGGCGACCTTAGTCGAGGGTGACCCGAAGGTTCCTTTTTTAATAGCTACGACATCGACGTCTAGGGGTGGGCACTACTTCTTTCCCTGGATTGCTCCACTTTACCCTTACCTTATAATACTGAGTGTTAAGCAAGGCTGCATCAAGTACCATTTTTTTAGTCTTTGGTATGACTCGACCTGGGATTGAACCTCCATCTCCCGGACCATTGGCAAACACTCCACTCATTAGTCCAATGGCCCGGTTATAGTTTGCTTAAAATTGATCTTGTGTCACTTCCTGTCCGTGGTGGATGGTCTGGTTTGGTTTGTTTTGGTTGGGTTTGGTTGGGCTTTATAGCATATCAACCATTGTAGGTTATTTAATGCCACATCCAGTTTATACATATATATTAGATATATATGATTTGGTTTGGTTGGGTTTTTTGGCATATCAACCATTGTTGGTTATTTAACGCCACATCCAGTTTATACATATATGTTAGATATATCTGATTTGGTTTGGTTGGGATTTTTGGCATGTCAACCATTGTAGGTAATTTAATACCAAATCCACTTTATACGTATATATTAGATATATATGATTTAGTTTGGTTGCGTTTTTTGGCATATCAACCATTGTAGGTTATTTAATGCCACATTCAGTTTATACATATATATTAGATATATATGATTTGTAAACAGAAGTCAGCAAACAAGTATTGCTATGTATCACGAACAGTTCAATTATACAGCTGTCATTTGTTTGCACACAATTAAATGATCAAACAGTTCTATTTCAAATAATTCACTTTTGCCTTAGTCATTTGTTTGCACAAAATCTAAATATCTATTTGAACCATAGATTAGATTTATTCAGGTGCTACCATTCCGAGCCAGAGTGGACCTGGGAGCAATGGCAATGAAATGGTACTCTGCATTCCCCAAAGCTCTTGGACTGCAGCCTCACCATTCGATAGTTTAGTGTCATATCCAGGGCTTATGGGGTGAGTATTACCCCCTCTGCAGAGATGCAGTCAGTGTATTCTACAGCTCCAACTGACTGGACTGTACTCGTGGTGGAAGGGTTAGGTAAATGCATGTATGACACAACGAAGGTCCTCACTGACGTTAATAACCAGAAATTTATTTATTTGCTTACTTATACATTGAATCAATTTTAATCGGAAGAAATAATTCAATTAGAATGAAAAACATACTAAAGCTAATATTTTGGATAAGATTATTCTTCTTATTTTATTTGTTCTCCGTCCCACCACTGGACAAGTATGGCACAGGGCCTTTTTTAAAGTGGGTTCGGACGCAGGGCCGCAGCCCACACGCATCCGGCAAAATCCAATAATACCTTCGGCTCTGTCGGCTTTCCCCCAATGGAGGCGCCTCAGACGCCAGGAAAAAAAACAGCAAACAATTGGTAAAGCGTTTTGAAGCTCATTTTGTTGTAGTCCCAGAGACATTCTTTTAATTTGTGAACTTAATTATTCTTCTTATTAAGTTCACAAATTTTTAAAAAATAAGTCACTGGAACTACTAAGTTGCTGAGTTTGTTAAAGCAGTCAAAAAATCGCAGGTGTGACCTGTGAAAAAAAAAAACAAATCTTGCATTTGCATGACCTTTCCGAATTGCGTTCCATCCGCCTAGTCAACAGGTCAGCAAAACGGAAAGGTCATATGTCAGGACCCATCAAAAAGGATTCAAGTGTGTTTTTTCTGCTCCCTGCTCAATCTATGTGATTCGAAAACGCACTTACCCAATCTCTGAGAATTAGTCCCGATTGGCTGGTTGATGGCAATGTGATATGAAATGACCCGTAACTGGTGTTTAAGTTTTCTTCTATAAAAATGGGCTCCAAGTCTGGATTAACGAGAGAGTGAGGGAGAAGCTGTTTCCTAGAGATAAAACTCCGGCACTATCACCAGTTGAAGACTGAGGCTGGAATAAAACTCCGACGAAAGAAGTAACGAAGTTTCAAACCTCCAAAATTCTTTACATAGCACCATCATTACCTTTTCCGCCAAAGACTCTATTCTAATTTCTTACTGTGTCTTTTCTTTCCCATCTTGTTTGCAGAACATTAACCTACAAACCTAATTGGCTGAAATTTTTCAACTATTGTATAATGGTTGCTTAATCATATTGCAACAAAAAAAAATATTGTTATTGTTAATGGAGAGATGTCTTGTTCTTTGACTTGCCAACATCTTCGGCAACTCATTCATACAAACCTACCGACCCATCAACAGAAGCTCCGACCAAGTTGTGTCAATCTCCGTTCAGCAGATTTTTAAAAGCATAGCGTGGGCGCAGAAAGTACTGACGAATCAACCAGTTATGTCTTTTACGAATCGATGTGTACAAATCGGTTAGACCTTATATGTTAGTGCATTGGGAATCGTATATTCCAATGTAGTAGGTAAATGAATTTCATAGGTCAATTTTAATGAGTTTGATCTTCATTCTGCAAGATGCAACACAAGGTCGATTTTTAAGCGGACTACAGCTGGTTTGAATTCTGAGTTGCCTTTCTCCTAGACTGGTTAGACTCAGGCTAAAGAGTCAAATCTACTCTATTAATTACTCATAGCTGTGCGGTAAGAGGTAGATGAATTCGTAGTTTTTTTCCAAGATCACTGGCGCGAAAGTGGAACACAAATAGCTTCGGGTTGCTGTATCCATTTCCTCCGACGATAACCGTTACGGTAAGTGTGCCACTACCATCTGTCATTTTAAGTATGTTGGTTAGAATGATGTAATGTTGTATGTATTTACCCAACCCCTCCATCATGGATAAAATATAACTCAAAATCAGTTTTTTTAAACAAAATCAAGTTGATCTGAATTCAGAGTTTTCCTTCTCCATGAGTGGTTGCCTAATCAAAGCAAAAAAACTCCAATCTACTCTACTATTTACCTATAGAATGAGTCGTGCTTAGCGTGACGAAGTGGAATGGGTGACTCGAGCTCAAACCATGGATGATGCTGATTGTGTTTAAATCACGCTAATGCCCTTGGGAAAGGTATTAATCCTTCAGTTCTCACCTCTTCTCCGACAACGGATAAATAGTCGGGCAGATAGGTTTCTTTAGCCTTGGGACGACAACTAGTTTAGGAGAAGGAAAACTGAATTCAAACCAGTTGTAAGTATTTCCCCAACTCCTCCGCACGGGCCGGGTGTGACACACGGTCAATTTTTAAGCGAAGTTTAACGTTTGGATTCAAATTTTTCCTTCTAAACAAGTTGGCTAACCAAGGCTGATGAAATCAGTCTATCCTTCTATTTACCCTTCGCTGGTTGGTTGGTTGGTTGGTTGAATTTTATGGCATATCAACCTTTGTAGGTTATTTAACACCAAATCCATTTTTATGAAAATAGTTCTATTTCAAACAATTCAGTTTAGCATAAGTATGCAGTTTAAATGTGAAAAACATTTCTATTTCAAGCTATTCAGTTTCAATGTCAAAAAACAGTTCCATTTCAAATGATTCAATTTAGCATAAGCACGCAGTTTAAATTTAAGTACACAGATTATTTTTTTAAGTCAAACAGTTCTAATTTAGATAATTCAGTTTACTATAAGTTTACTATAAGTACAAATTTTGTTTGCACACAGTTAAATGTCAAAATCGTTCTATATTAAACAAATCAGTTTAGTTTAAGTAGAGTTTCAAAGTTAAAAACAGTTCCATTTCAAAGAAAGCAGTTTCGCATAAGCTCGCAGTTTAAATGTAAGTACCCTTTAATTGTCAAAAACATTTCTATTTAAGCTATTCAGCTTAGTCAAACAGTTCTAATTCAAACAATTCAGTTTAGCCTAGGTATGCAGTTAGTTCTATTTAACCCATAGATAGGGCCCTATCAGGTGCTACCATTCCGGGCCAGAGTGGACCTAGGGGCAATGGCAATGAAGGGGTGCTCCGCATTCCCCAATCAGATTGTTTAGTGTCATACCAGGACACTCGTTGGGGGGTCCTACCCCTCTGCTGAGAAGCAGTCGGCGTATTCAACAGCCTTAGCCGACTGAGCAAGGAGAATAAGAGGATTCATACCTTTCGCAAGTGTATTAGTGTTATGTGAAATACCATCAGGATTGTCCAGGATTTGAACTCATGTCACCGTGTCCATTTCCAACGATAATAGCCATAACACCACGGTCACCTTCAAAAGATGCTGGGATCGAAACCCTGCTGACCTTACGTCAGTCGGATATCTTACCCCAGAGTCACCGTTATTCTCAACAGTTGTACTCCAATTTAAAAGTGACCTTGGGTCACATCCTGCCGGAGGGGTTGGTAAATATATATTATTTAACTTAAGCTGCGCAAAAAGAAAAGAGATAGATTCATTGTTTTTCCAAAAGCATAAGTGAAACACAGACTCGTCCACGATTTGAACTCGACTCAACGATTCCATTTCAAAAACCGTTACGCTACACACAACTCTATTATTGCTTTTGTTATTCTGACCTTGTGCCAGAATAGGTTTATCTTTATCCGATGAACATCACATATTTCTACTTTTTGCTGTTTCATATCTCTTCTTGCTGCCATTTTTTTTTTTTTTTGTTATTCTTAGATTAAAACAGTTCTCAAACCGTCTACACAAAAACCACTTGCAATTTTCAATGTCAGATGCTATCAAATTTTCACTCGAGACCGCCCACGAACAGCCGCGAAGTATCTCACCGGCCTGTGGTCAGCGGAGTCTGGCAACGACTCGTGTCTGGCTGTGAACGTCGCTCTTTTGTATGTCACGCCCAAAATGGCGTCGAAAGTCTTGCCGATCGCGTCCCAAAATTGAACAGGGCGGGAAATTTATTACCTTCTTGGCGCGAGGATAGATTGGCTTGAACAGAAAGAGTCTGGAATTATAAAGCAAATGGAAATGAAATTAAGGAGAAGGGAAGGAAAAATCGTGTTGCAGGAGAAAAGGCGTGACTTCCTTTGAATAAAAAATCGTATTTGTTGGAAACAGATGAAGTATATTTATTTGACTGTTTTTATTTAGTTTTTTTTTTTGCGTGGTTGGGGTAAATGAAAGGTTTCTATAGATGGATTCTCTACACGTTTTCTGTCGTCATCTTGAGGGGGTTTTAGGGTCTTATTTTTATCTTTATTTCTTGTGTGTGTGCGTGTGTGTGTGTGAGTTAACTCTTTTGATAACTTTATTGACCAAGTAAAAAAGCTTTAAAATATTAATACTGCTTTGTTATCAGATTAACCCTTTTGCGGTCTTATTTCCTATTCCCGATAGCCGTCCCCACCAGTGCCGCTAATATTTTACAAGAAAAAAACGCAGGTGCTTCAAAAAATGTTATTTTGAATAACCATTCAAAGTTATGATGATCAATGCAATTGCTATGGAGTGGTGTTAGAATAATGTTTGCCTATATAAAAAGCTTCGTATATATATATATATATATGTGTGTGTGTGTGTGTGTGTGTGTGTGTGTTTACCTACCCCTATGCATGAGCAGGATGTGACACAAGGTCAGTTTTAGAGGAGTTTAATAGGTCTGATTTCAATGTTTTCCTTCTTCTACATCTGTTACCATAACAATGTTGAGGAGCGCAGTCTGTTCTACTATTTACCTATAGCCTAAAGGAGAATAACTAGATTCACATCTTTCCCAAGGGTATTAGCACTATGTGAAGCGCAAACAATTTCGTCGAGGATTTGAACCTCAGGTTACCGTATCCATTTCCTATTACGGTAACCCTTACACTACGAACAACTTATATATATATATATATATATATATATATATATATATATATATATATTGAGTTCTGATAGAACAAAACAGATCTGTCTGTGGATGACTATAGAGATATATGCTCCCCTACCCCCGTATGCTTGAGTTCTCTGGCGAAGAAGTAATCGTGTTGCCATTAGCGTTCATTGCAAGCCTCTTCAGATATGAATTGAGGTCTCGGCAGCCGTTGAACGGATGTATGTAAACAATAGTAATTGTGATTCATAACCGTTTAAAATTTACTTAGCAGCTGATGGCTCCTCGTGGCTGAATGGTTAGAGGCTTTGGCTTGGCGTTTGATTCAAACGGGTTTCAATCCCAGCTACGGGAAGCTAGTATGTCTAGCCACACTGATGAGTTCTGATAGAACGAAACAGATCTTTCTATGGATGACTATATATATATAATGTCATTATTATTAAATTCTGTACAAGTTCTATAATTCTGATAGTGTGAAAAACACCGATGGTACAATTTGCAAATAAAAAATATCACACCAACTGATATTTGGGGAAAAATCCCATAAAAAGACTAAAAATCGAACCATTGACTTAATGAGCTGAGTGCTCACCCATGGTCCGGGAGACCGGGGTTCAATCCCATGTTGAGTCATACCAAAGACTCAAAAGATGCCATTTGATGCTGCCTTGCTTAACACTCAACATTATAAGGTAAGGATCAAGAGTAAAGTGGGGCAATACAGGGAATGATGTAGCGCCCTCCCGTACACCTCGGTGTGTAGTAGCTGTTGAAAAACGAGCCTTCGGGTCACCCTCGACTAAGATCGCTAACTTACTTTACTGACTTAAAAATAATCAACCAATAACGTATGCCAAGTCAAAAAAAAAAACACCGTCAGAATTTCTTAGGCTAAACTAAAGAACGCTTAATACATTAATAGAGTGAAATATAAATATATATATTACCATAAAATGCTATCTTTATCCGTTTGTGAGGTTCCAGTTCTGGAGCTCTGAGTAGTGTGAAGTCACTTCCTCATTGCCATAAATTCCAGGTCCACTCAAACCCAGTGTAGTTATTCCTGTTAGAGTTCCATCAATGAGTCAAATATATATCTGTTTAAAAATTTTATCGTAAATTGAATTACCATGACATACAGAAACACCGGATAGTTGTTTCGGCCTAATTTGGTCTCGTCAGCTGTGTATACCGAATTAGCGACGACGGATTGCAGTGGTGAAACTCTACAACTGAGCCACCTGTTCATATCGCACACAAGTGACGCCAAACTAACTAGACAAGGTAATTGCACGGCCAATTGACCTGACTGTGTCTTGCAAGTTACATCTGTACTCTTTACAGAGGACACGGTCACCTCCAGAGCCACGTCTTTCCAAGAGGATGAGAAATACGCGTCCGCGTAATTATTATGACCCCAGGAGCAAAGATACTGATCTACATTACCATGACTAGTTAATTTGGCGTCACTTGTGTGCGATATGAACTGGGGGCTCAGATGTAGAGTTTCGGCTCTGAAATCTGTGGTCGTTGGTTCGATCTCCAGTGGTGGAGATCACGGTATACACTGCTAACGAGACCTAATAAGGTCGAAACAGCTGTCCAGTGTTTCCGTATGTCATGCATAAGTGTTCGCCACTTTCTGTTCATGGTAATTTAATTCACAATATAATTCCTCTACTTAAAAGGGAAAATGTAGATCTAAAAATTATTAGTATTTGATGGGTATACTTGAAACCATATAACGGTGTATAAGGTATTCGCGTTAAATAAGAATATTTGACGCAATCAATTGAGAGAGAAAAAGCCGCCAAATTCTAATCTCCGTTTGAAAATCGGTTTGAGGAAATGAGATCCTATTGACCTCTGGTCAGAACTGGCCCTTTCCAAATTTGCACGCCGCTCTTTAGCCAATTTCAAAAGGCCTTTTCTTAGAAAATAGTCATTTCAATAAAAACTGAATTTCATTGTCAAATGTTCTTTATGGTTGTTTTTTATCCTTTGTGGATTTCTGTATCACTGGTATGACGTTTAAATTAAGGAAAAAAGGAAAAACAAGATTTAAAACGAGTTTTTTAATGGATGCAATCTGCCTTACCTAGAGTTATAATAGATTTTACTGCCTTACCTAGAATCATTATGGATGCTACCTGCCGTACCTAGAGTTATAATGGATTTTACTGCCTTACCCAGAGTCATTATGGATGCTACCTGCCTAATCAAGAATTATAGTTGATGCTATCTGCCTTACCTAGAATTATAATGGACTTTACTGCCTTACCTAGAGTCATTATGGATGCTATCTGCCTGACCTAGAATCATTGTGGATGCTATCTGCCTAACCTAGAATCATTATGGATGCTACCTATTTTATCGAAAATTAAAATGGATGTTAACTGCCCTCCATAATATTATAATGGATGCTACCTGCCTTGCCTAGAATTATAATGGATTTTACTGCCTTACCTAGAGTCATTATGGATGCTATCTGCCTTACCTAGAATTATTGTGGATGCTACCTGTCTTATCAAGAATTAAAATGGATGTTAACTGCCCTTCGTAATATTATAATGGATGCTACCTGCCTTGCCTAGAGTTATAATGGATTTTACTGCCTTACCTAGAGTCATTATGGATGCTACCTGCCTTACCTAGAGTTATAATGGATTTTACTGCCTTACCTAGAATCATTATGGATGCTACCTGCCTTATCAAGAATTATAACGGATGCTACCTACGTTACCTACAATGAAAACTGATGCTACCTGCCTTACCTGCAATTATAATGGATGCTACCAGCATTACCTAATGTTATAATGAATGATACCAGCCTTACCCACAATTATGATGGATGTTACTTGCCTTACCTACAATTATGATAGATGCAACCAGCCTTACCTACAATTCTAATGGACGCTACCTGACTAACCTAGAATTATAATGGATTGTACTTGCCTAACTTTCTATTATTATGAATGCTACCTGCCTTATCTTGAACACCCCTTTCGACTGGGATTATAAAATACGCCTACTTTACATCGACAGAGGGATAACACCTGTCCCATTGACATTAAACTGCATATGATGGTGAGGCTTGGGGTTTGGGAAATGTCGTGTGCCCTTTCATTGTCACTAGTTACAATTTCACTCTGTCTTAGAGTGGTGGTGCCTTTTGAAATACCATTAATTATAAAATAGAATTTTTAATCATTTATTCGGTATTATTATTACTATTATCATTATTATTGTGTGCAAACAAAAGATTAATATCAAATAGAATTGTTATTGTTGGATAGGAATACTTGTAACTATTTATCTATGCGCAAATAAATGAGTTCTGGGAACTTTAAAATAAAGTTACCTCAAAACTGTTTGCTTAGAAATTATATATATATATATAGATAGATAGATAGATAATTTGTGAGCGAGTAGTTTTGTAGGTAACTGTGTATTTATATAGGAAAGTAAGAACATATATATATATATATATATATATATTGACGATTGTAAAATGCATGTGTGTGTGTGTGTGTGTGTGTGTGTGTGTGTGTGTGTGTGTGTGTGTGTGTGTGTGTGTAAATGCTCTATCATTGATATTAAGCACTGTTTAATAATACTGCAACATTTGGTCCTCTATTAACTCACCTAGTGAGCTAGTAAGAACCATAAACCTCTTTTATATATATATATATATATATATATATATATATATATGACCAACATTTGGCATTAAATATTTCACAACCATTTGATAACTAATAATTACCAACCAGATAAACAACCAACCAGCCAACCTTACCTATAATTCAAATAGATGCTACTTGCCTAACTTAGAATTATAATGGCTGGAGAGAAAATAAGGAATTATGGGTACCAAAAGTGGCAATATAAATCAATTTGAAATTCGGCTGGTATCATTCTTGCCAACTCGCAGAGGGCCTCGGTTGGTGCAATGGTTAGCAAGTTGAACTAGCAAACTTTCCCGAGTGAGTTCGAGTTTTACTAAGTGCCTCATTTGTACGGCCTCGAACCACGTCTAAGCAAATAGCCTAGTAAATTACATCTTACCTACTTGCTTGGCATCTTGCCAGGGACATGAGTGGTTAATAATCGCCTGATCTCATTGGAGGGGGCTTTCCTCTCTAGCTATAATGCTTTGAAGGGTTGACTTTTTGCTCGGCGCCTGAAGCACCCCAATAAAGAAATGCCGACGTAACCTAACATTTGCAGGATCAGCAGTGCATGATTCTCGATGTTTGTGCAGCTCCCCACCATAAACAGACCTTGCGATATGTAGACTTGGTTGAAAGTCGGTTAAATTGCTTCTTACCCAGTTGCCAGGCTATAACTCTTTTTCAGGGTTGGGGCTATTGCCTGGCGCCTGAGGCACTGCAAAGAAAACTTTCGATAGAACCAAGCAATTTTTGGTTTAAGGCGCATGTTTCGCGATTTGTGTGTGGCTCCCCCCACCATATAAAACGAACTTGTGGTAAGTCCATTAAATCCCTTCTTTAATCAAAAGAAAAGCACGAAAAAATTCCGCGAAATTTACCTTGATTAGCACTAAATCACAGCTATATCAAAGCCTCTTTTCTATAGGAAATCTTTCAATGACACAACTTTAATGGCTACCATTGTAACCAGTGCCTCAAATAATCTACAAAATACATTTTATTAATTTACTTTGGTTTCTTTTGTTTAATGGTATGTCAATCTTTATGGGTTATTTAATGCCAAACGATCATTGTTGAAGAAAAGAAGTAATACTACTGTAGGAAACGAATAAATAAATGAATAAATAAATAAATAAAATTTAAATTGAATTAAAAAAAAAAGGAAAATAAATAAATAAATAAAATTTAAATTGAATTAAAAAAAAAAGGAAAATTTAAATTTGCAGAAACACCCAGAGGTCCCTGACAGAAAAAAGGGATGACGCATGCGTAAAGAAAAAAGTCATACTCTTGACAAAGAGGAACAGGCTTTTTTTTTTCAGGCGGTGACCAGTGATTTGACAACACCATTTTGCAGTCTGGTGTTTGGGCACCACGCGTACGTCTTTGAACGTAGCGTTGGTTAGTCCCTTTCACCCAGTAGCATATCTCTCTCGGTCAAGCATTATGCTGAAATATAAAAGACCCACAAATGAACTACAAACTAACCCTTACCGGGCTTTGACAAACTTCCAAAAGAAAACTAACCCTTATGGAAGCCCGAAATACCAAATGAGGACAAACACATGCATGAAACGATTTAACGTATTTTTGACACCTTAAACTGGGGGATTCAACCATTTCAATGTATTCAGGAAAAACTCCCTCATCCACGGAATGGTTGTTGAGCCCAGTAAATAAAGGAAAGTATAAAAGAAACGTCTTCGTCTCTTATCTGTTGCTGTCTTTTCTTTTGTATAATTCTTTTGGGAATTTCTTGGGAAAGTCGTTACACCGACTAGCCAACGTGGGGGTAAAATAAAATAACCAAAATATGGAGTCAGATATCAAACGCCAACACAGCCTTGCCCTTCTCCCGTGACCTTCAGCCTCACAAACCCCACACTACTTTACCCATAGCTTGGAGGATAAGAAACAAGGAAGAGAAAATTTTGAGAGTCAAAAAAATGAAATATCAGGGGAAATTCTGATTGCTGGTTGAAAAGAACGTTAGAAAAATGAACGTAATAACGAAACAGGGGTTCGAACTCACTTACTCCATCATCACAAGCAAGCACGTTAGCCATTACATTTCGAGAACTCCCCTGCTTTTTAGCTAATGATAATCCTTTGTTGGAAAAGATTGTTATGGTTACAAGTAACTAATTATAATTTTTGCAAAGAATTATAGTTTCAAGTTTGATTGGATGATTTTATAGAATACCAACCTTTTTAGGTTATTCAATTACAAATCCTATATATACATACATACATCCACTGACAGTTCTGTTTCGTTCTATCAGAACTCATCAGTGTGGCTAGACATATTCGCTTCCATATATATATATATATATATATATATATATATATATATATATATATATTGACACCTTATATATATATATATATATATATATATACATAATTTGTATACAAATAATTTATGGGTAAAATTTTAAACACGCCAGAAATCACTCGTTTGCACATATTTAAATGGTTTCAAGTATTTCTATGTAATACAAATTATTATTGATCATTTGTTTGCACACAGTTAAATTGTTTCAAGTATTTCTATGTAATACAAATTTTATTGATCGTTTGTTTGCACATAATAAATGGTTTCAAGTATTTCTATGTAATAAAAATTATTTTTGATCATTTGTTTGCACACAGTTAAATGGTTTCAAGTATTTCTCTGTAATACAAATTATCATTGATCATTTGTTTGCACACAATAAATGGTTTCAAGTATTTCTATGTAATACAAGTTATTATTGATCATTTGTTTGCGCACAGTTAAATGGTTTTTAGTATTTCTATGGAATACAAATTATTATTGATCATTTGTTTGCACACCGTTAAATTGTTTCAAGTATTGCTATCTAACACTAACAATTTAACATCAGTCATGTCTTTGCACGCAATGAAATGGTTATACATGTGATTTGTAAGTTAACAGTTTGTCGGTAATTCTATTTTATTTTTTATTAGAGCTAATTTCTCTTTTTTTTTCTTTCCTTTTTTTTTTCTTTTTTTGTACTCATTTAAGTATTGCTATTGTTTGCACACACTTGAATGACTTCAAGTGTTGCTATCTAATACTCATATTTTTTATTTGCACACAGTTAAATTGCTTCAAGTATAGCTCTCTAGTTTTATTTGCACCCAATTAAATGACTTAAAGTGTGGTTATCTAATACCAATAGTTTTATTTGCACACAGTTAAAGGATTTCCAGTGTTGGTATTTAATACCAATAGTTTTATCTGCACACATTTAATTGGTTTCGAGTGTTGCTATCTAATATCAATAGTTTTATTTGCACAGTTAAATTGTTAAACCGATCTATTTTACCTATAGATGGGATCCTAACAGATACTATCACTTCGGATCAGAAAAGAGTTGGAAGTAAAGGCAATGAATGGGCACCCCACATTTCCAAGAGATCGAAAACTGGAACCTCCTCATCAGATTGTTTAGTGTCATATCCAGGACAATCGTTGAGGGGTCTTACACCTCTGCAGAGCGGCAGTTTGTAATCTACAGCCTCTGCCGACTGGGTTGGCTCTATCAGGTGCTATCACTCCGAGCCAGAGAGGACCTAGGAGCTATTGCAATGAAGGAGTACTCTGCATTACCCAAACCTCCAGCATTACTGGAGTCTCACCACCAGATTGTTTAGAGTCATATCTAGGACACTTGTTAGTGGGGAGTCTTACTCCTCTGAAGAGATGCAATTGGTGTATTCTACAGCCCCAGCCAAGTGGGCCACAACACACTCATTAGGGGAGTCTTACTCCTCTGAAGAGATGCAATCGGTGTATTCTACAGCCCCAGCCAAGTGGGCCACAACACACTCATTAGGGGAGTCTTACTCCTCTGAAGAGATGCAATTGGTGTATTCTACAGCCCCAGCCAAGTGGGTCACAACACACTCATTAGGGGAGTCTTACCCCTCTGAAGAGATGCAATTGGTGTATTCTACAGCCCCAGCCAAGTGGGCTTAACCTTCTTGAATGATCTAAATTCTTACTATAAAAACAAAGTAGAAAAGGCTACAAAATGTGTAGCGTAGTCACCAAAGATTACTATATTAGTGATGGCTAATCGTTGGATTAAGGACGAGAAACACAAAAATTGAATTTTTTCAAGCGTAAGGACCTCCGTTGATTTTTTTCTTTTTCCCCAAACCCCACCCTAAATATATGGTAAATAATATCACTGTTTTTCGACCAGAATGGCTTTGGCGTTAAATAATCCATAAAGGATGATATGCCATTAAACAAAAGAAACCATCAGACTATTTATACTCTCCTCATTCTGTCTATGTGGCCGTTGAAGCAGGAAGAAATTTATTATGGACACCTCGTGAGGTCTTAGCTTTCCGTTTTCTTTTGGGAACAGGACTCTTTTCGTATTTTTTATTCATTCCTCGTTTTCTTTTGATGCGAACGTTTGTCAACCTATGCCTCAGGCACCGAAAGAGAAAAATAAACTAAGTCACGAAATCCATGATATATATATATATATATATATATATATATATATATATATATATATATATATATATACACACTACTTCAACGGTAAATATATTAAGATTGGAATACCTATATATATATATATATATATATATATATATATATATATATTGGGGTTCATAGAATATACCCATCCCCCACTTCTGCCTCGAATGAATGGTATTGTCCGGTCGGAGTAACAACATCCAAAATCTTTTGTGACAACGAGCTCTTTGGAAAAGATGCAGAACACAATCAACTCGTATTTCTTCCGGATGATGGCTTGTGGCCCGGAAAACCTAGGTTCAATCCCAGGTCGAATCATACCAAAGACTCAAAAAATGGTACTTGATGCTACCTTGCTTAACACTCAACATTATAAGGTAAGTATCAAGGGTAAAGTGAAGCAATCCAGGTAAAGGAGTAACGCCCTTCCCTATACCTTGGTGTAGTAGCTATCGAAAAGGGAGCCTTCAAGTCATCCTCGACTACGGACGCCAACTTTACTTTACTTTTTATTATTAGGTTACAATTTTTCAAATAGTGTATTAATCAGTCCAAATATAACCCACGAACATCTTTTCAATTCTGCCATCGATTAAACAAAGTTATTATGTCTATAGGATAAGAAAAATTTTGATGCAAATAAATCTTTAAATGCAGTTTCTACATCTTCTTTAGAAGAGGTTTGGTTTTGTTTTATGGCAGATCAACCATTATAACTTATTTAAGGCTAAATCCATTTTATACATATAACAGTTCTATTCTAATTAATTCAGTTTAATGTTGAAAAAAGTTAAATCTATATTTTCTTGTGTATATTCTGTTGATAAAATTATGCTCTGATTGTCTCATTTTTTACCTATTTATTTTATCTTTGTTTTTTGTTTTTTTTGGGGGGGTTCTTTTTGTAATGGTATATCAATCTTCGTGGGTTATTTATGGCCAAGGCCATCGTTACAAAAAAACCAAAAGTGGTACTATTTAACCCATAGCTAGCTGTGGATTGACTCCTTTCTCGAGGGTTTTTGTCTAAAACTCAATGTAATTGCTTGACTGGAGGCTCGAACTCGTTAATTACAATATAACAGTCCACCATGTGAACTCTCTCGTCTCATTGTTATTTTTTAAAGCTAAAAATGGCTTCTCAGGTCGAAACGGTTACCGACTTCTGCCATACCCACCTACCCCACAAAAAACACTTAATAATTTTAATAGTCTTCTATCGAAAGGGATGATTTTCATGGGAGTAAATTGTTGAAACACTAAAGCAATTGTTCGTTATGACAATTCGATTTTATGTACATTGTATACTTTCCCCGAAAGTAAGTTTATGTCCATCTCACACCGTAAGCGGATAAGATCACTTATGGTAACCTACAAACGACTACGGTACTAAAGTCTGGTCGGAGAAAACTGGACCGGGTCCAAATTACAGACAATATACGATTTCGCAAACCAGTATTCCAGCCTGGGAGTTTTTCAGAAAATTTTGGCACTAGCCGGGTTAATTTGATGAGGTGGAGTTAATGGTTTTGATTGAATACTTTTAATCGGGAACCCTGGCAAAGGACTTCATTCGCAAACCGAATCTGGCGGCAACAAAAACTGTTTGTTTGTTTTTTTTGTTTTTTGTTTTTTGTTTTTGTTTTGTTTTGTTTTGTTTTTTCTTAGCTAGGCCTAGTTCAGAATCGGATTCCGAGCCAAAGGACCTCTTGTGTATAAAAAGAAAAACAGTCTAAACGAAAAGATTAGAGGGTGGGTAAGCAAGTTACGACCAATCGGGAACCAACCCATCAAGTGTCACGTGATTGTCAAACAATTTCGGCCTGTAAGATCTTGAAGTTCTGATGTTTTCCTGATCGATAATTATAACAGTGATTTGACAACACTTGGTCGAAAGGGAACCCCGATAAAAAGTTTTATTGATGAGTGTTCTGAAAGTAATGCTTTCTATTTATTAGCTCAAAAACTACGACAGATAAAAGGAGCAAAATAACACCGTTGGATAGAGCAAGCTTTCAGCTACAAGACAGTGTTTCACTATTGACTATAGAGTTCCACAAGTCATAAACAAGAACATTCATCACACACTCGTAAAAGGGTCTCTCCAAAAGTAATGCCTCCATTGTCACCTAGACTGCTAGGGCTGTAGTATACCCCAACTGCATCACTGCAGAGGGGTAAGACTACCCTCCCCCCACCAACGAGTGTCCTGAATATGACATTAAACAATCTGATGGAGAGACTAGTCTTAAAGCTTTGAGGAATATGGTATACCCCTTCATTGTTATTGCTCCCAAGTCTACTCTGACCCGGAGTGGTAGCACCTGATATGGTCCTATCTATGGGTCAAATAGAACTGTTTGACATTTAAACTGTATGCAACACATGACATGATAAATTGAATTGTTAGAAATAGAACTATTTGATTATTTAACTGAGTGTAAACAAATGACTGAATTAAATTGTTAGTGATACATAGCAATACTTGAAACCATTTAAATGTGCATGAAGGAATGGGTAATGTTGAATTGATTAATCAGTGTTAAATAACAATACTTCGTTACTTCTTCTAACCCTAACCACTTCATTGCGTAATATAATGGCCGAGGGATTTCGGTTCATGCCTTTGGGTTAAGTTATGCTGAGAACCTTTCGGCTCACTACATGGGTTAGTTAGGCGCAACATTAACACAAGTGTTCACGCACGCACGTGGAGCGGATGTGTCACTCAGAGATGTCACAATAGTCCGAGATGAGAAACGGGGCTAGCAAGTGTGAATGACGTCACGCACCGGAAGCGCGCGGAGGATTTGGGGAATTTGAAAGTTTGTAGAGTTGAGTTGAGACCTGTCTCGGAGGAAGACGGATGGCTTTCAGTAGATCGCGAGGCCTTGTGGCGGGTGCTGCACGAGATGGGGTGGGGGCAGATGAAAAAGCCAGCATAGAAAGATTGTGCCTCTCTCTCCTTATGTCGAAGAATCTTTAAACTCAAAGGTAATTAAAAAAAAAAGTTTTGTACCTGAACTGAGAAGTCGTTACGTGTTTTTCGAATTTCGAGATTGCTATGTTGTATTTTTATGGACATTCGACGAACGTTTTACACATAGCTGTATCTGGCTACACATAGCCGTATCTGGTTTTACACATAGCCGTATTTGTACGCTAACAAATGATTAAGAGTAATTGAGTTAATAGAATTACTGATGATTGTCAATTGGTTTCAAGTATTTCTGAGAAAAAAAAAACAGCTGAGGTTCACTTAAAAATATTATAAGCAAAATGTGTTTACAAATTATATTTAATATATATGTATTCAGAGAATTTGGTATTAAATAACCTATAATGGTTGATATGCCATAAGACCCAACCAAACCAAATCATATATATTTAATATATATGTATACTGGGGATTTGGCATTAAAAAACCTATGATGGTTGATATGCCATAAAACCCGACAAGAGCAAATCATATATATCTAATGTATATGTATACCAAGGATTCGGCATTAAATAAACTATAACGGTTGATATGCCATAAAACCCAACATAAGCAAATCATATATATTTAATATATATGTACACTGAGGATTTGGCATTAAATAACCTATAATGGTTGATATGACATAAGACCCAACCAAAGCAAATCATATACATTTAATATATATGTATAAAGAGGATTTGGCATTACATAACCTACAATAGCTGATTGGCCATAAAACACTACCAGAGCAAATCATATATATTTAATATATATGTATACAGAGGATTTGGCATCAAATAACCTATAATGGTTGATATGCCATAAAACCCACCAAAAGCAAATCATATATATTTAATATATATGTATACTGAGGATTTGTCTTTAAATAACCTATAATGATTGATATACCATAAAACCCAACCCAGCCAAATCATATATATTTGATATATATGTATAAAGAGGATGGAAACTATCGCACATACAGGATGCAGAAGTTTTTTGCAACAACAAAAAATATGCTGCTTATGAATGATTACCGAAATTTTCATCAAAACATATTTTTGTAATTCTTCTTTTAATATCCCGGTTTTCAGATTTTTCACTTTAGCATTAAAAAGATAAGACCATAATTTATGAAATCAAGCAAAAAAAAATCGATATACTTTTTAATCCCCCCTCGAAAAAAAACAAGGTGGAGGTCTTGGGTAAGACGCTAAACTGCATCAAGTGGTGAGGCTCTAGTTCTAGAGCTCTACGAAAGTTACATATTGTCCTTTGACAGGTCGGTTAGTTTGTGGATTTCAAAACAGGTTAAACAGCTGTGTCTTAAGGTAAACAAAAGACAGCGGAAATGCCACGTAAATTGCGTTGGTAGGACGCCGGAAAGAAGACTGTGTTGGCGTCTCAAAAATATACAACGACGGAAGTTCTCAACCCTAAGGAGTCGGTGATCAGTCAGAGAGGGCAGTCAGGCAGCAATCAGCATAAGCTGCCCTGTATCAGTGTCCTGTGAAAGAAGCACGAAAAATCAATGCTCTCTAGAGATGTACCTCAACCTGGAGTAAATTCTAACAATTTCCTCTCTCTCTCTCTCTCTCTCTCTCTCAACAATTTCGACCTTTTATAGTGGTTATTTTCTTATACAATAAATGTTGTTGATACTTTCTCAACCGATATACAACACGAAGAGTGGAGTGCTCCTTTTCGGACTTTAATCCCAGGTCCACTCTGGGAGTAATGGCAATAGATTCAATAAAACCTTTTACGATCCTATCAATGAGTCAAACATATATTATATTAATTAATATAAATTATGTTTCAAAACAGAATACTTGATACTATATAACTGTGTGCAAATTTTTTTTGTATCCAGACTACTGACTTGAAGTTTGTTTTTTTTTATTAATTATAACTATTCTTTTTTACTAAGTACTATATAATCGCATAAATACTTATGTTATATTCTCATATGCATATGCATGCATGCATGCATGCAGAATCATAACGACGCAATAAAGACGAGCGACACAGTTCTTTAAAAAATATACCTCTCACTTTAATTGAAAGGGTTGTGTGTGAGAGGCAGTTGTAGACCGTACAGAACTGCAACATATTGACCCCCACTCTTATGGCCATCAGCGTTTCTTTCCAAAGGTATGAATCCAATTATTCTCCCTCCAGCTATGGGTAAATAGTAGGGCAGACTGGGTTCTTCAGCCTTGGTGAGGTAACTAGTCTAGGAGAAGGAAAACTCTGAATTCAAACCTGTTAAACTCCGCTTAAAAATTGACCTTGTGTCATATCCTGCCCAAGCGGAGATGTTGGTAAATAGGATCAGCGTTTCTTTCCCGTTCTCCTGGGCTGCTCAACTGGGGGCCTGGGGACCCAGCCTCTCTGGGACATGTTCCTCAATCCAGCATCTTCTCTCCAACTCGTCTGATCCCCAACTGATTAATCGGGGGCCTGAGGGCTCCATCTGCTGGGTGCTGGCTTTCTCTACCGCATCTTGTCTCCAACTGGTCTGGTCTCCAAACTAACTGACTTCCTGTCTCCACCGAGTTATAAAATAGTTCACGCCCACCTTCTTCTTGTAGGCGTCACAATTGCACTCATTCAACCCATCCACGGTCAAGGTTATAATTCTGATATTCCTCGACCGAATGCACCTGTTATTTACACAGGTGCATTTCCTATTTTGGCAGCCCGGCCGGGTCGTAGGTCAACATACAACACTTAAAACTATACAATTGTATGCAAATTATTTGTCATCATCATCATGTCACGCCATCAACATGGCTATCCCTGGCCCTCTCTTGCCACCCTTCTCTATCGTCCATCGCATCCGGCAGGTCTTCAATGTCACATCCCGTATCGGCACAGAGCTGCTGTATGTAGGTTCTAGCTAGTCGTCCTGCCTTTGCTCGTCCATTTAAAGGGGTCCACAAGAGTACGTCACTTATGAGCTCATCCCTACTACTCCAGCAGTGTCCCGCATGTCTGGTTCGTCTAACTTTGATAGTTTTCGTGATGGGTGGTAAGTGGCCGCTGCTTTGTGGAGTGCTGCCTCCAGGACTTGTTCAATACTGCTCGCAGCATTCTTGTGCAGTTGCCGTCAAGTTTTCGCTCCATACGTTTTGTTAGTGTCTATGTAGTGCATCCATACAGCAGTATCAACACGACCGCTGCTTGGAAAAAACTGCGTTTTCTTTTATCGGTCAGGTCTGACTTCCATATGACCGATAGCCTATCGATAGCTGTTCATGCCTTTGCTAGTCGCGTGTTGATATCTGTATGGGGTTGATGAGACACTGCTTCCTGGGTAGAGGAACTTGTCTACTAATTTCAGAGAGCTACCGTTTAGCATGGAGACGTCGCCTCTTTGGTTAAAGCACATATATTCCGTCTTGTGTGCATTGACATGAAGGTCTATGCCTGCAGCTGCTCGTTCTAGACTATGTAGCAGGTTTTTGGCTTGGGCGGGTATATTTGCCAGAAGCGCTATATCATCGGCGTAGTCGGCGTTGGTAATTGTTTTTGCGGGGTATCTTCTGCCTCTTTCCTTTGTTCGCTTGAAACCGTTTTCTTTCATTCTATCAATAGACGTTCTAAGCACGTAGTCTAGACAGATGATAAAGAGGTATAGGGCAAATGTGTCACCTTACAGCACACCTGCTACAATGTCGAAGTAGTCTGTGTCTCTATCCGGGGAGCGGACTTTTACTTTCGTGTTTCTATGGAGCATCATTATGGCTGCAACGGTTTCTTTGGGTAGGCCGTAGGCGAGTAGTATTTGCTTCATCTTTCCTCAGTGTATGGCGTCAAAGGCCTTGGCGAAGTCGACAAATAATATAGTTGCCTCTACTTTTTTTGCGCGTACACCAAGAATTCGTCGGATAGTCAAAATTTGTGACGTCATAGATCTATTTCTCCGAAAGCCATTTTGGTTCTTTCTAAGTATGTTCTCAATTTTGGGTTCCATGCAGTTTCGTTGAAGATCATTGTATATCTTGGCCGCCATGGATGTAAGGATTATACCTCGGTAGTTCTTGGCTAATCCCAGGTCGCCCTTCTAAGGGAAGGGGGGTGCTTCTCTTTGTCAATCTGTATATTGTGTTTTCATAATATACGGCATTACAGTGCCGGAGCAGTAGGTCCTCGAATTGCCTGGTCTTCCATACTTCTGGTGGTATTTCATCAAGCCCCGCTGCTTTTCTATTTTTAATTTTTCTTTGTACTGAGTCGAGTTCTTCTTGCGTAAACTGTCCCAGTTTGATGTCTAATTCTTTACGAATAATTCTTGTGATTGGTTCATGCTTAACTTTCGGAGCGTTTCCGAATAGATTCTCGAAATGTTATTTCCATAGTTGTATTCGTTCTTCTTGGTTGGTATCTTTCAGTTTAGCTTTCGCACTCCTCTTCTTTCTGCTCACTTCGTTTACCGTCAATCTTCAACCGAGTCTCTAATCTTATCGATATGATGTAAAGGTAACGTACCTGGGCATTCGAAGCGCGCACGAACGTGTCTGGCTTGTCGAAGAGAAACCGATATGGCTGTCGCGAGCATATTTGACGAGGGGAGATCTCGAACCAGCGAGAGGTAATGTACACGTATGCAAATTAGTGCGAGAGCGTACGAACATACAAATACGCACGGTAACGGCTGAAAGGAAGAAGCATTCTAAGTGCATTTGCCCGACGAACGCGTTACAACTCAACGAACGAACGAACGAACGAACGAAGGAGAACTAGGGAGAAAGAGAGAGAGAAGGAACAGCTACCGAGAGAGGGAGAGAGCGCTCAACTCAATACGCCCTGAAACCAACAATAGTGGTCTCTGTTGGATTGATGCAAGAATCAGTTTCCTATTGCCTTTTACGCCCGCTCTGGACAACATATGATTTTGTATGTATTCCGTTTGCTCTTTTTGGTATATCTTAGCTAATTCATTTTGTGCCTTTTTAAGTTTCAGGGCATTGGTATTGGTTGGGTTCCTCCTATTGCATTTGGAGGCAATTTTCACATCTGTCCCCTTTTCTTTTTTTTTTTTTGACGGCTAATGTCTCCCATGGGACTCTAGGTTTAACTCTTTTCTTAGTTGGTATGCATTCTGCTGCTGCTTCTAAGTGGGCTTTGACGAAATTCTCATATTCGTCATTAGGAGTATGTGTTTCTGTCTTCTCATGTAGTGTATCGAATCTGTTTCTTAGTGTTATTGCATATTTGTCTCTAATATCCTGGTGATAAAATAGGGACCAATCATAGTGTACTGTGGTTGTTGTTCGGGTTGCATTCCTTCGTAGGCTCAGTCGTATTTTTGCCGTGACAATTCGGTGATCGAAGGACACACCCTCGAAAGAGAAATATGCCTCGCAATTCAATGTGCTTTTATTCCCTTTCTTATTCATAAAGACGTAGTCTATCTGTGGTTTAGTATTATGTGCATATGTGTAAGTCCATAGTTTTCCCTCCCTTTTCTGAAATCTCGTATTGAGGCATGTTAATCTATTTTCTAGCGTGTAATCTGTTGGATGTTGCCCATTTCTGTTTGATAAGTTGTGTAGGCTGAATTTATGGTTTAGGTCTTTACCAATTTGAGCTTTCATGTCTCCACCGATGACTAGAACATTGTTTCGGGATGCTACGAACAAGGGAGGATAGCTCATTATAGAAGGCGATGAAGTCAGTTTCTTCACAAACATTAGTAGGTCTATAGCAGGAGATGATTGTTACTCTGGGGTTGCCATTAAAAGTTGCTACCATCATCCTAAGTTGAATTTTCTCAATACTATTTAGTGATTTTAGGGCTCATGGTCCTGTAAGAATACATACACCTCCTATCGTGGTATTGACAGAGATTTTCTATGCAGATGCAGTGCCTAGAATCCATCCATTGCCAGTATCGTGATATTTGATATCCTCGCTGTGAGTGTACATGTGTTCTTGTATGCATATTAAGTCTATGTCATGATCTATCACTGACGCAGTCATCTGCGGTAGTTATACGATTCTATTTAGAATTCTGACTTTGAATGTCGCTATTTGTATTGTAAATTTCAGTAAATTTTGTTTAAGCTTGAGCTCTGTAACTGACTTTGCGTATACTGAGGCCAGGGCTCCAACCTCAGCAGGACGTGCCTTCTTTTTTACCTGCGCGAAAAGTGATGCGGTTTGGACACATGGTTTGAGTGTGGGTCATGGTAATCTTGCGATGGCTGTTTTTTTTCTCATCTATAGAAGCAACCCTTATAGATGAGCAGCAGTAGTTCCTCAATCGAACTATTTGATCCTGGCCGTTGAACCGTAGGATTCCTACGCCCAGGACCGGATTAGGCATTGCGTTGAACTGTCAGAGGGTTTATCCGCTCGCTTTTACGTCTACCATGATTCATACCTTTCCCAAGGGTATTAGTCCGAAAGAGACCATATTGGTTTCTTTATTTAATGGCATATCACCCTTCGTGGGTTATTTAATGCCAAATCCATCCTTGTGGAAGGACACTAACGATATTCTTTAACTCATAGCCGAGAAGATACATGGGTTCATACCTTTCCCAAGGGTTTTAGTCCGAAAATGAACGAATTGGTTTCTTTGTTTAATGGCATATCACCCTTCGTGGGTTATTTTTTGCCTAATCCATCCTTTGAAGAACAGTAATGATACTATTTAACCCATAGCTGGGAAGATAACGGGGTTCATTCCTTTCCCAAGAGTATTAGTCCGAACGTTATAGCACGACTGGAATTCGAACTCGCTTACTACAACGTCGCAATTCTGCATGTTAACCACTACACCACGAGGACTCCCCCACTCTATATGATTGTGTATAAATTATTAGTATTAGATAGGAATACTTGAAACCATATAACTGCGAGCAAACTATTTGTATTAGGAATACTTGAAACAATATAATTGCTAACAAATAATAGGCATTAGATAGGAAACCATATAATTATGTGCAATCAAATGATTATTATTTGATAGAAATTATAACTTGAAACCATAAAATTGTGTATAAATTATCAGTATTAGATAGGAATACTTGAAACTATATAACTGTGCAAATTTCTTGAATTAGATTAGAATACTTGAAACCACATTACGGTGTACTAATGGAACCCATATGACTGCTAATAACTCTACATTATTATTAAATGTTGTGTTTTGTTTTTTGTTTTTTTGTTTGTTTTTGGGTTTGTTTTTTTTGGGGGGGGTTGTTTCAGATTTGAAAATAGTATACTATAACAACTATTAATTCTCAATCGCAATACCTTGAACAAGAGAGGAAAATATTTTGTGTTACTACATATTTGGAGACAAAATCATTCAAAACTGTACAAGCAAAATCTCGCCAGAAATTTAACTTTAACAATTATCCCCAGAAAGGCCAAATTTATCGTTGGGTAAACAAATTTCAAGCCACCGGGTCAGTAAATAACCTCCAATAGAAGGCAGAAAATTCCAAATCTGGCAGGAAGTTGACAGCAAAATGTCCTGACAATGGGGATGCAGTAAGATATTCTATCGGAAGGAGTCCGAAAAAGTCCCACCGAAGACGTTCCAAAGGACTTGGTCTTTCACGTGCACTGTAGGATAAAGTCAGTCAATTTCTGCTCTTGTCATCTGGTTTGACCTTTCTAAAAGTTATATGACTGCTTTTTAAGACTCAGATAAAAGATGATTTGATGCGCTATTAATTATGATATTAAAGGGTTGCATCTATTTTGAAACTCATTAAAGATATAAAAAGTGTTTTTAAAAAATAAATCATTAGTATCAAGAACATTACTAGAAGCTATAATTGTTTACGTATGATTATTATGATTAGTTACTTGCCCAGTCGGCTGGGGTTGTAGAATACACCGACAGCACCTCTACAGAGGAGTAAGACCCCACCCCAACGAGTGTCCTGTGGCCCAGTCGGCTGGGGCTGTAGAATACACCGACTGCACCTCTACAGAGGAGTAAGACCCCCACCCCAACGAGTGTCCTGTGGCCTAGTCGGCTGGGGCTGTAGAATACACCGACTGCACCTCTACAGAGGAGTAAGACCCCCACCCCAACGAGTGTCCTGTGGCCTAGTCGGCTGGGGTTGTAGAATACACCGACTGCACCTCTACAGAGGAGTAAGACCCCCACCCCAACGAGTGTCCTGTGGCCTAGTCGGCTGGGGCTGTAGGATACACCGACTGCACCTCTACAGAGGAGTAAGACCCCCACCCCAACGAGTGTCCTGTGGCCTAGTCGGCTGGGGCTGTAGAATACACCGACTGCACCTCTACAGAGGAGTAAGACCCCCACCCCAACGAGTGTCCTGTGGCCTAGTCGGCTGGGGTTGTAGAATACACCGACTGCACCTCTACAGAGGAGTAAGACCCCCACCCCAACGAGTGTCTTGTGGCCTTGTCGGCTGGGGCTGTAGAATACGCCGACTGCACCTCTACAGAGGAGTAAGACCCCACCCCAACGAGTGTCCTGTGGCCTAATCGGCTGTGGTTGTAGAATACACCGACTGTACCTCTACGGAGGAGTAAGACCCCACCCCAACGAGTGTCTTGGGGCTGTAGAATACACCGACTGTATTTTTGCTGAGGGGTAAGACGCACCAACGAGGGTTCTGCATATGACACTAAACAATCTGGTCACGAAGTTCCAGTAATACAAGAGCTTTGGAGAATGCGAAGCCCCCCTTCATTGTTATCGCTCCCATGTCCACTCTGGCCCGGAGTGGTAGCACCTGATAGGGCCATATCTATGGGTCAAACTGAACTAAATTGCGTACTTATGCCAAACTGAATTACTTGAAATAGAACTGTTTAAATATCTAAACTGCGTTCTTATGCAAAACTGAATTGTTTGAAAAAGAACTGTTTTTGACATTGAAACTGTACTTACGCTAAACTGAATTGTTTAATATAGAACTGTTTTGACATTTAACAGTGTGTGGAAAAAATCGTACTTATACTAAACAAAATTGTTTGAATTAGAACTGTTTGACAAAAGTGAATAGCTTGAAATAGAAATATTTTTTTTATATTTAAACTGCGTACTTATGCTAAACTGATTTGTTTGAATTAGAACTGCTTGAATAAACTAAATAGCTTAAATAGAAATGTTTTCGGCAATTAAGCTGTACTTACATTTAAACGGCGTGCTTATGCTAAACTGAATTGTTTGAAATGGAACTGTTTTTGACATTGAAACTCTACTTACACTAAATTGAAATATTTAATATAGAACTGTTTTGACATTTAACTGTGTGTAAACAAAATTTGTACTTATACTAAACTGAATTAGCTGAATTAGAACTGTTTTGACAATTAAACTGTGTACTCATATTAAAATGAATTGTTTGAAATAGAACTGATTATTTGTATAAAGATTGATTTGGCGTTAAATAACCTACAAAGGTTGATATGCCATAAAAACCAATCAACCAACCAACCAATCATTAGTTACATCAAACCATATAACTGCTTGCAAAATTACTGGCTTTGGTATTAAATAACCCAGTAAAGTTTGACATGTCGTAAAACCAACCGACATATCATCATCATCATCATCATGTCGTGTCGCTAGCACAGATATCCCTAACCCTCTCTCGCCACTTTTCCCTATCGTTCATTGACTCCGGTAGGTCTTCAGCGCTACATCCCGTATCCTCACATAGCTGCTGAATGTATGTTCGAGCTAGTCGTCCTGCTTTTACCCGGCCATATGTGGGGGTCCATAGGAGTACATCACTTATGAGCTCGTCCCTGCTTCTCCAGCAGTGTCCTGCATTTCTGGTTCGTCTAACTTGGATAGTTTTCGTGATGGGAGGCAGGTGGTCGTATAGTTGGTGCCTTGCGGGGTGTTGCCGCCAGGACTTGTTCAATATTGCTCGCAGCATTCTTGTGTAATTGCCGTCTAGCTTCTTCTCCAGCCGTTTAGTTAGCGTCCAAGTAGTGCATCCATATATATATAACTAACCCTAAATCAGCAAAAACGGCACATCTTAGCGAGATTTTTATTCGCTCACTTTGCTTAAAAGGATCTAACTTAAAAGATTACATCAATTCCCAGTTTAATTTTCAACTGAATGATAAATTTGTGGGGTCTGCGCAGCACTAAACGTCATCTTCTAAACTTACCAACTCTTGATCGGACAGATATGAATATGAAATGCTGATTCGAATCCTTTTTTTTTCCTCTCTAAATAAAAGCATCAATAGCCATCATATTTCAACGGAAACCCAGCTGGTTTACGGCTCGTCTACTCTTAAATCAAAAATAATGAAGTGCTACTCCAAATTAGAGATTGTGAAGAAGCTAGTAGAGCTAGATTGGTATGAAGCTGGTTTGTCGTGTCTTAAGGTGGAAAATATCCTTTGCCTTTGATGTTTTCATGCTACAGGAAATTGTCATCTAAAATTCACCAACTTCCCACCACAAACAGCTTTGACTCGGGAGAAAAATTCCTTCTTACTCTTTTTACTGTGCTATGTCAAGTCACTTGAAAGGAAACACTTCATAAATAATCTTTATTCAATATTTCCGACATCTAGTCTATATATAAATGTAGACTAGATGTCGGAAATATTGAATAAAAATGTATGTATATATATATATATATATATATATATTTGGTCACGCAACTGGTTTCTGTGCTAAACCATGAGAAATTTTCTTGTTTCAATACTACGAGAAATGTTAGTTTCTTCACTTTACAAATATTATCTCATGGAAATTCAAATATATTTGAGATTTTTTCCACAGATAATAACGAAGGTAGACTACACTACTCTCTCTCTCTCTCTCTCTCTCTCTCTCTCTCTCTCTCTCTCTTAGAACTTAGAATACGCTGATTGCATCCCACATCAAAGGAGTAATATCCTCCCTTCAATAAAAAGAGAGTATCCAGGTGGAGATATGGGGATGGACTCTCTCTCTCTCTCTCTCTCTCTCTCTCAAAACTTAGAATACGCTGATTGTATCCCACATCAAAGGAGTAATATCCCCCCCGCCAAAGAGTATCCTAGTGGAAATATGGGGATGGACTATCCTTTCATTACCATCACTCGAAGATCCACCCTGAACTAGGGTGGTGGTATCGATTGGGACCCGATCTATATGTCAAATAGATATATTTGAGAATCATTAGCATAGAATAAGAATATGTGAAACTATATGACTGTGTGAAAGCAGATTATTATTAAACTGAATTATAAATCTTAGGAGAGACTACATTTCTTAATCTCTTTCTTAATCGATAGACTACACTACTTATCCCTTGGTACTCTTTCGTTGGTTGTTCTTATTTTCTTATCAATAGATTCCTCCGTTAAAGATGAGTAGCAGTAGTTTCCTTACTGAGCTATTTGATCCTGACCCTTGACTATTGAGATTCTTCTGCCCAGCTTCTAGTGAAGTTGGCTGTTAAACCAATTTCAGATTCATTCGCCTTGCTTCACATTCACCACGCTGCTTCCCATGGTTTTTATTGTTATATGTTTGTGTGGCTCGTAAAATACTCTTCTTCATTAGAAACTTATTCTGTGAACAAGCAGAATATGAGTTGTAATAGAGATTTGAAAAAAAATCTGATTAGCTTTCGAAGAAATTACTCCACGACCTCACAGATTGTAATATTCCGTCAAATCATCGAAGGAGGGCGAGCAAAGACTCTCGATTCAACACAACTGTTTGTAGACTTTTCCTAGGCATTTCATTCCATACTCAGACGAAAGATGTTACAGATACTACTTGCATATAGTCTTCCCCAAGAAACTGATAACCGATAAAATGATACTTTATAAAAACGCGAAAGCAGTTGTTCGCTCACCTGGTGGAGACAAACTTCTTCGACATAGTTGCTGGAGTCTTGCTTGCCGCGTCGGCTGGGGCTGTAGAATACACCGACTGCTTCTCTGCAGAAGAGTAAGACACCTCCTCCAATGAGTGTCCTGGGTATGACACTAAACAATCTGATGTTGAGGTTTCAGTGATGCTGGAGCTTTGCGGAATGCGGAGCACCCCTTCATTGCCATTACTCCCAGGTCCACTCTGGCCCGGAATGGTAGCACCTGATAGGGTCCGATCTATGGGTTAAATAGAACTAACCGCATACTTATGCTAAACTGAATTGTTTTAATTAGAACTGTTTGACTAAAGTAAATAGTTTGAAGTAGAAATATTTTTGACATTTAAACTGCGTACTTATGCTAAAGTGAATTGTTTGAATTAGAACTGGTTGACTAAATTGAATTGCTTAAATAGAAATATTTTTGACAATTAAACTGTACTTAAATTTAAACAGCGTGCTTATGCTCGTGACGGAGCTGTCCTTGACCCAACAACTGAAATAGTCAAATGATTTGCAACAATCCTCTTTGGCTCCAACTGAAATGCAAGGGTAGTCGGTGAGTCCTGATCCGATCAATCGACTGGTCAAATCAAGGCCTAACACCGATTGTACCGACGGTATTCTACCATTCGCTCTTGTGTTAAACGAATACCCAAAACTATTTTATCTCAAAGATACTAGAAGGCAACAGATGAGGGTCAATTACGTTGAAATAGCAATACTTAAAACTATTTAATAAATATGATTATTAGTGTTAAATAGCAATACTTGAAACCATTTAACTGTGCGCAAACAAATGGTTAATGTTAAATAAAACTAATACTGTTAAATAGTAATATCTGAAACCATTTATTGGCCTAGAGGATTGAGTGTTCGCCAATGATCTGGGAGACCTGGGTTCAATCCCAGGTCGCATCATCCCAAAGACTTTAAAAATGGTACTTGATACCTCCTTGCTTATCACTCAGCGATATAAGGTACGTATCAAGGGTAACGTGCAGCAATCCAGGGAAAGGAGTAGCGCCCTTCCCAACACCTTGGTGTAGTAGCTATTGAAAAGGGAGCCTTCTGCTCGCCCTCGACTAAGGGAGACAACTTTACTTTTGCTTTATTAAATATATTTTGAGTGTTAAAGAGCAATACTTGAAACCGTTTTACTAGGTGAATAGAAATGCGTGCTAACTCGTTTTTAAAGTTACATACAAATTATTCACTTACCAAACATATATATATATATATGTGTGTGTGTGTGTGTGTGTATGTATATATATATATATATATATGTGTGTGTGTATATATATATATATATATATATATATGTGTATATATTTCATTAAGAAAAAACAACGAAACCAATCACAAAGGATTATAAATTTATTTCAATCCTGTTACGCATTTTTGAAATTTTCAAAAACACGAAAAAAATTAACAGGACTTCATCAGATCAATTAGATAAAAAAACTTTTAGATAAAAAAAGTGTTTTTTTATCTAATTGATCTGATGAAGTCCTGTTAATTTTTTTTCGTGTTTTTGAAAATTTCAAAAATGCGTAACAGGATTGAAATAAATTTATAATCCTTTGTGATTGGTTTCGTTGTTTTTTCTTAATGAAATTATTGCTCTGTATAATTGATACATTGAGCTCTTTACCAGGAAGATTTAAATATTCACGAATATTTTCTTGTCCTGATGGAATTACTCCTAACTCCGGTTTAACTGGACTAAGTATTCTCTATGTGTGTATATATATATTTATATATATATATGTGTGTGTGTGTATATATATATATATATATGTGTATATATATATATATGTGTGTGTGTGTATATATATATATGCGTGTGTGTGTGTGTGTGTGTATGTGTACGCGCACAGGACTTGACATTAAATAACCCACAAGAGTTGATTCGGCATTAAAGCAAATAATCACCAACCAACATAATATATGAATTGTTGTATCGGGGTAAGGAACAGATGCACAGTGAAATAAAGAGTTAATTATTTATCAACTGAAGTGATACAGTTCAACAAATATCATAAGTCTTGCGCTGTGGGTGTTGCGTCCGCAGTTGGTATTACTACTTACCGAGATCTTTCAGAACCCTCGTGCTTAAGAAACACGACGTCTTTCATACCTCCGAGATACCGGAAGTCACGTGGCACGGGCCACTATACAACATAAACGCAACAAACTCACATAAAAAGAATACAATAAGAAGCACAACTAAGTGGGTAAGGCTATTCATTAGGAATTGTGCAAGAAACTGAAATTTCTCCATACCCAAAAATGTTACATGCACAAACCAGAAGCTGTTCTTAAAAATGAGACGCAGAGAATTCTCTGGGACATGGGGATACAAACGTATCATCCAAACCAGTTTAAAAGTCTAGGCCTTGTTTTGATTAGCCAGGAAAAAAGAACCTGTAAACTAGTGGATTTTGCTGTGCCAATGAAAGTGAAAGTGAAAGTCAATTTTTAAGCGACGTTTAACAGGTTTAAAATAAGAGTTTCATTTTCCTAGAACAATTGCCATGACAAGGTAAAAGAGCCTAGTCTTTCCTACTATTCATCCATATCTAGAGGCAGAATAAATTCACGTCTTTCAAAAGGATCATAATGCTATGTGAGATCCAAACAGCCTCGTCCAGAATTTGAAATCGGGTCTCCTAGTCCACTTCTTATGACGATAGCCGCTACGCCACGATTATTGTAAGATCAATAAAATTCTGGATCATATATTCTTTAAATGTGTGCATGTAACGATCTGTTTAAAACGAAAATACATTTGATACAGCCTAAGATAAATAATTATATATACGCATAAGTAGGTTGCTATTTAAGTCCGTATGTCTGCACATTGTTAGTTTTCTATATAGAAAACTGCATTTTTCTTTTTCTCCCCAATTTTGGCCGCCATCTTGGGTGCTCTAATCACACGCTTCATGAGGTTTGGCGCGCATATGGTGCTGTCACACGCCATTGTGAGAAGAAGCTTTCGATGCTCCTGAATACGAAATCAACTTCGCGCATAAATCAGTGTCCAAAACCATCGGTGCCACGTCCGAAATATTTTCTCTGCAATACTTCGAATTGTGCTTCCGCGCGGCAACAAAGTGCGTGTTTCAAGCGTATTAATATGTCTTCAATTCGAATGGAAGTGAGAGACAACTAAATAAAAGAAAGAAGTGGGGGAGAGAAAAAAAAATGAAATGTAAGATTAAGGCCGCCATATTTCTTTTATGTATGAATTAAAACTTTACAATTTGTGCGAAGTTTCTGCAAATTTCAAATCGCTCCAAAGATGTGTGCATCCCATAACCAAGTTTCTTGGCTAAAAAATACTTTTTTTTAATTTTCCTTTACTTTATTTTTTATTTCTATTTTTTATTTATTTATTTATTTATTTACTTATTTTTGTTGATTCGGCATTAGAGGTCAAAGTATTTTTATTGTTATATTCTTATTCTCCACGAGACTCTCTCAAACTCAAAATGAACAATATGCTTTATCCAAAATTCAATTTTATTTCTTCTTACAGCCATTAAAAGCAGATTCAACCAAAAATTAACTTTAAAAAATGATGTTTTTACACTATATCCAATTTTAAAATACAAAGCAATGTCCAACAGGACACATGGAGTAACGGTTATAGGCGTTGGTTTCCTAAACTCCTAAGTGACCATCATCTGGAGATTGCAAGTTCAATCCTGGCGAGTAACTATACAGAAACACTTAACACTTGTATCCAATTATGGTTAACGGAATCAAAGCAAGAAACCTCTGTGGATTAAATAATGGACGTGGTTCCAAGTTCCGTGAAGGCTCCCGAGTGCGACAAGAAACACCTGAAGGAGGTCGAAGGACACATCGGCCGAAACGTTGTGAATATATCAATAAAGACAATAGACTGAAAACCCTGAATAATAATTTTAAAAATGATATTACCCAACTGGTGTATGTGTTTGGTTGGTACGAATATCCTGTCTGATTTTAGAGTACATATTATAAATGAAATCACTTACAGCTATATTTAATCATTCACCAATATTGCTTCCTAGAATCTCATTTCATCTGCCGACAAGCTGATAAAAACTACAGGGTGAAACGATAAAATTATCGTCCTAAAGAAAACAACATTACAGCTTTATTTTAAAACTTTTATTGAAAAAATCAATTCAGGTAACTTAATTATGTAGTAGAGCTGACGTTTATTCAATGTAGCTGCATCAGCCTCAATCACCACCTCGATACGGACCCGGAACTGGGAGCATACCTTTTCCACAAGCACCGGCGGGAGCTCGGGGAATACTCGGCTATCAGGCTGGCTTTTGTGCTGTGGGGGGTCATGTTGGGGATGTTCTCGACGTATGACCAAAAGAAGTAGTCCAGCGGGTTCAGGTCGGGGAAGGAGGGGGCCAGTGAGAGAAGAGTACAAAGTCGTAGCACTCCTTCTAAAGCCAAGCCTGGGTCTCTTTGGACTTGTGGACCGGTGCCGAGTCCTGCTGCCACACCCAGGGTCTGCCACCGGCCATCTGATTGCACCAGGGGATCACCACACTCTTCAGCACATCCAGGTACACTTTGGTGTTGACTTTCAAGCCGACTTCGAAGATATGAAGTGGCATGATGTGGCCCTCACTTGCAACCACACCAAAAACCATAACCGTAGCCGGATACTTGTTTTCATCACCCTGGGTACGTCCCTGTTATTCGTGGCAATCTAGCGATGGTTCTGGCAATGGTCCTGTTGTCATAACTTGGATCGGTAGAGAGCATCCGTTGTACAGCGGCTTCATCTCCGATCTTGCTCGTTGAACATTGTGTCACTTTCAGACATGATAGAAGGTTCCTATTGCTCTTGGGATTTGTACACAACTGGCCAACTAGTAGATGGTCTGCAACAAAAAAAGAAAACCGGTTTTCATTAAACGGAAGTGGAATCATGTCGTCTTTTCTAGGGCAACAAAGTACTAGTAAGACAACCAATTACCTCCACTGTCGTTTTTTCTGCATAATTACGGTACACCGTTTTACTGCAACGGCCAACTTTTTTTTATTACCCTGACGATTATGTGAGTGGTTAATGATCGCTTCGTTCCAGGGGGGGGGCTTTCTAGATTATACCTGCTTTGCAGGGTTGAGCTTATTGCTCGGTGCCTGAGCTGCCCTAATAGGGAAATACCTGACAGCTCCAAGCATTTTTTTGGATCAGTCACACATGAGTCTTGATTTGTGCGTGACTCCCCATTATAAAACGGCCTTTTGTCATTCACCGACTTGGTGGTATGTTGGGTAAATAAGTTGTAACTGTTTTTTTACGTTCAATAAAGGCTCAAGTAAGCTAGACTCATCTTTGTAAAAGTGCTTGGTTTGGTTTGGTTTTATGGCATATCAACCTTTGTAGGTTATTTAATGCCAAATCCATTTTTATGTAAATAATCAATTCTATTTAAAACTATTCGGTTTAGCATGAGTACACAGTTTAATTGTCAAAAACATTTCTATTTCAAACTATTCAGTTATATATAACAATTCAGTTTAGTGTAAGTACAGTTTCAGTGTCAAAAATAGTTCAGTTTAAAACAATTCAGTTTACCAAAAGCACGCAGTTTAAATGTGAGTACAGTTTAATTGTAAAAAAAACATTTTTATTTCGAGCAATTCAGTTTAGTCAAGCAATTCTACTTCAGCTAATTCAGTTTTGTAAAAGTAGAGATTTTGTTTACACACAGTTACATGTCAGAACAGTTCTATGTTAAACAATTCAGTTTAGTGTAAATACAGTTTCAATGTCAAAAAACAGTTGCAGTTATATGTAACAATTCAGTTAAGTGTAAATACAGTTTTAATGTTGAAAAACACTTCTATTTCAAACAATTCAGTTAAACACAAGCACGCAGTTCAAATGTAAGTACGGTTTAATTTTCAAAAATATTTCTATTTCAAGCTATTCAGTTTACTCAAACAATTCAGTTTAGCATAAGTATCCTGTGAGTTCTATTTAACCCATAGATAGGGCCCTACCAGGTGCTACCACTCCGGGCCAGAGTAGACCTGGGAGCAATGGCAATGAAGGGGTACTCTGCATTCCCCAAAGCTCCAGCACTACTAGAATCTTACCATCAGATTGTTTAGTGTCATATCAGGACACTCGTTAGGGAGGGTCTTACCCCTCTGCAGAGGTGCAGTCAGTGTATTCTACAGCCCCAGCCGACTGGGCAAGTAAAAGTGCTTGTAAAATACTTTTAGTCTTGATGCAAAATATGAGACCAGCTTAGATTCAAACTCTTCTCTCGATATCTACCTAAGACCATCCAAATGATTCTGTAATCCCTTGTTGCAAATCATTGATAACATCGTCAGGTACGTTTTTTAGTTTAGTTTGGTTTGGTTTTATGGCATATCAACCATTGTAGATCATTTAAAACCAAATCCATTTTTATACACATAAACAGTTCTCTTTCAAATGATTCAGTTTAGTACTACAGTATTTTGTTTACACAGAGTAAAATGTTAAAAAAATTTCTATTTCAAACAATTCAGTTTAGCATAAGTATACAGTTTAGTTCTATTTGATCCATAGATAGGACCCTATCAGGTGCTACCACTCCGGGCCAGAGTGGACCTGGATGCGACGGCATTGCGGAGGTACTCTGCATTCCTCAAAGCTCCAAAATTACTGGAGCCTCACCATCAGATTGTTTAGTGTCATATACAGGACATTCGTTGGGGGAGTCTTAACCTTCTGCAGAGATGCAGTCGGTCTACTCTACAGCCCCAGCCGACTGGGCCATACTTTTTTTTTAGACAGGTGATGATAATTGGATCCTTGATCATAATGTTAAACGCTGGTGTCAGTGGATCAGTCAAGGAAACAGACCTGCTCTCAACCGAGAGGTGAGCTTCATCCAAAGAAGATCATATTGAGTGTATAGTGGAATATCCAAAGAATCAACCATGACGAACTGTTAGACAATAATCAATCACCTCTCATCTATACTGGCATCAACTTCATGGTTTGAGAACAGCTTTGGACAAAATGTAAACCAGACTCGTAATGGCAACGTGACTTAAATTTGACTTTGAGGACAGATATTTAATCCATTGAATTCAACTAAATAAATACATGTTCTCAAAGCAATTCTTAAACTACGTGACATTTACGTCGTAATCTACTAAGTCACATGATCCAATTTGGTCCCAAATTACAAAGTAAATATTGAACTTCACCTTTCCGGATTTTGGCACTGCCTCATAAAAGACTGGAATTGGTCGCCATATTTGACGCCAGTTCGGGTCACGTGACTTATTAAGTCAGCCAGCCGACTCAGATATTCCTTTGATTGGTTTCGTTTCGTTTCGTTGGGTTGGGTTTTATAGCATATCAACCATTAATGTCAAATGCTGTTTATAAATATATATTGAATATATATGATTTGTAAACATTTTGTTGATAACATTTTTAAACCAGACTGTGCTCATTTGAGTGGGCTCAAAGTTAAATCGTTTCAAGTATTGCTAGGCAACAATAACAATTTTATATCCCTCATTTGTTTGCACACATTTAGATGTATAAACGTATATGATTTGTAAGTGAATAGTTTGTTGGTAATTTCATTTTTAAATGAATTAAAAACTAATTTGTTTGCATACAAGTATTGCTATTGTTTCAAGACAGTTAAATGCTTTCAAGTATTGCTATCAAACACTAATAATTCTATTCAATATTAATCATTTGTTTGCACACCGTAAAGTGGTTACAAGTATTGCTGTTTAACACATATAATTCTACTCAATATTAATCATTCATTTGCGCAGTTAAATGGTTCCAAGTATTGCTATGTATCACTAACAATTCAGTTTAGCATAAGCCATTTGTTTGCTCACGGCTTAAATGTCAAGCAGTTCTATTTGACCCATAGATAGAACCCGAGCAGGTGCTTTCACTCTGGATCAGAGTGGACCTAGGAGTAATGGCAATGAAGGAGTACTCCACATTCCCAAAAGCTAGGGATGGAGCCTTGCCATAACATGGTTTAATGTCATATCAAGGACACGAGTTAAGGGGGGTTGACCCCCTCTGCAGAGATGCAGTCGATGTATTCTACAGCCCCAATGGACTTGGCTATATTCCTTCGATGACTGTAATTTATTCATTTGTATTTAACAGACTTCAATTGTCTCACTTCATGCACACCTGAAGATCGACTACAGGAAACTCCAAGTTTTCAGATTAAACTGTGGAATTTCCACTGGGTCAGTTAGTGTCTTATTATTATAAGCTTTTTTTTTTTTAGTATAAAACTACCTAGAACACAATCAGTCGCCCGAGATGCTAAATGCTTAAGGATACTTGTCAGAATCTGAGACTTTCCAAAAAATATGGAAAATGGGAAAATTAACTAATTAGGCAGGGAAAAAAGCAGATAAGAAATTTCCCGGGAGATTAGAAGAAAACTAGGAGTGAGGCGAGGTCGCAAGCAAATTTCTGACCCACGCTAGTCTTACATTTTACGGTACACATAATCATCCATTTTTAATGCATGTGCTGTGGTGTAGGAAAAGGATACGGTGACCCGAGTTCAAACCCTGGACGAAGCTGATTACATCTCACTTATCACTAATACGCTTGGAAAAGGTTTGAATCCAACTATTCTCCCTCTAGCTACGGGTAAATAGTAGAGCAGTCCGGGTTAGGCAACCAGTCTAGGAGAAATAAAATTCTGAATTCAAACTTGTTATAGTATACCTAAAAACTGACTTTGTGTGACACCCGGCCTGTGTGGAGAGGATTGGTAAATATATATACACGTAATGATTTTAGCAATCCAGTTCGCCACTCCCTCACTTTAATCTCTTCGCTGTTTTTCTTTTTCTTTTGCAATCTAGAACCTCTTATTTATCTCTCTATGGTATCGCCAATAAATTCTAACGTGAGTCAAAAGTTTTGCAATATTTTAGTTGGTTGGTTGACACATTTATTTAATACCAAATCCTGTTTATACATATTCAATGAATGCATATGATTTGGAAACGAATAGTTTGTAGTTAAAAATTTTTAAACGAGCCAGAGCTCATTTGTTTGCACACAGTTAAATAGTTTCAAGTATTGTTATTTATCCTTATTTACCAACCCCTCCACTCGGGCAGGATATGACACAAGGTCAATTTTTAAGCGGAGTTTAACAGGTTTGAATTCGGAGTTTTCCTTCTCCTTGACAAATTGCCTTACCAAGGCTGAAGAACCTAGTCTGTCCTATATTTACCCATAGCTGGAGGGAGAATAATTAGATTCATATCTTTCCCAAGGGTATTAGTGCTATGTGAAATGCAATCAGTCGCGTCCAGGATTTAAACTGGTGTCGTCGTGTCCATTTCCAACGACGATAACCATTACACCACGGGCACTTCCATAAAAGTATTGCTATCTATCTATCTCTAACAGTTTTATTTATTGTTTAATTTATAGTTTACTTTATACCTGTGCGGCTTTCAAATCATACACTTGCTGAAGTTATGCACAACATGTCGGCGCACCAACTACCACGATACTATCAACCACAGCGCGTACTTTTCACGGTTTGAACAGCTTCCGTCTCGTGATATACGCGATGTAAACTAGAACATACTACTAGAATATTGCAAAACTTTTGACTCACCTTAATAAATACACCTACTAACGATTTTTTTATATAAGATATTTTCTTCTAATCCAAAAATACAAGAATTTCTTTTTTATTTCTTGTGGAACATTATGCAGTTAAAATGGATATTATCAAATAATATAGAATCACCCATATATAAGTACACTCCTAACAATGCTTTTATAAAAAGTTTTTTTCTAAACCAAAGATACGTAAAGTAAAAGTAAAGTTGTCTCCCTTTAGTCGAGGGTAACCTGAAGGCTCCCTTTTTAATAGCTACTACACCGAGGCGTAGGGGAGGGCGCTACTCCTGTCCCTGGATTGCTCCACTTACCTTTGATCCCTACCTTATAATGCTGAATGTTAAGCTGTGACGATACCCCCTCGGCCCCCCGAATACATCAACTTCTTTAAACCATTTCAATCTTGGCCGGTGATCATCTAGTGGTTCTGGAGGTGCCCGTGATGTAGTCGTTATCGTCGTAGGAAATGGACACGGCGACACGAGTTCAAATCCTGGACCTGACTGATTGCATTTCACATAGCACTAATACCCTTGGGGAAGGTATTCTCCCTCCAGCTATGGGTAAATAGTAGGACAGACTAGGTTCTTCAGCCTTGGTTAGGCAACTAGTCTAGGAGAAGGAAAACTCTGAATTCAAACCTGTTAAACTCCGCTTAAAAATTGACCTTGTGTCATATCCTGCCCGAGCGGGGGGGTTGGTAAATAGTATCATCTAGTGGTTCCGATAGGGGTATCGCACATTTCTTTACGTCACAAGAAATTCAATCAAGGGAGTGGGAGGAAAGAACAAAGAACAAACGAACAATATGGGCTTGGATTAACTCAAGTGCAAGAAGGTTAAGTTGTGACACTGCATTCCCTGTAGACTAACGCTAGCGTGTATTTCGAGCGAAGAGTGCTGACTCATCTTGACTGGTCTTCCCTCACTGCTGCTCGACCCTATCTCATGCCGACTGGTCTCTTCTGCTGTCCAGTGTTGACTGCCAACTGCCCTTCTCCGTCGCCCGTCGCCAACTACCTTCTGTGGGTTCCTTCTTCCAACTGCTACTGGCGTTCCCTTGCCTACTTCCGGTCGCGTCCGAGATCTCGAGTCGAGACCCTTTGTCTAGTTTCGCGCCAAAACAGACAAAGGGATTGTCTGCTTGGTGCACCCCCTTCATAGTATCACAAAGCAAGTCAACATCAAGTATCATTTTTGGAGTCTTTGGCATGACTTAACCAGGGATTGAACCCCAGCCTTCCGGACCATTGACGAACACTCTACTCATTGGGCCAATGTATACCAAGATTTTATGGTAGAACATTATACAGTCAAAACGGATATTACTAGGTGACCTACACATACGCGAATAAGAGTAAAGCACAGATAGACTACGTCCTTATAAACAGGAAATGGAAGAATAGTGCGATGAATTGCGAGGCATACTCCTCCTTCGAGGGTGTGTCCTCCGATCATCGAATAGTTACGGCCAAAGTACGACTAAGCCTAAGAAAAAACGCCACACGTAAAGCGACAACCAAGCACTATGACTGGGCCCTACTCAACAACAGAGATATTAGAGATAAATATGCATTAGAATTAAGAAACAGATTCGAAGCACTACAAGAGAAGGTAGAAATAGGCACCCCAAATGACGAATATGAAAATTTTGTAGAAGCACACCTGGAGGCGGCAGAAAAGTGTATTCCAACAAAACCTAGAACTAAATATAGAGTCCCTTGGGAAACGCCAGCAGCTAGAGAAAAACGTGCACTTGTGAAGACTGCCTCCAAAAACTATCAACAGAACCCAACAAATACAAATGCACGAGAACTAGAAAAGGCGCAACATCAATTAACAGGAATATACCTAAAAGAACAGGCAGAATACGTACAAAATCAGATAGATAAGATTAGAGACTCGGTGGAAGATAGGCAATCCAGGATAGCCTGGCAAACAATAAACGAAGTAAGTGGAAGGAAGAGCACAGCCAAAGCAAAATTGAAAGCTGCAAGCCAACAAGAAAGAATAAAACTGTGGGAACAGCATTTCAAAAATCTACTAGGAAACCCACCGGAAATAACGGATGAACCGATCACCCGAATTATTAGTAAGCAATTAGACGTAAAACTAGGTCCTTTCACCAAAGAAGAACTCGACACGGTTCTCAGAAGAATTAAAAATAGGAAAGCGGCGGGGCTAGACGAGATCCCCCCATAAGTGTGGAAGACGAGACAATTCGACGATATACTGCTCCGGCAATGCAACGCAGTCTATAGTCAAAATAGGATAGAACGATGGACGAAGGGATGCATCCTTCCATTCCCTAAAAAAGGCGACCTCGGACTAGCCAAGAACTACCGAGGGATAACACTTACATCCATAGCAGCCAAAATCTACAATGCCCTACTACGAAACCGCATAGAACCCAAAATGGAAAACATCCTTAGGAAAAACCAAAATGGCTTCCGGAGAAACAGATCAACAACCTCACAAATACTGACCATCCGTAGAATCCTGGAAGGCGTTCGGGCAAAAAACTTACAGGCGACATTACTATTTGTCGACTTTACCAAGGCCTTCGATTCCATACACAGAGGGAAGATGGAGCAAATCCTACTAGCTTACGGCCTACCAAAAGAAACCGTAGCAGCGATAATGATTCTCTACAGAAACACCAAAGTAAAAGTACGTTCACCAGATGGAGACACGGAATACTTCGACATTGTTGCAGGAGTACTACAAGGAGACACACTAGCCCCGTACCTCTTTATCATCTGTCTAGACTATGTGCTTAGGACTTCGATAGACAAAATCAGAGAAAATGGCTTTGAGCTGACTAAGAGAAGAAGCAAAAGGTACCCCGCAAAAACAATCACGGACGCCGACTACGCTGATGACTTGGCGTTACTAGCGAATACGCCTAATCAAGCAGAGACACTACTACATAGTCTGGAACGAGCTGCAGCTGGCATTGGCCTACATGTCAATGCAAACAAAACCGAATATATGTGTTACAACCAAACAGGCAACATTGCCACACTAGACGGAGCCTCTCTGAAACTAGTCGACAAATTCACCTACCTAGGAAGCAGCGTCTCATCAACCGAGAAGGACATCGACACACGACTGACGAAGGCATGGACAGCTATCGATAGGCTCTCGATCATATGGAAGTCGGACCTAACAGATAAAATGAAACGCAGTTTCTTCCAGGCAGCGGTTGTGTCGATACTGCTATATGGATGCACCACATGGACGCTTACGAAACGGCTGGAGAGGAGGCTGGACGGAAATTACACAAGAATGTTGAGAGCAGTATTAAACAAGTCCTGGCGACAACACCCCACGAGACTCCAACTATACGGACACTTGCCCCCCATCACAAAAACTATACAAGTTCGACGAACCAGACACGCAGGACACTGCTGGAGAAGCAAGGACGAGCTCATAAGCGATGTACTCCTGTGGACCCCCACTCATGGATGTGCAAGAGTGGGACGACCAGCACGAACTTACATACAGCAGCTATGTGAGGACACGGGTTGTAATCCTGAAGACCTGCCGGAGGCGATGAATGATAGGGAGAAATGGCGAGAGACGGTTAGGGATATCCGCGCAGGCGGCGCGACATGATGATGATGATGATTCTTTTATAAAATGTTAATTTTCTTCTGAACTAAAAGTACCAAGATTTGTCTTTTTTATTTTTTGTAATGTCGTTTTTTAGTGGATCATAGAGACAAAACATATTATTCGGCATTATTCCTTACTGCACTCTCCAGCATTGTAAATCTTTAATCCAAAATATGAATATTTAGCAGTCCAAAAATAAAGACTTTCCTTATATATATATATATATATATATATATATACAAGGAGCATACAATTAGTTTACAGACTTTTTTCCTATGGGCACTTTTATTTATAGTACACTCATGAAACTCTCGTCTCCTTCGAAGTAATCTCCTCCGGCTTCAATGCACTTGTACCGTTCCAACAACTTCTCAAAGGCCCCATGGAAGTCCTCTTGTGTGAGCGTGTCAATGACCTCCGTCACAGCCTCTTTCATCTCCCCAATTGTCTCATAACGATAGCCTCTGAGCTTAGGGAATAAGCAAAAGTCACAGGGAGCAATGTCTGGACTATACGGAGGATGAGGAACTGTTTGGATGCCCATTTTGGTCAAATAGTCTGTGCCAAGGATGGAGTTTTGAACTGGTGTATTGTCCTGGTGGAAATGCCACTGGCCCGATTTGAAGAGTGCTGGCCTCTTCCCTAGGAATCTCTTCCAGAACTCCCTTAAAACCTCAACATAGTAACCCTAACCCTAACCCTTTGGCCAATCAACTCTGGTCTATTGACTTCCTTACTCCTCCCACGCCTCTCATCATCCTTCACAGACTCCGTGCCTTCCTTGAATCTCTTATGCCATTCAAAAACTGATGCTCGATTCATGCAAGATGCTCCAAAAGCAGTTTGAAGCATTGCATACGTTTCTGTGGAATTTTTTCCAAGTATAAAACAGAATTTTATTACATATCGTTCTTCTAAAGTGTCTTGACGTCCAGATTGCATTTTTGAAATTCACCAGCTGTGACAATCCAATTCCTGCTGTAGCTATTCATTTGAACCTGAAATCATAAAAATTGGTCAGTCATCTCATAAGATGTATAGCAATAACATAGTGAATTTTCAAGAGTCTAAGACAATTTTAAATGCCTCTACAAAAACAGTCTGGAAACTTATTGAAGGCACTAATATATATATATATATATATAACACAAAAATAGATACTTCACTGACAAAGTGTGCATAAAGTAACGGTATTGGAGGTGCCCGTGGTGTAATGGTTATTGTCGTAGGAAATGGACACGGCAACACGAGTTCAAATCCTCGACGAGACTGATTGTATTTCACATTAACTTGTTAAACTCCCGTTAAAAAATCGACCTTGTGTTATATCCTGCCTGACCGGAGGGGTTGGGTAAATATGATAAATTAATGAGAACTGAATCGTGAGAACTGGAATCGTTAACCCAAGTTCAAAACCTGGACGAGATTGTTTGCAATTCAATTCACGCTAATAGACTTTTAAAAAAGGCATGAATCCATCTATTCTTCTCCCTGTTATGAATAAATAATCTAACAAAAGGAAAACTTTGAAATCAAACCAGTTGCGCTCTCCTTAACAAAATAACCTTGTATCACATGCTACTCATGGTGGAGGGCTTCTCTGTAGTGTAGTGGCTGACACGCTGGACTACGACATCGTGGTAAGCGAGTTCGAACTCCGGTCACTTTCGGATTAATTCGGAAAGAAAATATATGAAGCCTCTATATCAGCCCCTCTAACTATATAGTACCACTACTGTTCTTCTAGAAGGGCGGATTTAGCATTAAATAACCCACGAAGAGGTGATACGCCATTAAACAAAGAAGCCGAACCGAAACCAAAAATTATCATCATCATCATCATCAAGTCTCACTGACTGCACGGATTTCTCTGACTCTCTCTTTATATTCGTCCCTATCTTCCGTCGCTCGTACAAGTACTAAATAGAATTATGGATACCGACAGAAAAAAGCTTCATCTAAAAATAAATACCGTATTTAACGACATATAAGACTCATGGGTGTATAAGACTCACCCCAATTTCTGCCGAGCAAATCAAGAAAAAAAGGTATTAATATTAAATGTGATGAAATTGATATATTGAATATTATCAATAATAACACTTTAATTTGCATAATAGCCTTTTTAAAAATGACAATAGGTATATGGAAGTTACTCTCAAGTCTAAGCAAATAGAATTTGGTTTGGTTTGGTTTTATGGCATATCAACCATTGTAGGTTATTTAATGCCATATCCATTTTTATACATATAAACTGTTCTATTTCAAACAATTCAGTTTAGCATAAGTACACTGTTTAATTTCAAAAACAGTTCTATTTCAAGCTATTCAATTTAGTCAAAGTTAAATGGTTCCAAGTATTGCTTTGTATCACTAACAATTCAATTAAACGTCAGTCATTTATTTACACACAGTTATATGTAAAACAGTTCTATTTCAAACAATTCATTTAGCACAAGTATATTTGACCCATAGAGAGGACCCTATCAAGTGCTACCACACCGATCCAGAATGGACCTGAGAAAAATAGCAATAAAGGGTCACTCCGCATTCCCCAAAGCTCCAGAATTACTGGAGCCTCACCATCAGATTGTTTCATGTCATATACAGGACACTCGTTGAGGGAGTCTTACACCTCTGCAGAAATGCAGTCGGTGTATTCTGCACCGACCAAAGGTATTAATATTAAATGTGATGAAATTGATATATTGAATATTATCAATAATAACACTTTAATTTGCATAATAGCCTTTTTAAAAATGACGATAGGTATATGGAAGTTACTCTCAAGTCTAAGCAAATAGAATTTGGTTTGGTTTGGTTTTATGGCATATCAACTGGGCCAAAGCTAATAGGAGTTGCCAGGTAACTCATTTCGGTCGATTATCGCGAATTTTAAACCTACATGTGGCATATAAGACGCAGAGGAATTTTAAGAGACATTCTTTGTATAAAAAAAAGGTACGTCTTAAAGACCGTCAATTACGGTAATTATTTCCATTCAAGTCTAGACTGATCTCGTTCAAAGGCAAACACATGGCATAAATAATTCCAAGGACCCGCTAATAATTAAAAAAAAAAACCAACAAGCATGTTAATGTTCAAAAGGTTAGTTTCCCATCACCATACGCGAACCTGTGAGCCCTCCTGAAAATGTCAACTACTTTTACGCGGAAAACTTTCTCGTTTCATTCGAGACACATTTGTATCGGCAATGATTAAGATAAAGGGCCAGGAAATGAAAGGTTACAGATCTGATTTTCAAGATTTGCGGGGTGGAGGCGACATTACAGTGTATGCGACGAAAGAAAGCGGTCGAGTCAATCAGTCGCTCAGACGGAAGATCAATCACAGACTGGAAAAGATGAGGAGAGATAATTAAAGAGGGAAAAATATGAAAAGAAATACCCCCAAAACAAATTAGGACTAGGAAAATGACGGATCAGAACCGGAAATAACTACCTGACCGTAGACGAACTCATTGGAGCGGAAGTGAAACATTCGTCTGATCTGACCGGACAGGAAATGGCTCCGGTTTCATCTCTCTCTCTCTCTCTCTCTCTCTCTCTCTCTCTCTCTCTCGATAGATAGATAGATAGATAGATAGATAGATAGATAGTGATCAAACTGTGATAGATTGATCGATAATGAGCAGACTGACATAGATAGATAGATAGATAGATAGATAGATTGAGTTGAGATAGATAGATAGATAGATTGATAGATAGTGATCAAACTGTGATAGATTGATAGATAGATAGATAGATAGATAGATAGATAGATAGATAGATAGATAGATTGAGTTTAAGATATATAGATAGATAGATTGATAGTGATCAAACTGTGATAGATAGATAGATAGATAGATAGATAGATAGATAGATAGAGTTTAAGATAGATAGATAGATAGATAGATAGATAGATAGATAGTGGTCAAACTGTGATAGTGGTCAAACTGTGATAGATAGATAGATAGATAGATAGATAGATTCATTCACCAACGGTGTAAAGATTTAATATTATTCATTGTTTTTTTTAATTTTTACATTTCTGGATATGAAGAATTATTTTTCGACAATCAATTTAACATTACTTTTCCAACTAATCTATTAATTTTTAACTATTTTTTTCCAAATTTTTTTACTTATCCTTCTTTACTTCTTTTCATCGTCTAACATTACCCCACTTACGACAATGTTTTATTGGTGTCTTTAGTATGATACTTAACGGCTATAGAGCCTCAATTCTAGGCAGTGTAGAGTTAGTTCTTCCATTACTTTGCCCAGTCAGCTGGGGCTGTAGAATACACTGACTGCACCTCTGCCAAGGGGTAAGACCCCCCCCCTAATGAGTGTCCTAGATATGACACTAAACAATCTGATGGTGAGGTTCCAGCAGTGCTGGAGCTTTGGGGAATGCGGAGTACCCCTTCATTGCCATCGCTCCCAGGTCCACTCTGGCCCGGAGTGGTAGCACATGATAGGGCCTTATCTACGGGTTAAATAGAACTAACTGCATACTTATGCTAAAATGAATTGTTTGAGTAAACTAAATAACCGTACTTACATTTAAACTGTGTGCTTATGCCTAACTGAATAATTTGAAATAGAACTGTTTTTCGACATTAAAACTATATTTATACTTAACTGAATTGTTACATATAACTGCTTGAATAGTTTGAAATGGAAATGCTTTTGACAATTAAACTGTACTTATGCTAAACTGAATTGTTTTAAATAGAAGAGATTATTTACATAAAAATGGATTTGGCGTTAAATAACCTACAAAGGTTGATATGCCATAAAACCCAACAAACCCAACTCAAACTCTTCCATTACTTCCATGTGCCATCTGACTTGGAGGGATAGTACTCTCTATGAATCAAATAGACCTATTATTAAAAATGATTTTGAATTAGATAGATAGATAGATAGATAGATAGATAGATAGATAGATAGATAGATAAGGGTATCCTGTGTAAAGCACTAAACTGTGTTTGACGGCGAGGCTCATGTTCCAGAAACCTGGTGAGTATGGGGTACACTTTCATTGCTAATACTCCCAGGTCCACTTTGATAGTACTTGTTAGAGTCCTATCTACGGGTCAAATAGATCTGTTTAAAAATTATAAGTATTCAATGGGAATTCTTGATGCCATATAACTGTAAATTATCATATTTACCCAACCTCTCCGCTCGGGCAGGATATGACTCAAGGTCAATTTTTTAAGCGGAGTTTAACAGGTTTTAATTCGGGGTTTTCCTTCTCCTAGACTAGTTGCCTCAACAAGACTGAAGAACCTAGTTTGCCCAACTATATATATATATATATATATGTGTGTATATATATATGGAGTCTTACAGAAACATTATATCATTTCTAATCTAACATGACGAAATCTTGTTTAAATATTGTTTTTTTTATTTATCTTTGTTTTGTTTTTTGGTTTTTGGTTTTGTTGTGTTTTTTTATTTGGTTTTTTGTTTTTTGTTTTGTCTTGTTTTTGTTTTTTATTGGGTTTTTTTTCTGTGGGTGTATATATAGAAATGGTTTTCACTTGGAAAGAAAAGCTTTTTAGATATTAAACGAAAATTTTTTAAGTTATTTCTACACATACTATTAAAATTAGACACGATTTAAACTGGTCAAATTATTAGATCACAAGATGATATCAATTTTTGTAAACACCATGTACATCTCAAATGAAATGAATCTTTTTTTTAAATACTCTGTACTGTGAAAGAAATATCGCATAGCCGGAAGCTCTTACTGTCTCAAATAAATTTACGTAAGAATTGTTTCTATTTTATGCGTTGCATATCAATTTTGAATTACAATAATGTATAGCAAAAAAAAAATATAGATAGGATTTTTGTATTATTTAAAATTAACATTAAACATCGCCTAAAAAAGTTTCGCCAGTCATAGTCGTCTGTATCAAATTGCGTGGAAGTATCTACATTCCAATAATATATATATATATATATATATATATATGATATATATATATATGATATATATATACATATATATATATATATATATATGATATATATATATATATATATATGATATGTATATATATATATATATATATATATATATATATATATATATATATATGATAAAAAATGTGGAAAAGTGGATAAACCAAACACAACATTTTTAGTATTAATATTTCGTTCTTTATTCAAGGAAGAATTTGAATTAAGAACTAAATATTACTACTAGAGCCGTTGTAAGTGTTTGGTATATCCAATTTTCCACTTTTTATCATCTTATCAGATTTACCAAAATCTACCGTATATCCATATATATATATATATATATATATTCATCCAATTATATACAAAAAATACATTTAAAAACTTACATTGAGATATATAAATTTTACAAACTTTTTCCAACATACTCGACATCCGAGCAAATATGCTTATATATATATATATATATATATATATATATATATATATATATATATATATATATATATATAAATGCTGATCTCTTTCAACGAATACAGCACTCCGGTATCCGGTTGCGCAAAATGTAAACGAACGAATGCATTATAATTCCCGAGCTGACGTAGGTCGAATAATGGCTGAGTGGTAAGATACTAAACTTAGAGTAAAGTTAGGCAGGTTTTGATCTCAGCTTGAAGCGTGTTGCTTGTCTAGCCACACTGAAGAGTTGTGATACGAAGAAACAGTTTGTCCGTAGATGACTATATATATATATATATATATGAAAAAAAAACTAAGTATAAAATATCAACATAAAAATACCTTTGACATAAAATATAGATATAAAATTACCTTAGGTATAAGATATGGGCATAAAAAACCTTAGACGTATAATATGAATATAAAATAACCCTAGGTATAAAATATGGACATAAAAAACCTTAGACATGAAATATGAATATAAAATAACCCTAGACATAAAATATGGGCATAAAAAAACCTTAGACATAAAATATCAATATAAAATAACCCTAGGCATAAAATATGGGCATACAAGTTCTTTGACATTAAATAACCCTAGACATAAAATTTTTACATACAAAACCTTAGACATAGAATATACACATAAAATAACCCAAGGCAAGTTGACATGCCGTTAAAATCAATCGATCAGTTTTGGCACTTTTGGCCCTCGGGCATTACTCGATTGCTCAACGGCTCAGTCCATCCCTAAGATCTCATTAAAATAGGTGAATATGCTCATAACAGTAAAAGGGTATAAATTTGAAGAAAAAATACGAATTGGCGGCTAGTTAGAGGGTTCTATGTTCTCTTGTTTGTCGTAATTATTCCCTGCCAATTGGAGAAAGCATCGTCATTCTATGACTTTCGATTTAATTGATAGCAAATAAAAAGCGTGTAAAGGAGACGAAAGGAAGAAGAAAATGATAAGATTAAGCAACAAAAATTCCGCGCCAGAAAGCCCGCTCCATCACTACCATTTCAGTATGTTTTATTCTTAAGTACTCATTTCTTGGCATAATACGATATAATGAGTGTTATTTACGAGCAAAAATTACTGCTATATCTAGCCATAAAGTCGACGAGTGTGTCCTTATTAGCGAGCAGACGACAGTATCGACAGCAAGAAACAGAGGTGGTAGCAAGTGCAAGAAAATGGCGACTTTGTAGAAGAAGAAGAAGAAGAAGAAGAAGAAGAAGAAGAAGAAGAAGAAGAAGAAGAAGAAGAAGAAGAAGAAGAAAGATGGTTGAGATGGTGGAGAAAAAATGAAAATATATGACAAAGACGAAAATGAGGAAGGAAAAGGAAAAATGAAAGAAAGTAATTGAAGAAGAAAAACTTGAAGAAAAAAATGTTAAATGAATAAACTAAATCCGAAGAATGAAGGAAAGAAAAAAGTGAAAAAAAGAGAAAAACGTAAAAAAACGAAAAATATAAAGATGAAGAAGAAAAGAAGAAACAAACAGATGAAAACGAAAGAAACTTAAAGAGGAAGAAGAAAAACAATACGATGACTAAAGAAATAATCTGAAAAAGAAAAGGAAGAACAAACAATGAATAAAAAATATATAAAATGAAGAAGAAGAAGAAGAAGAAGAAGAAGAAGAAGAAGAAGAAGAAGAAGAAGAAGAAGAAGAAGAAGAAGATACTGAGATGGAGAAAGAAACTGAAGCAGTAAAAAAGAAAATACAAAAAGAAAGAAAGAAAGAAAGAAAGAAAGAAAGAAAGAAAGAAAGAAAGAATTATGATGATAAAAAGGAAGAAAAAAAAGCATGAAGTTGAAAGAAGATACCGTCATGAAGAAAGAAAGAAAGAAAGAAAGAAAGAAAGAAAGAAACTGAAGAAGAAAACAAAAAACAGCGCGTCGAAAAAAGAAAGAAATTAGATGAAAAAAGACGAAAAAAGATATAAAAAGAAAACATAAAAATGAAAGAAGATGAAGGAGGAAACAGTGAGGGGGAAAAAGGAAAAATGTTGCAAAAGAAAATAACGAAAAATTAGAAGAAAGTAGTGACGAAATAAAAAAGAAAATTGTCTAAAGAAAAGCGAAAGAAATTTGACAAGAAAAGGAAAATAGAAAAAAAAAGTGAACGAAGAAGAAGAAGAAGAAGAAGAAGAAGAAGAAGAAGAAGAAGAAGAAGAAGAAGAAGAAGAAGAAACTGCTGAAGTAAAGAAAAACCGAAACAAATAAAGAAAGAAATTGGAGTAAAAGAAGAAGAAAATATGCAAAAAAAATTTCAAAATGAAAGACAAAATAGAAAACAGTGAAATCAAAGAAGAAGAAGAAGAAGAAGAAGAAGAAGAAGAAGAAGAAGAAGAAGAAGAAGAAGAAGAATGATTTAAAGAAATTGGTAAAAAGGATTTGAAAATGACTGAGAAGGAGAAGAGTAAAAAGAAAGTCTGCTCCAATCATTAACACAGATTTGATATCACTTGTCCGTTCGTTATTCCCCTTTTTTCTTTTTTACCATTGCTTTGATCAACGGTAGCCATTTTATGATTAATGAGCAGAAAAAAACTCTGTTTCGCTCAACTTGAAAACCGAGTCAACTAGTTATTCAATATTTGGCATCGCTTCCACAACTTTCGGCTTTGATTCATCGCGCGCGTTCAAAAACTTTTTGATATTTTTGCACGAAAGCGATTGTTTTCAACGGAAGACTTGGCAATAATTTGTTCTCGAAGCCTACAGAAATCCCATTAAGCCGCGAATCCTGTTGACGCAACAATTTCACCATTAACAAACGGATCACTAAATAATTCGTCTATTTTAATTATACAAAAGAAAATCATATCCTTTGTAGTTTTAGATTGTAGCTTATCCCTTTACGAATTTATTTGTACTTCCAAGGATTTTCGGGACTACAACAGTCCCTAGCCCACTTTTGTTACCAAATCTAAAAATAGAAAAAGACCCAAATGTGTAATGGTTCCCAGAAAGACCGTTTCCCTTTTTTACCGCCCAAAAGTAGTGGGTATATATAAAGTTTGAGTGAGAGTAACGGTACTACCTCCCATCACTAAAACCATCCAAATTATGCGAACAAGATATGCTGGAGAAGCAGAAATGAACTCATAAGCGACCTTCTTCTATGGACCTCTTCACATAGACGAGCAAGTGTTGACTGACTTTCTAGAACTTAATCTACAACGGCTCTAAAGGGACACAGGATGCAGCCTAGAAGACCTACTGAAATTGCTCCACTTTACCCTTAATCCGTAACTTATAATGCTAAGTGTTAAGCAAGGAGATATCAAGTGCCATTTTTTTCAGTTTTTGATATGACTCGACCTAAGATTGAACCCCTGTCTCCCGGGCCATTGGCGAACACTCTACCTACTATGCCAATAAGCGCGCTTTGCGTAATGGTTATCAACGATGGAAATGGAATCGGAAAGGCATGAACCTATCGTTCCTTCCCCATTGCTAGTTATGTGTAAATAGTTTGGTTGAGTGGGTTCTCTAGCCTTGGTAATGCAACTGGTATAGGAAAAGGAAAATTTTGAATTCAAATCAGCTTTCTCCGTTTAAAAAATGATCTTGTATCGCATCCTGACCGTAGCGGAGAAATTGGATAGCGAGAAAGAGAGGGAGTGAGAAAGAGAGACTCAAACAATAGTACTTGATGCCTCCTTGCTTAACACTCAGCATTATAAGGTAGAGATCAAGAGTAAAGTTGAGCCGTAAAAGAAATAGCACTCTCCCCTACACCTTGGTGTTGTAACTACTGAAAAGAGAGCCTTCGACTACGGGTCGCCAACTTAATTGGTTTTGTCTCATCAACCATTGTTGGTTATTTAATGCCAAATCCTGTTTTTACATATATATTAAATATATGATGTGTAAACTTATTTTGTAGATACCCACTGTTAAATGATCAAACGATTCTATTTCTAACGATTCAATTTTTCTCAAGCCAACAAAGTTAAACGGTACCAAGTATTGATATGTACCCCTAACAATTTATTTAAATATCAGTCATTTGCTTACACACAGTTAAATGATCTCACTGTTCTATTTCAAACAATTCAATTTAGTATAAGTCATTTGTTTGCATACAGTTTGAATGTCAAACAGTTCTATTTGACCCATAGATAGGTGCTACCATTCCGGGCTAGAGTGAACCTGGGAGCTATGGCAATGAAGGAGTACTCTGCATTCACCAAAGCATTTTTAGAGTCTAGTGTCACGTGGTCTCCCACTGAGACGATAAAAATAAGACGACTACTATCCTCGTGTTTGAATTAACAGTAGCAAGCCATCAGAGAATGACCGTTAAGAAAGAATGTGGGTCACGGTGAAGACCAGATGTTTATACTTGGTGACCTCACTCGGGTCGCCTGACACGGGAAGGAAGAAGGTAGAAGCCAAACGATTGGCTGGGACCCTAAAACGGAAGTGGGGACTCCTTCCCGTCAGCGGAAATAGAAAAGAAAAAAGTCAGTTGTTGGACAGGGTTCGTAGCGGACAGAACCAAAGCCAAGTGCTCCGGGTAGAAGAAGGCAAAAAAATATCTCGGACACGAAGGAGCCATTTTCTTCAAGCCAGTGTTAAAAATAAGATAAAGTCTATTAGCCCGTAAAAGAAGAAAGATTCTCCACAGGAATCCATCTAAATAAGATAAGTAACTTTGGGATTGTTTCTCCTTATACCCAATTTTATATAACCTCTCTCTCTCTCTCTCTCTCTCTCTCTCTCTCTCTCTCAATTTGAAGAAAAACGAAAGACAAGAAAAGAAGAAAGACATTTATGTTCATGGAATGTTCATTTATTATATATTTGACACGTTGAAGGTGTATATCTATGTGTAGTAAAAGATTGATATATTTTAATGTTCCCACGTGGTCGAAGTTGTTCTTTGCAGTGTCTTCGACGAGTTTGTTATGTCATATTTCTTTTTCAGCTTCTATTCGCCTTATGTTATCTTGCTTAAAATTGTCCTATTAATTGCTTTAAATTCTTATACGGGAAACCGGAATTGCCGACTGCTCTAATTAATATTATTACGACTAAACCTAGAGGTCCATATCTTCCATTGTTCTAGGGGAGGAAGTCTAGCGGCCTTGGTGTGTGTGTGTATAGTGTGAAATTTGGAAGCTCTTGCCAGCGGCGGTCAGTCCGGTCATAAATTAATCCCCCACATAATATGCCAGTTCTTATATGCCTGAGAAAAAAGCTCTGAACGAGGACTTATTCTACAAAGGATCAAGTGCCAACCTGCCCCGTCTTCACACGTGCAAAAATAAAGTCCCGCTTTGGGATTTTAAAGAATTTGCCGTCACACTAGCCATCAGATTGTTTAGTGTCATATATAGGACACTCATTGGGGGATTCTTATCCCTTTACAGAATTCCAGTCTATGTTTTTTACAGCCCCAGCTAACTGTGCTTGATATATACATATATATATTTACCCAACCCCTCTGCTCGGGCAGGATATAACACAAGGTCAATTTTTTTAAGCGGAGTTTAACAGGTTTGAATTCAGAGTTTTCCTTCTCCTAGACTAGTTGCCTCACCGAGGCTAAAGAACCCAGTCTGCCCTACTATTTACACATAGCTGGAGGGAGAATAATTGGATTCATACCTTTCCCAATGGTATTTGTGCTATGTGAAATGCAATCAGTCTCGTCTAGGATTTGAACTCGTGTCGCCGTGTCCATTTCCTACGAGGATAACCATTACACCACGGGCACGTCACTGGGCTTGATATAAAGGGTTGAGGGTCCGATAAGTCAAGATTTTGACAATAATGATGCTCTGAAACGTTGTCTTGAAGGTTTGGTGAAAGATTTTTGCCAGAATGTCTGAAAACAACAGTTAAACATGGAAATGGTGGTATAATTAAGGAATTATTTTCTGATGCCTGTTTTTATCTACAAGTGAGTTTTTCAGGCTAGTTTAGCAGGTAGTTTTTCAGTGAAGTGTGAGTGTCCCCAACTCTCCTCAGATCTCCAGGACTCTTCTCAGTATTTTAGCTGGGGTCTGGATAGTCTCTGATCCTCTAATTCCTCTGGTCTCCTTTCTATGCCTTTGGGGATACCAACTACAATCGGTATCTCTGTCACCTTCGTGTTCAATAGCATTTTCAGCCCTTTGCCAAGATCCACGTATTTGACTATCTTTTCTCTTTCTTTACTTTCACTTTCACTTTCACTTTATGCTGAGCTGGAACGGTAAAATCCACTAGATGATTAGTTCTTTTCTTTTTGTTAACACTAGGTATGGTCTTCTGGCTGTGATTTTGTTGTCGGTTTGTATCTCCAAATCTAAGATTATCACTTCTTTTTTAACTCCTTGGAGAGTTTTTCATACCATCGTTAACTGATTGTTTCTCACTGGAGTTTGAGTGACAGCAAGTCTCCTCAAGTCTCAAGGACTCCTCTCGGTATTCTAGCCGATCTTCATAATGCTGTAGTTTGAATGATCTCCACTCGCTTTTTTTTCTTATTTCCAATTCCTCCAGTCCCTTTAACAATCCTTTGGTGACAGTACTGAGAGTACAAATTACAATTGGTATCAGCGTCTCTTGCATGTTCCATAGTTTTTTTTTCAGTTCTTATCTCTCTTTTCACTTTCAATCAGTTTTACCCAGTAGTCAATTTTTCACACCAGCGTTAGCTAATGGTTTTTCACCAGAGTTTCAGTGACGGCAAGTCTCTTCAAGTTTCCAGGACTTTTCTCAGTATTCTGACCGATCTTAATAATAAAATCGTCTGGATGGTCTCCCCTTCTCCTCTAATTTCCAAGTCTTCTAGTCCCTTTACCAGTCCTTCGGGAAATGTTCGGAGCGCACCAATTACAATTATTATTATTATCATTATGACTCTTTTGTTTCTCACTGGAGTTTGATTAATAGCAAGACTCTTCAAGTTTCCAGGACACTTCTCAGTATTCTGACAGATTTTAATAAAATTGTAGTTTGGTTGGTCTCCACTCATCCTCTTATTTCCAAGTACTCCAGTCTTAGTTATTATTATTATTATTATTATTACACCTTGTGAGTTTTTCAAACTATCTGGTGGGATTTCCCTGGAGTATGAGCGACAGCAAGTCTCCTCAAGTCTCCTGGACATTTCTCTGTATTTTGACCGATCTTAATAATGCAGTTATCTGGATGATCTACACTTGTCTTTTTGATTTCTAAGTCTTCCAGTCCCTTTATCAATCCTTTGGGAATCGTTCCGAGTGCACCAACTACAATTGGTATCACCGTCACCTTCATGTTCCATAGCTTCTTCGGTTCTCTAGTGAGGTCCCTCTTTTCACCTCCTTTTAATTTTACCCTGAGGTCTGGCGGCATATTTTCTTTATTTCTTTTTTTACGATCACTAGGTCTGGTCGTCTGGCCGAGATTAGGTGATCCATTTGTACCTCAAAATCCCAGAGAAATTTGTGCGTCTTATTCTTCAGGACAGATTCTGGGTTGTGCATATACCATTTGTTCGTATGATGAGATTTAAGCTTCTTGCACAATTCTCAGTGGACCACCTTGCCTACCCAGTCATGTCTAGTCTTATACTCTTTTTCTACTAATTTGCTGCATTCGCTTATTATATGATTGATCGTTTCGTTTCTATTACCACATAATCTACATCTACTATTTTTTGTATCTTGTCAATTCTTGCTTTGATATAGTTCGTCCTTATGGCGTTGTTTTGATCTGCTATCAGAAGAGGTTCAGTTTCTCTCTTAAGGCTTTCCTTAATCATATCCAAGTTTTCTCGTGTGAGATTTCGCTTGTTTGTCGCTTGAAATGTCAAAACAGTTGTTTTGCTTTCTATTTTTGTTTTCTGGTTATTTTTCTGTTGATGCTTTTGTTGTCTATATTGTTTCTCGTCGTTATAATCAGTCTTCCTCTGCGCATTCAAGTTGTTGTATCGATGCACCGACGCTTCTTATTATTTTTATCATTATTAATGAGAGAAAAATAAAAGTTAATTAAATACCAACCCAGGAGTTTTATTTCTTTTATTAGATAAGCATAAATAAACTCGTAAATAAATGTCCTTCTTGCAAAATACCCAGCGTCGGAATGGTGTTCTTTTTAGTTTTTGTTTTTGGTTTGGTTTTGTTTTTTAGCTTTCTTTTTTTTTCTTTTTTTTTTTAATAACTTCACTGTTGAAAGGAACCATCGTGTTCTAACACCTTTTTTCTTTTATTTTCTTCTCTCTTTCTTTTTTCTTTTTTTTTTTTTTCTTTTTTCATTGTTATTCCATTTTTTCATTGTTAAGAAAACTGCTGCTGCTGCTGCTGCTGCTGCTTTGCCGTGCTCCAGTGAAATAACAGACGATAATGACCGGAAGTTAATTAGCTGCAGGACAGTTTGTTTCTCACTTGTACCACTTCGAGTGCGTGTCTGCCATACGAAATGAAGCGGTTCTTATCTTGACTAGAATTTTGATTGGCTCAACAACAGCAAAGGATGTTGATATTTCAATTTATTGACAAGAGTAGGGGTGATGAAAACAAATCTCTTCCTGTCCTTCTCTCTATCTCTCTCGCTCGCTTGCTCGCTCGCTAATATATGTATATGATACGATGTCGAAGTTTCTGTGTGCATCTGTCCAGGGAGCAAAGCCTAAACAAAAAGTCACAAAGGTACTTTATTTTTGTTTGTTTTTGTTTTTATTTGTTTTTGGTTTTTTCTTTCTTTCTTTGTTTCCTTTTTGAATGTTTCTGTTGTCTTTTTTCCCCCTTTTTTTAAATAAATAACTAATTGATCATCAATTCCAACAGTTTCATAATTATTTTTAAAAAATCACTGACAGACTAACGGACAACAACAGAAATACGACAGTAGATCAAAAGAGGAGGTTCAGAGGTGCTTCAACCAAGAGAAAACTCACTGGACAAAGTGTGTTGAATGGCAAGGGGACAATTTTGAAGAAAATTAACCTCTGATTAATTGTTCATTTGTGTTTTGTTAAATACAACTTTAGTCTTGATAAATTTTTAAGACACTTCCTATATATATATATATATATATATGTATATATATCAAGTAGATTGACTCTCTCTCTCTCTCTCTCTCTCTCTCTCTCTCTCTCTATTCATATTGTTCATCACTCCAGACAGGTCCTCTAGACTGCATTTGGTGTCCACATGAAAGTCTTTGTTGGTAGCCAGTACTGATGTGTCCATGTGTAGGAGTCCATTGGAGAACATCGCTTTTGAATTCGTCCTAACTTCTCTAATAATTTCCAGTATATCGTGTTCATCTTACTTCGATGGTTTGTGAGATGGGTGGCAGGTGGCCATACAGCTGCTGTTTTCTGGGATGCTGCTTACGGAATTTGTTGAAAGTAGCTCGTGACATTCTTGGGTAGTTCCCATCTAGCTTATATATATATATATATATATATGTGTGTGTGTGTGTGTGTGTGTGTGTATAAACTTCCAGCCTAATTATTTCCAATAACTCTTCCTCCTTCACTGAACTTCTGGATTGTACAAACGTCGTATATATGTTCAAATGTCCCTTGGGAGATTGTGTCTCCAACAAAAATAATATGTACGTTGGTCTTACTCCTACGACTCTTTCAAGACGTCTTACAATGCAACTTAATGATTCTACTTCAATAGCTCAACATCTTAAAAGTCACTCTCGCCCCAAATCCAAATTTCGAAAAATTCTTGTTGAAAACACCACCGTAATAGCACATGAAATTAATAAGCCACGAGTACAAATCCTTGAAGCCCTACATATAAAAATTTTAAAAAAGTTGTAGCAGAAGGTATTTTGGTTTGGTGCGCAATTTAATTCGACTCATAATTTCACCCAATCAGGATGACCTATCCTATTCAGGGCGGATCTCTTTCTCGAGCAGCAGAAATTGGGTAAGCTGCCAAACACACTCTCTTTGGGTGAACAACGCCGTCCAGTGCATACGTCCCACTGGCCGTTCTTCAATAGCAGCAGCAGCAGCATGGACACATGAGGGAACCTATCTAATTTATAGATTCCTTGCGTCTATATCTTTTAGACCAAGAAATTCCAGTTGAATATGAATTAGATACATTCAATACGCCACCACAGGAACAACTTTATGTCACCCCCAAAATTGGCTATGTCGATGCGATGCTTTATTCCGCTCTTAGCACCTAGCTCTCAATTCACCTCTGGGCCACATTAATGGAGACAACGCACGCCTCTCCCCAAATCCACCAGACACACAAAACTTACGCTGACTCCAGAGTTCATTTCCTCCAACGGCAAACATGGCTTTCGCTAAACTACGGCGAACACAATCCCTCGCACGTCCCACGATACGCGCTGCCTTCTCAACTCTATCATATCTCCATTTCGTCTCTTACTCACAACCTTTCCTAAGAGACTTGCAGCACAAACGTAAACTACATATTCCATACTGCAAATAAAAACTATTCCTAAAAACACATTTCGACTATCGGCATCTTACTTCTTCATCCTTCCTTTATTACCTTAGAAACTTAGCGAGGAAACAACTCAACGTAAACACATACAGACTACGACGTTACAACTTTTCCTCGCCAACAACAAAACCTCCGGCTAAAAAGTCAATAATTAATAGAATTAATTTTTAATTTTAAAAGTAGTGACAGTGTTTTGAAGAGCCTTTAGTTTTGCTTTTTTGTTTGTATTTTTGTTTTTTGTGGGGGTTGCATGAGTTATTAAAAGCAATGAAAAAGATAGAAAGTTTTAAAATATTCTATTTCTTTTGATAACGTTGTTTTGAATATGTATGATATAATTAGTTTCAAAATCTATAAATATAGCTTCTTCTTACAATCTCAATTTAATCCAACTAAATGTTTTTGCAGTTTCAAATATTCTATTTCCGTTGCTTGAAATTTGTTTGATGTCATTAGAATTTTTTAAAAAATGATCCATGTTAGTCTTCTTATTATTTTCTCAGTTTAATCTAACTATAAGTTGGCGACCTTCGTCGAGGGTGACCCGAAGGCTCCCATTTCAATAGCTACTACACCAATGTGTAAGGGAGGATGCTACTCCATTCCCTAAATTGCTCCACTTTACCCTTGATATGTACCTTATAATGCCGAGTGTTAAGCAAGGCGAGAGCAAGTACCATTTTTTTAGTCTTTGGTATGACTCGAGCTGAGATTGAACCCTGGTCTCCCAGACCATTGGCGAACACTCTACTCGTTTGGCCATTTAATCTAAATATACGGTTTTGTATCCAAGTATAAAAATGTTTTTTTGCAATTCAAAAAACCTCCCCTGATGGTGCCCAATGAAGAATCCAAAAGCGCTCAGTAAAATTTTGACAAGTTCATCTACCAACTCCAAACTGAAATCAAAACTCTTATCGAGAAATGTGAAAGGATCCTAATAAGATTATATAGATATATATATATTATATAGATATATGCCTTTATTATTTTATCCAACCTGCTTAAACGAAGAACTGCTGCCCGACCACACACACACACACACACACACACATAATATTAAAGGTAACTGAGCAAGAATAGAACATAAATCTTTATACGTTGAAGAGAAATATTTGGGGGACAGAGTGTATGCAGGATTTATTCCAAGCACTTTCGGCTATTCTATTAGCGATTTGATCGATAACCGATTCCACACCTTCGCTAGGCATATGGAAATTTAATCTATCTGATAAGATAAAGCGAGATTTCTTCCAAATTATGGCTGTGTCAGTACTACTGTATGGTTGCACCACCAACTTCAACTCCTCTCTTAGAAATCTTCTTAAACATTATTCTCCCTGACTAATCTTTTAATAAAACGTAGCCACTAAAACTTTCCAGTGACACGTCATAGAACTCATATCGCTGTGACCATTTCTAATGATGATAACCACAACAATACGAGCGCCTCGAAGTGTTGCATCATTAGCAATGACTATCAAGGTGCGATTTGACTGAGTTCAACATCCTTTACACTCTTCTAACCGTCTCTCGATACGCTTAATCTAGCATTCCGGGACTTGGTCATAATGTTGTGACGAGAGTTGGAGGTGGAAATGAGAGTGGACTGTTCTGTGAAGCCCAGTATATATATATATATATATATATATATATCCGGTTATTGTTTTTTTCCGAACTGGATGTATATACATGTATGCATTCGTATACATACACGGACACTCAAAGTATTTACTGGTTATATATATATATGTGTGTGTGTGTGTGTGTGAATATATATACATCATGGATTTCATGATTTTGTATCATTTTTCTAATTTAGTGGCTGGGATGCGAGGAGACAAACTTTTATTGTGAACAGTAACAAAGATACGACAAGAGTCCTGTTGCTTGAATAACCGGAGAAGCTACCACGTGGTGTCCGCAGACCATTTCTTCCGGCTTCCATGGCCTCATTGACTGAACGGAGAAAAAAGTCTCTTTTCTAGTGTTTTTACTTCACATTAGACGAATAGTCAATTACCAACATGACAGCCTGTCGCTGACCACGCTACATTACATTGGTTGCTTTACCGTCGGTGCAATTTTTTTTACGAATGGGACTTTTATTGTTCCTTGCCTTTGAAAATATATACAAAGTAGTTTTGAATATGAGGCGGTCGTCATGTAACGGTTATCATCATAGGAAATGGACACAACGACCCAAGTTCAAATTCCTGGAGAAGGCTGTTTGAATTTCACATAGCGCTAATACCCTTCTATCCAACAATTCTCTATCCAACTATTCATAGTAATATTCTACATCCAACTATTCATCCAACAATTCTACATTCAAAAATTCTACATCAACCAATGCATGCTACTATTCTATATCCAACTAATCTACACCCAACTATTCTACACCCAATTATTCTACATCAAACTATTCTACATCCAACTATTCTACACCCAACTATTCTACATCCAATTATTCTACATCAAACTATTCTACACCCAACTATTCCACATCCAACAATTCTCCACCCAATTATTCTACATCAAACTATTCTACATCAAACTATTCTACACCCAACTATTCTACACCCAACTATTCTACATCCAACTATTCTACACCCAACTATTCTACATCCAACTATTCTACACCCAACTATTCTACATCCAACTATTCCGCACACAACTATTGTACACACAACTATGCATCCAACTTTTCTTCGTCCAATAATTCTACATCCAACTAGTCTGCATCCAACTATTGTATATCCAACTATTGTACATCCAAGTAAACATCTAACTAAATTACATCCAACTATTCTACATCCAACTAATCCTCATCTAACTATGCATCATATTATTCTCTATCAATTCTCCAAGAATTCTACATCCAACTTCGCATCCAATTATTTGACATCCAGCTATTCGATATGCAACAATACATCCAAATATTCCACATCCGACTAGTCAACATCCAGCTATGAGTACAAGATAGGGCAGACTGGGCTTTTAACTATGGTATGGCATCCTATCAGGAAGTTTTTGCTGGTCAGCCAACACGGATTCCGTAGACTTTCTCTCAACATTCATCTTTAAGGATCATCACTCTCGGTAGGTTCTTTAGATGGTATCCAGTGTCCGCACAGATTGATGGATTATAGATTTTTGCTGGTCGATGTTTTTGCTTGCCCGTATCCTGCTCGTGGCGGAGGGGTTGGGTAAATACATACTCACTAAAAAAAATCAAGAGTGTTTTGTAGCTGAAAACTTTCCCTTGGCTATGATGTTTTTTACTTTTTTTTTTTTTTTTTTTTTTTTTTGTGCGCCTGTACCTGTTTGATGAAATTGGCAGCTTTATTTTCGGAGCGCTACATGAATTTCGTAAGGGAAAAAAGGTGGAATTTTGTGAAATGATTGTTGAGGAGACCTTTGATGTACAATTTTCAAGCCTGATAGAGAAAGCCAAAAATTGTTGAAATTACATTCCTCTAAAAACGTGAGTATTAAAAAAAAAGTTTTGTGTCGTATTTTGCGTCTTGTGTGTCTGCCAAATATTCCTAAAAACGTGAGAGCTATTTCTGAAAAAAAAGAAAAGAAAGAGGGGAGGTAACTCTTAAATAGACTAGGAGAGATATTTTTCTGGGTTAACAACGATGGAATGAAAAATGAAAATGTTTGAAAAAGATTTGTTTCTAAATTGTTATTTATTTAAGATAGCAGCAGCATTTATTTTCATTTTTACTTTTTAAATTTTTATCGCAATTTTAAGATTCGGCAGTTGGCGACAGCGACAAGAAATATGAAAGACAAGAGAGATATTAAGAAACGAAAAAAAAAGTTTGAAGAAAGAATGACGTAGAAAGGAAACAATGATAAAAAAATAACGAGATGGATAAAAATATTAATAAAACAAAACTAAAAAAAAATGAATTTTAGATAAGTAGGTAAATACAAAGGATATAAAAAAATAGATTTTTTCTACCGTGATTTTCTTTCTTTGGGTAAGAAAGGAATTTACTTCAATTTTAGATATTTTTGCGTCATTTTGAGGTATCTTTTCTCTCTTGTTTTCTTGAGGGCGTGTGTATTTACGTCTGCATAAGTGATATGTATTAGTGTTTAAAGGTAAGAGTTAATATATAGAATTTTATGAGTGTGTGTCTGTGTGTGTGCGTGTGTTAAAATAACGTAGAAATATGTGTGTATATTAAAACACATTCTTAAATACGCATGAATATAAAAACACATTCTTACAAAAGACGTTCTTATACAAGAAGTGTAGGTTAGAGCTAACTTTTATTTATTTATTTATTCATCTATTTTTAAATGAGACAAGGTAAGTAATTTTTGTTCTTTCCTGAACACAATTTTTATTTATTAATTTTTGAAGTTTTGAAGAAGCAAAGAAATATATTTTAGAGAAACCACACGCACCCACCAACGCAGTTGCTAAAATTACCACAGCCAATTGCGCTTCTGCTTCTGCAGATACAGACCAAAGATATCAGCAAAACTTTTCCGACTTTCATGCCACCATTATTACAACCGTGAGTTTGATCCTCACTGGGTGAACACAAAAGCAGTACGTACTACCCTTTTTGGATGGTACTGTTTGTGATGTAGTGTGCGGACAGAGACAACTTCGAAGGAAACAGTGGAAAATAGATTTAAGGGTTTGTTTGTTTATGATTAAATTGCCAAACACTGCCAGAACATAATAGCCATATTTGAAAAAAGATGTTAAGAGTGTTTTATTTACCCATAACATATCCTTCCCAGACCAGCCGTATTAGGTACGCGGTTGGTTCGGGATCGGATGTTGCAGTGGTGCTTGGTCGGTCGAGATTGCTTGACACAGCCGCCGGGGAGCCAAGCGGCTGCGTCTCACTAATAACGCTGATCCACTTCTCAAGCCTCCTTGGAGGGGCTAGGTTTATAACCTGGCGCCTGAGGCGCCCTTCTTTTAGGGAAATGCCGACGGGGACCAAGGCATTTTTGTGCTCGTTAGGCGTGTGTGGGCTACAGCCCTGCGCCTGAGCCCATCTAAGTCTCTACCTTGTGCCATACTTGTGCGACAAATATGTCAAGAGTGATTAAGTTGGTTTCTTTATTGAATGACTTAGCAACCTTTGTGGATTATTTAATACCAAATCCATCACGTAGAAGAACGGTATGTATTCATTTATGGGGGATACTGGGGTACATACCTTTCCCAAGTCTGAAAGGGAGCGTTAGAGCGGAGTTGGAATTCGAACTCGGTTACTATGATATCGTTGTCCAGCACGTTAGCCATTACGTCACGGGAACTGAAATTAACTTCTTTGGTTGGTTGGTTGGTTGGTTGGTTGGTTTTACAATATCTAAACTTTTGTTGTTATTTCATGCCAATTATAGAAAAATCAATATCAGCGATCAGCCCATGCTTGTGATTAATAGATTTTAACTGCATGTCAACTCGTCAGGGGGTAATTTATGCCGAGAGGTTGTGGGATGCATTCACTCTACGTTCATATTTGCATTTTTTGCCTAGGTGTTTACAATATGAGTTCGGTTTCTTTGTTTTACGGCATATCAATCTTCGTGGGTTATTTAATGTCAAAGTTTTCTTTGTAGAAGAACAGGAGTGATATTATCTAACTCATTGCAGAAAGGAGAAGTTCATGCCTTTTCTAAGAGCATTAGTCCAAAAGTAACTGCACAACTGCTGTTCAAATTCGCTAACGACGATATCACAGTCCAAAACGTTAGCTACTACGCCACGGGGTCTCCACCTTTGTTTCTTAAGAGTTTTTTTTTTCAAATGGTCCAACCGAATACGAATAATTTTTAAAGATATTTATTTGACCCCTAGATGAGACCTTAACAAGTACTGCCACTCCAGGTCAGAGTGGACCCAGAAGTAATGGTCATGTGAGGGTTAATCATATTCATCCCCCCACAGCTTCAGAACTGGAGCGTCACTATCAGAAGCAATTTCTATTTTGTGGAGTCTTGCCCCTCTGCAGGGGATACAGTCAGCGTATTCTCAGCCGCACCCACATTCCTCATTTTGAAAAGCAGGGCAATAATTTTCCTTTTGTCACATATTACAGCGTGTGCAAGCAAAATTAGGAATATTCTAGTATAATAATAAACGACTATTACCATTGGCCAATGTTCGCCAATGGTACAGGAGACCGGCGTTCAATCTTAGGTCGAATCATACCAAAGACTCAAAAAATGGTACTTGATGCCGCCTTGCTTATCACTCAGCATTATAAGGTAAGGAAGAAGGGTAAAGTGGAGCAATCCAGGGAAAGGAGTAGCGCCCTCCCCTACTCCTTGTTGTAGTAGTTATTGAAAAAGGAGCCTTCTGGTCACCCTCGACTAAGGTCGTTTACTTTACTATTATAAAACAAGATTAATTTTAATTTTTAAAAATAAACTATAAAATAAGAAGACAGACACAAAACTGTATATTTACTTAATGCGGTTCCATTTTTTTTTTTTTAATTATTGTATAAACACAGCTTCGAAACGATTTGCATACCTTCAAAATAAATTATTCAGATATTTTATTCCATTCTTTCTTAATTGCAGTCTGAATGTTTGGATAGGAAGTTGCATGTGTTTTGTTTTCTAAGCATATATTTCTTCTGCATATAGCGTAATCAAATGGGTAATGGTCTGGGCTTAAAGCTTGTTTAATTGCTGTCCTCACAGTTTTCTCGAGGACTTTTAATTCATAAGCGCGTTTTCTTATTGACGTTGTGGAGTCCGTTCTAATCGCTGTAGCGAGAACAGTTAAAAAGCCTTCTTTTCGTGGGTTTTTTTTTGTTTTTTTTGGGGGGGTGGGGGGGTTCAATCCTCCACACTGCCTTTTGCTCAAAAGCTCTTTTTCAGTAAAAAAAAAAAAAAGAAGATTTTTCTTTGCTTTGTATATGGTAGAAAAAGAAACTTCGGCGTTAAGCAAATCATAGATTTTATCGTTTCTTTTCTTGCTCACTCATACTAGACTGAATTTTAATTTTAAAACGTACTTGAATCCTAAAAATTTACATTTATCGTGTTTTTTTTATTGGTTTTTTTTTTGGGGGGGTGGAGGTCAAAACTTTGACAAATCAGGCTTAAAAAAACGTCTTAAGAATTATTCCGAATTTTGCTTCCGCAAATTCTTTCCGCGTTGGGGGCTATTTAGATGTCATAAATGAATTTCCTAAGAAATTGTAAGTTTGCCAACTATAGTCGATGGTGAACCGTAGGCTCCTTTTTCAATAGCTACTACACCGAGGTGTAGAGAAGAGCGCTACTCCTTCCCCTGGATTGCTCCACTTACCCTTGATCCATACCTTATAATGCTGAGTGCCAAGCAAGGAGGTATCAAGTACTATTTTTTGGCCTTTGGTATGACTCGACCAGAGATTGAAACCCGGCTATTGGCGAACACTCTAGCCAGTATGCCAATGGGCCATTGAAATACTGCCCTTTAAACATGTGTCTATTGTATGGTTATCAAATTTTTGACAAATTCCCTGTTATATCGTGGAAGATATAAACAAGAAAGTTTTGGTAAAAAGGTACTAGGTCTCAAGTTGTAAATCAGAGTCTTGGCGGAATATCTCGACGGAAGCCTTGTCGGAGACTGACGGAAGTCGGAACCGTGAGCCATGAGTCTGTGTATGGACTATATTATATATTGCTTATTCTGTCAACCGCAGGGGAGACAGGTCGTTCCATCACAACATTCACAATGTTCAATGTAATGTCCACAAAACTGCCAAGCTCAATGATTCATTCTCTCTTCAACTAATTTCTAAAATATTGCCATGTGCTATTAATAAAAGTAAAGTTGTCTCCCTTTAGTCGAGGACGACCAGAAGGCTCCCTTTTCAATAGCTAGGTGTAGGAGAGGGCGCCACTCTTTTCCCTGGATTGCTCCACTTTACCCTTTATACCTACCTTATATTGCTGAGTGTTAAGCAAGGAGGTATAAAGTACCATTTTAAAAGTCTTTGGTATGACGCGACCAGGGATTGAACCCAGGTCTCTCAAAATCTGGATGCAGTTGTTGACGTACAGGAGTGGGACATTGTAATAAGGGAGTTCGAATTTCAGTCGCGGTATTACGTTCAATTTCGGACTAATACCCTTGGAAACGTTTTAAGTTGATTATCCTCCCCCAGCTACGAGTTGAATTGTACCACTACGGTACGAGAATGACTTTGCATCAAATAACCCATGAGTTGTATAGCCATGACCAACAAAATACGGTACGAGAATGACTTTGCATCAAATAACCCATGAGTTGTATAGCCATGACCAACAAAACAAACACATGTGCATGCGAAATCATAACAACGACACAATAAAGACGAGCGACACAGTTCTTTAAAAAGTATTCCTCTCACTTTATTTGAAAGGGTTATGTGTGAGAGGAAGCTGGAGACCGAACAGAACTGCAACATATTGACCCCACCTCTTATAGCCATCAGCGTTTCTTTACCGTTCTCCTGGGCTGCTCAACCGGGGGCCTGGGGCCCAGCCTCTCTGGGTGCCGGTTTTCTCTATCGCATCTTATCTCCAACTCGTCTGATCCCCAAACTCTCAGTCGGGGGCCTGAGGACTCCCTCTGCTGAGTGCTGGCTTTCTCTACCGCATCTTGTCACCAACTGGTCTGTTCTCCAAAACTCAATCGGGGGTCCCGAGGGCCCCTTCTGCTGGGTGCTGTTTTCTCTACAGCATCATTTCTCCAACTCTTCTGATCCCCAAAACTCAATCGGGGGTCCCGAGGGCCCCTTCTGCTGGGTGCTGGCTTTCTCTACCACGTCTTGTCTCCAAAAACTCTGATCTCCAAACTGATTTAATTTCCTGTGCACTCAGTTATATAATAGTTCAACGCCCACTCAATCTCCCCCACGACTGGCCTTCGGAATATGCACTTCCGCCATATTTTGAATGGCATGTTTGATCGTCACCGACCGGTAATAACTGTCATGCAGTTCACAAGTCACTCTCTTCCGGTACATCAGTTTGTGACTGTACTGTAGGATTTTAACCCTGTCCCATATTGTCAGCTAAGCTCGCCCACGCCAATGGAATATGCACTTCCACCGTTTTTGGAATGGCATGTTTGGCCGGGTCAGAGGTCAATATACTACACCATGAAGGTTGATATGCCATAAAACGAAGAAACCAAACCAATTTGTATTACTCTTCAATAATAATCTTCAATTGTATTTTAAAGTATCATTAATGAATCACAATTTATATTTCCAGCTATGGATTAAATAGTACCACGACTGTTCTTCTATAAGGATAGCTTAGGCATTAAATAAAAAATGCAGGTTGATATGACATTAAATAACTCATGAAAATTATTCGTATTGGATTAGAATGTGTGTAAATAAAACCCTCTTGAGAAACAATATAAAAATCTAAATATGAACGTAAAATGAATGCAATTCCCAAACCTCTAGGTATAAAATATCCTTGACTGTTTGACATGCCGTTAAAATCAATCACTAAATGAACATACAAATTTCTATCATAGGTATTGAATGTAAAAGCCTAAATTATATATATATATATATATATACTCCCACCAGTGGGTTGAGCACTTGAGTAGGGATTTCCGGCAGCCACATACGCGTAAATGCAAAGCTCTTCTCATAAATTAAACATTCCAGTAGCCGATAGCGTATATGTAAAGAATATGCGTTAAAAATTCCTTTGCTTACTTCGAGAATGAGATAGCTCTAGGGTAAGATATCCGACTGAGGTAAAGTCAATCGGGTCTTGATCGCAGCTTGAAGCATCTCACGTGTACAGCTATACTGAAGAGTTGTGATACAACAAAACTGTCTCTGGATAATATATATATATATATATATATAGAGAGAGAGAGAGAGAGAGATTGCTTCTCCTAGTAAGAAGATTACCATATCTTAATTAATCACAGTACGACTATGTGCTTGCAGGTCAACCCAAACTATCACTGTAAAACTATGAGGACATATTTGCTTAGAACAATCTCAGTGGCATGTGCTTGTACTGCACACATACCACCCGCTAAGTATCCTCAACAAGAATTCAATCGCAAGCAATGCAAGTTGATTGGTTGCTGACTATCAAGCAATGCAAGATGATTGGTTGCTGTATCAACTGAAGGTTTTCGAGAGTGTCCTTCTCCTCAGATATCAACAGTCTACAAATCAAAGTACCTGAACTTTTTAGCCATCATCTTCCTCGGGCACTTCCTAAGGAATATATTGTCTTTATTAATATCTTTACTCTTTAAATTGTTTATTTAAAATGTGTTTCGTTAATATCAGTTGAAAGAATGTTGTCTTAAGAGTCCACAAAAAGAAAATATTTCCACTTAAATTGTTCATCTATGATCGTTGAAAGAACAAATGATTTCAAGTAAAGCAAACACAAGTATCTCGTAGACACATTGGTAAAAAGTCCCAAAAAGGGCAGTACAAAAAAAAAAAGAGGAACAAACCCCAACAAAGTTCAGTAATATATGAAAAATAGTAGAAAACTTCCTTGGGTCTTAAACTCTCTTTTTGTAAAGCCGCCTCTTCTGTGGTTTACCTCGATGACCCGCTCCTTCGTACTGTCTCACAAACGCGTCCTCTGTTCTCGTTGTTTTCCGGTGGATAGTCAACTTTCTTTAAGAAGGCCAATGTTACTCAAACTGCTCTCTTCCTTCCTACAACATATTTGTCCTCAGCAATACCAGAAAGAGAAAAGAAAGAATTCACATTTGTAACAAAATACGAGGTACATACGATAAGTTTCCAGACTTTTTCGTAAGGGCACTTGAGTATGTCATTGCTATACATTTTATGAGATGACTGACCAGTTTTTATGATTTAAACTTCAAATGAACAGCTACTGCAGGAATTGGAATACACCCAACTAAAGCCTGATTGTCACAGCTGGGGAATTTCAAAAATGCTATGAGGACACTTAGAAGAACAATATGCAATAAAATTCTGTTTTAAACTTATAAAAAATGCCACAGAAACGTATGGTATGCTTCAGACTGCTTTTGGAGCATCTTACATGAATAGAGCATCAGTTTTTGAGTGGCATAAGAGATTCAAGGAAGACAGGGAGTCTGTGAGGAATGATGAGAGGTGTGAGAGGAGTAAGGAAGTCAATAGACCAGAGTTGATTGGCCAAAGGGTTAGGGTTAGGGTTACTATGTTGAGATTTTAAGGGAGTTCAGGAAGAGATTCCTCGGGAAGAGGCCAGCAGTCTTCAAATCGGGTCAGTGGCATTTCCAGCAGAACAATGCACCAGTCCACAACTCCATCCTTGTCCCAGACTATTTGACCAAGATGGGCATCACGACAGTTCCTCAGCCTCCCTATAGTCCAGACCTTGCTCCCTGTGACTTTTGGTTATTCTCTAAGCTCAGAGGCTGTCGTTATGAGACAATTGATGAGATGAAAGAAGCTGTGACGAAGGTCATTGACACACTCACACAAGAGGACTTCCATGGGGCCTTTCATAAGTTGTTGGAACGGTACAACACTTGTATAGCCATGACCAACTATACAAACAAATATGCATGCAGAATCATGGCAACACAATAAAGACGAGTGACACAGTTCTCTAGAAAAATATACCTCTCACTTTATTGAAAGGGTTGTGTGTGAGAGGGAGTTGGAGACCAAACAGAACTGCAACATATTGACCCCCCACTCTATTTGCCACAGCGGCGTTTCTTTCCCGTTCTCCTGGGCTGCTCAACCGAGGGCCTGGGGGCCCAGCCTCTCTGGGGCATGTTCCTCATTCCAGCATCTTCTCACCAACTGATTGAACTTCCTGTGCACCGAGTTATATAATTGTTCACCGTCCACCTTCTTCTTGTGGGCGTCACAAATCGCACTCATTCAACTCGTCCACGGTCAAGGTTATATTCTGATATTCCTCGACCGGGTACCTCTGTTATTTACACAGATGCATTTCCTATTTTGACAGCTCGGCCGGGTCGGAGGTCAATATACAACACAACAAGTGTATTGCAGCCGGAGGAGATTACTTTGAAGGGGACTAGAGTTTCATGCGTTTACTATCAATAAAGGTGCCCATACGAAAATGTCTGGAAACTTATCGTATGCACCTCGTCTATAAACAATAAAAAATGTTAGTATAGTCTCCTTGGTATGTTCCATCTTGTTTTCCTTGAGTCGAAGCACCTCTGAAACTTCTTTGATACGGTGTGAAACTGCATCGTCGTATACTTTATGTCCTCCACGCCTTCAAATCTTACAGTTAATGTGAATTTTCGGTTTGGAAAAAAAAGAAAAGTTGTAAACAAAGCTAGATTTAGTGTCTTCGGAGTCCCGGGTATGGATCTGAACTGCTTCTGATAGTGAGGCTCCAACTCTGAAGCTGTTGGGGAATATGATTAACTCTTTCAAGACCATTACTCCCAGTTTCACGCTAACCCGGAGTGGCAGTAATTTTTAGGGTCCCATCTAGGGGCCAAATAAATATCTTCAAAAATTATTCGTATTCGGTCAGACCGTGCGAAAAAAATACTCTTAAAAAAACAAAGATAGACTCCCCGTGGAGTAGTGGCTAACGCACTGGACTTTGACTTTACCGGTGCCAAATCGAAAGTTGTAAAAACGCAATGCAAAAACGACTCTGTTAGTGGCGGGATACGAAAGTTTATATGCTACTACTTTTTTCATAGTAGTCGCCAAAAAGAGAAATTAAGGGAAGGAATTACCTCAGTCCATTAGATATACAGATAGAATAAGGAGTGAGGGAGTGGTCCTTTCTTCACTGACAGGCGGCCTGAGCACATGCACTGGCCTCTCAACTCCATCTACTTCTGGTTCTTTCTGAAAGCCCTACTCTACGACTTTTAATTTCTTTTTATATATGCTCTTCTAATTATTTTCTTAACTCATGCTTTAATCACACGTAATCACTAAAACTTTTTTAGCGAAACGTCATAGCTAAATATCAGCTGATATCTACCTAATTGTTTATCTTAATATATTGCTTACCACTAATTCTAAAACAAACATGTCGCGCTTATTTTGACATGATTGACATGTGTATGGCAAACAAAGTCTACACTTGTCTTGACCTTTCCAAATCGAAAACCTGCAACTACGAAATCAATGTTTAGCCAGAAAAAAAAATTTATCATTAAAATAATTAATTAAAATCCTTTATTATTTTACATATGGAGGGTATTGAACAATACTGTTTCGCTTGAAATTGTTGAGGAAAAGGTATTGATGCTGCAATTGAATAAATATCAAGAACTGGCGTTTACTTTATCGTCTATACAACAGTCTAGACTTCCAGATATCGTTTTATTATAATTATGTATGCTGCATATCTGTGCTTCATTTACATTTTAATTTATTTAAATTTGGAAAATTAAAGATGGCCTCTCGATATTTTTTAAGCTCACCTCGTAAACTATCAGCGATAACGCACCCGAATATCCATTCTCGGCTTGTAATAACAAGCTTGTTAATAAACAAATATGAGGAAGAACATGATTTTTTTTTAAATTTAGAACCTCGAAAGATAAAGGTATCTGTTGTTTGTTTGTTTTGTTTTGTTTTGTTTTTTGTGGGGAGGGATCTTTCGCGGTGGTGGGGTCGTCAATAAATGTAGTTTCATGGCGAAGACATGGTTTAAATCTGAGAATTATCTTCTATTTACCAACCCCTCCTCACGGAGAGGATGTGACCCAAGGTCAATTTTTAAACGGAGGTAAGTTTTGAATTCAGGGTTTTCCTTCTCCTAGACTGGTTGCCTAACCAAAGCTAGAGAACCCAATCGTTCCGACTATTTACTTACAGCTAGAGAGTGAATGATTGGATTCATACCTTTCCTTAGGATATTAGTGCTATGTGAAATGCAATTAGCCTCGTCTAGGATTTGAGCCCGTGCCGCCATATTCATTTTCTAAGACAATTACCATTACACCAGGGTCACCTCCATCTTGTTTTTAATGCATTCTTAAATTATTTGATGTTTTACTTGTAAATTACAGAGATTCGTTGTTGAATTACAACTGTTACCGCCAACCATGTTTCATATGATTATAAAGTAAGGTGGGATTAGTTGCCAATACGATAATGTTTAAAATAACAAAACTTTTATTCCCACTAGTATAAGCAACCAAGTCGACAGTGTAAACAGGAATAATACTAATGGTATTAGTAGTATTAGTTGAATTCGTCATTGAAGATTTTCCCCATGAGACATTTTTATTTGATTTGGAACGTGGTCAGCAGCGTTTCCTGACATTCGCCTTTCGACATTTTAATTGCTTTTAAAACCAGAGATATTTTTTTCTCTTTCATTTTTCTTGAACATAATGAACCTTTGTCTTTTTTATACTCTTTGTTCTCTTAAAACGAATATTTCAAAAATACTTGTCTATTCTTTATTATTTTTGTTTACGTATTTTGTATTTTTTTTTTTTTTTCGTCACGATATAATTGTTCCTGTTCATTTGGGCCGGACCTTTTCCTTCTTATTTCGTTCATTTTCCTTCTCCTTATTTCGTTCATTTTTCTTCTCCTAGCTTCGTTCATTTTTCTTCTTGCTTCTTTCACTTTTCTTGTTCCTTTTTTCTTGTTTTCACCCTTCAATTTTTATTCTTTTTTTATCCTTGTTTTACTCTTTTTTTTTTTTTTTTATTAATTCCTTTTCCTTTGTTTTCTGATTTGGTTCTTTTTTTCTTACTTTACTTCGTTCTTTCCTCTCTTTTTTTTTCTTTCTTTCCTTGTTTAAATTATGAGACAACGATTCTCCTGACATCTGAAAAAAAAAGTCCTTTATTTAACTGCATACTCATTTTCATTCGAGCATATACCTCAGAATTGGGGGGAAGGGGAGATAAGTGGTCATCAGATTAACATTTAATTTACTTTCGTTTATCTTAGCTAGTTTCATTCGTTGACTAATTCATACTTTACTATAAATTCACTTATACGATCACCTTCTATCCCAACTCGCCCGAGGGTCGCCCCACCTTCGGTTTTTCAGAGTCAACCTAGCATTCGCATCTGGTGGATGTTATCAAGCTGAATCACCTGGTCTCAAAGGGCTGTCTTCCGTGTCAATACCTGCTTGGCAGGGCTGAGGTCAACGCTTGACGCCTGAGGCGCCACTAAATCGGGAATGCCGACGAGATTAAGCATTTTTTTGACAGCCGTGCAAGAGTCTCGATTTATACATGTCCCATTCATTATGAAATGACTTGGAGGGGGTTGGATTAATATCTGTCACAATTTGCACCCTCATGCTCTTTATGGGCAACCCCAATTTTAAAAAAAAGTTAATGAATTTATCTACAATATCAATGATAGAGTTTACTTGTGTTCTGTGGAATATATGATTTGTAAGTGAACTGTTTGTAACATTTTAAGCGAACCAGATCTCATTTGTTGGCTCACAGTTAAATGGTTTCAAGTATTGCTATTTAACACAACTTATTTAATTCAATATTAATCATTTGTTTGAACACAGTTAAATGCAATCGGTGGTTCTACAACCCCAGCTGACTGGGCGGGAATGATAGAAGTGGACTGGGAAAAAATAAAACAACCTTTAAAAGAAATGGAAACTAAATAAAATTATGAGTAGTTTGGTTACTCTTCCATTTCCCATTTCTAAAAAAGATGGCCGACTACTTTCTGGACATAAACCTGAAAACAAGCCGGTCTGTCTTTAAGAGGGAGTGGGTTCTAAAAATTGGGAACAAGAAAGGTAGGGGTAGATGAGAATGATATGAATCGATGTAATAATACCGATTCCTACAAGGACAAAAAAGAAATTATTAATGACATTAGAGATAAGAAAATGTTTGAGATTGGGAATACTGGTTTGGTTTGGTTTGATTTGGTTTTATGGTACATCAACCATTGTAGGTTATTAATGTTAAATCCATTTTTATACATATAAACAGTTCTATTTCAAACAATTCAGTTTAACGTAAATACAGTTTCAATGTCAAAAACTTCTATTTCAAACAATTCAATTTAGCATGCAAAATCGTTCTATTTCAAGCAATTCAGTTTAGCGTAAGTACACAGTTTTAGTGTCAAAACATTTCTATTTCAAACACTTCTATTTAGCATAAGTACACATTTTTGTTCCGTATTCTCCACTCTAGACGCAACCCCTCTTAAACTAGTAGACAAATTCACTTACCTAGGAAGCAGCGTCGCATCAACCGAAAAGGACATCGACACGAGGTTAACGAAAGCATGGACAGCTATCAATAGGCTATCGATTATATGGAAATCAGACCTAACCGATAAAATGAAACGCAGTTTCTTCCAGGCAGCGGTCGCATCGATACTGCTATATGGATGCACTACATGGACTCTAACAAAACGGCTGGAGAAAAAGCTAGACGGCAATTACACAAGAATGCTACGAGCAATCTTGAACAAGTCCGGGCGACAACACTCCACAAGACACCAACTGTACGGCCACCTGCCTCCTATCACGAAAACTATTCAAGTTAGACGAACCAGACATGCAGGACACTGCTGGAGAAGCAGGGACGAGCTCATAAGTTATGTACTCTTATGGACCCCCACACATGGCCGTGCAAAAGCAGGACGACCAGCACGAACATACATTCAGCAACTATGTGAGGATACGGGATGTTGTCCAGAAGACCTGCCTGAGGCGATGAACGATAGGGAAAAGTGGCGAGAGAGGGTCTGATCTAATAATAATTGTCATTTATTTGCACATTGTTATTTAGCTTCAAGTGAATCGATCCAATACTAACAATTTTCAAACTGATATATTTAATCCAAAGTTGGGACCCAAACAGGTGTTACTACTCAGGATCAGAGTAAACTGTAGCCTCACCATCGGATGCAGTTTAGTGTCATCCCCTAAAAACTCTTTACTCTTCTGCAGAGGGTGCAGTCGACTAATTTTAAGCTCAACCTATATAATGGAAACAACTATGAAATGCTTATTATATAACATTACAGTATCACCTTGAATATCAAGATTTAAAAATTATAGGCAACTCACGTTGTTCAGATACGAAACATTTTTATTCGGACACATTTTGAAAATGTAAACACGAGTGAGAGGAAAACTTTGTAAGTGTTTATCAGCCACTCCGCCATCCCTTCTCTCGTCTATTTGTACCAACGTCTCACCCCAACTTCTCTCTTTGGGTTTCAAAACTCAACTGCTATAATTTTCAAATTATCTCATTTTTATGTATTTTCTATTTTAATAATTTATTGAATCATACTTTCTAAAATCATCACGTGTCACAGGCCCTCATTTCGCCACACTGGTCGACAAGCCTTAATTTGTTTATTATCCAAACCTTGTCTTCCCTAACGTTATTTTGACGTGAGGTGTTAAATCTGGTCTCCACCTGTACTCAGGTATGACCTTTGCGAGGAACTACACTCATATTCAAATTCCTTCGCTAACTTACAATTGTAATATAATGGCCGAAGGATGTCGGTTTATGCCTTTGGGTTTAGTTAGGCTGAGAACCTTTCGGCTCAGCACATGGGTTAGTTAGGTGCAACATTAAAACAGTTGTTCTCGCGCGTGCGCAGAGCGGACGTGTCACTCAGAGATGTCACAATAGCCCGAGATGGGAAACGGGGTTACACAGTGCGAGTGACGTCACGCACCGGAAGCGCGCGGAGGATTTTGGGAGATTTGGAAAAAGTCAGTTAGTTGAGACTAGACACCGGACGAGTTAAGATGAGACCTGCCTCGGGGAAAGACGATTGGTTTTCGCTTGCTCGCGGAGACCTTTGTGGCGGGTGTCACATGTGTTGGGGGTGGGGGCAGATGAAAAAGCCAATATGGAAAAATTGTGCCTCTCTCCTTATGTCGAAGAACCTTTAAACTCAAAGGTAATAAAAAAAAGTTTCGTACCTGAAACTAGAAGTCGTTACGTGTTTTTCGAATTTCGAGATTCCTATGTTCTATGTATATATGTAATAAACGTCCCATGTACATTTCGCATATTCATGTATATGGCTATGGTACACAATTTTACCAAATAGATAAAATGATTAATATAATCAATTAATCACCTCATTATTTTACAATTAGAAACCTGTACTCACTCTTAAATAGAAGTATTAATATCATCATGGACCAATGTTAACAATGAAATCCTGATTAAATCCTGTATTCGCTCCAAAATAGAAGCATCAATATCATCATGGACAGCTATTAACTATGAAATGTTATTTAGAATCCTGTACTCGTTACTAAATAGAAACATCAATATCATCATGGACAACTGTTAACTATAAAATGCTATTTAGAATGATGTACTCGTTACAAAATAGAAGCATCAATATCATCATGGACCACTGTTAACAATGAAATCCTGATTAAATCCTGTATTCGCTCCAAAATAGAAACATCAATATCATCATGGACAACTGTTAACAATAAAATGCTAATTAGAATCCTTTATTCCTTCTTTAATAGAAGGATTAATATCATGGACGGATCTTCGAGTTTACGGTTTTTTACACCTTTTTTTATAGTAATGTATTTGATCACATAAGACTCCCCTTTTTTAAAGAAATAGTTGTAAATATCCCCTGGGTCTTTCCGGGGACGTCAAGTCTTTGTAACATTCAAATACGGTAGAAGTTTCTATTCATTCTATGTATTTTGCTTACGAGTCAATTACGATACCAACTTAGTTTTAAAATAAAAATGAAATTGAGATATTCAGTCAGCTGAAGACAATTACTTGAATTTGATTTTGCTTGCTCTGTTTAATAGCGTATCAACCTTTGAGGGTTATTTAATTCCATCCTTGTGAAACAGTGGTTGTACTCTTCAACCTATGTAATTGTATATTTATATATTTAACCCCTCCGCATGAGTAGGTCAATTTCAAGCGGAGTTTAACAGGTTTAAATTCAGAATTTTTTCATACCATGGTTAAAGACCTTAGTCTATCCGACAATTTACTCATAGCTGGAGGGTGAATAGTTGGATTCTTACCTTTCCCAAGGGTATTCGAGCAATGGGAAATGCAAACAGCCCCAGCCAGGATTTGAACTCATAGTAATACTTTTTAAACTATAGTTGGTGGGGTGAGGAGAGTCATACCTTTCTCAAGGGTATTGGTATGAAAATGAACCTAATTCCTGGAGTTAAAACTCGCTGACTGCAATATCGTAGAGTAATATAATGGCCGAGGGATTTCGTTTTATGCCTTTGGGTTTAGTTAGGCCGAGAACCTTTCGGCTCAGTGCATGGATTACTTAGGTGCAACATTAACTCAGGTGTTTACGCGCGTGCACGCGGAGCGGACGTGTCACGCAGAGATGTCACAATAGTCCAGATGAGAAACGGCCTACAGGGTGTGGGTGACGTCACGCACCGGAAGCGCGCGGAGGATTTAGGGGATTTTGAAGGAAGTTAGTTGAGTTGAGACTAGACACCGAACGAGAAGGGTCGACTTTCGGGGCTCGCGGAGGCCAGACGAATTTGCGCGCTACGGGCGCCGCACGAGATGGGGGGGCAGATGAAAAAGCCAGAATAGAAAGAATGTGTATCTCTCTCCTTATGTCGAAGAACCTTTAAACTCAAAGTTAATAAAAAGTTTCGTACCTGAACTAAGAAGTCGTAAGTGTTTTTCGTGTCTCGAAATTCCTATGTTCTATGTATATATGTTATGAACATTATATGTACGTTTCACACATAGCCATATCATGACTATGGTACTGTAGTCCAGCGCGTTATCAAATATACCACGGGTACTCCCTACTTGAACTTGGGCGGCTTTTATAGATACTGTAATATCACATGTGAATAAGCGAGGGGTTTTGATATCATTGAAGATCTAAGGATTCCTTTTTTCTTTTCTTTTTTTTTTTTTTGCATTAAGGGGGTTTGTACAATACCACAGGAGAATAAAAATAAATCGTACTGTATTTTTTTAAAGATATAAGGTGTTAAAACATTGTTATATCAATATATGGTTCCTAGGATTTTTACGTCTTTTTTTTTTAACTTTTTTTTAAATTTTTTCGCCTAAGTCTACATTAAAATTGTAAAGATGTACTTTAAATGCTTAATTGAAAATCAATAAAAATCAATAATTTTTGACGTCTCAATTTTTTGAAAGCACAAGCCGACAGACGCGGAAAGAAGTAAAGATGGGGTAGAGTAGTTGTGTTTTAAAGATAAAATTAAAAAAGAAAAAAGAAAAAAAGCGTCACCCCAAGGCAGAATTATAAATTAAAATGAGACACAGAATGTCGATGACATTTTTGAATGGTTTTGAAAGATAAACAAAACTGATAGTCTCAAGTAATCGGAATTTTCATTATTTATTTTTGACTCGTTCTTCTATAGTTTCTTCATGATGAAAAAACTAGCCAAAAATCTATCATTATAACAATGTTCCTTTAAAGAAATTTAAACACGTTAAGACTATTATATCTACGAATACTACTTGGGAAAAAAAATAAAGATGAAACACTCGTCTAAAATCTATCATTATAACAATGTTCCTTTAAAGAAATTTAAAAATGTCAAAATAGGGCGCTTCTAGTGGGTTAACGTTTAGCAAACTAGTTTAGCAAAGCTTCATGTGTGAGATTGAGTCTCATTGGGTGAACCATTTTGTACGATTTTATACCATATCTAAGCAAAAAGCTTTGTAACTTACTGTTATATTTACGAATACTATTTGGGATGCAAAATAAAGATGAAATACTAGTCAAAAATCAATCATTATGGCAATATTCCGTTTAAGGAATTTTGATATGTTACGCCTATTACATCTATGAATACTTCTTGTCATTTTGTTATTGCTTTCATCACTTTGATTGGCCCGGAAGATTTTTGAATACAGCAAGAACGCGAGGTAAACGAACTCAGCGAAGAAAGTTCAAATCCTAGACCTAGCTGTTTGCTTTTCACTTCCTGCTCATGCTTTGGCAAAAGGCACAAATCAAATATCTATCAATGGATACATAGTATGACATACTGGTTTGTTTGCTTTTTATGGCATATCAACCTTTGTTAGTTATTTAATACCAAATCCATTTTTATTCAAGTTCTATTTTAAACAATTCAATTTAGCATAAGTACACAGTTTAATTGTCAAAAAAATTCTATTTCAAGCTATTTAGTTTAGTCAAACAGTTCTATTTCAAGCTATTCAGTTTAGTCAAACAGTTCTATTTCAAACAATTCAGTTTCATGAGTATAGATAAAGTAAAGTTGTCTCCCTTTAGTCGAGGGCTAATCGAAAACTGCCTTTTCAGTTGCTACTACACCAAGGTGTAGGGGAGGGCACTACTCCTTTCCCTGGATTGCTCCTCTTTACCCTTGAAACGTACCTTATAATGCTGACTGTTAAGCAAGGAGCTATCAAGTACCACTTTTTGAGTCTTTGGTATGACTCGACCTGAGATTGAACACGGGTCTCTCGAACCATTAGCAAACACTCTACCACTAAGTTTTTGTTTACTCACAGTTAAATGTCAAAACAGTTCTATTTCAAACAAATCAGTTTCGCGTAAGTCCAGTTTCAATATCAAAAACAGTTTTATTTCAAACAATCCAGTTTAGCATACAAAAACAGTTCTATTTCGAGCAATTCAGTTTAGCATAAGTACGCAGTTTAAATGTCAAAACAGTTCTATTTAAAGCAATTCAGTTTACCATGAGTACACAGTTTAGTTCTATTTGACCTATAGATAGGACTCTATCAGTTGCTACCACTCCGGGCTAGAGTGAACCTGGAAGTAATTGCAATGAAGGGGTACTTTGCATTCCTCAAAGATCTAGCATTACTGGAACCTATTAAGTACCACCACTCCAGGCCTGAGTGGACCTGGGAGCAATAGCAATTGAGGGGTACTCTGCATTCCTCTAAGCTTTAGCATCACTGGAACCTCACCATCAGATTGTTTAGTGTCATATCCAGGACACTCGTTGTGGGTGGGGTCTTACCCCTCTGCAAAAAAGCAGTCGGTGTATTCTACAGCACCAACTGACTGAGCAAATGACCTACTGGGCTCTTTAGCTTTGCAACGGTAATTATTACGATCACCATAATCATCGTCATCATCAACAACAACAATAATCGTTCGAGCGGAACATAGAGTGAATATGAAGAAAAGATTTTTTAAATACTTAGATCTTGCTTGAGGGCTAAAAAGCTATGAAGCAAAAAGACAACAGTGATACCAATTGTTGAATACTCATAAAGATATCAATGACAACAGTAATACAAGTAGTAGAAATACATTCCGTACGAAGTCGTTTATTTCTTTCTACCTTCAGTTCCTGGCGACACGAGCAGAGAGACACAAATCATAAAAGCATATGCTAACCATGCTATGCTCACTCCACCCACACGCGGCGCATCTTGTATTGTTTAAGATCTCTGCCGGTAGAGATCCGAAAAATTCAGCCGCTATCTTCAACGGGCGACCTCAATTAACTGTCTTTTCAAAATCCTCAAAATTCCCTGGACATCTCTTCTGCGCATGACGTCATCCACACTCTCAATTCACTCCAACGGCCGTCCAGTTCCATTTCCAGTCATGAGGTTTATTATATCAGATGATGATTGTCATATCCTTTCCGCGCGAGTGTAAGACAGCACCATCTGACTATTGCACTTGAACTCAGAGTAGGTCAAAGCTTTACCAAACTAAATAATGAAATATAAGTAAATTTAGCGACCATAGTCGAGGGAGGCCAGAAGGCTCTCTTTTCAATACCTACAACACCAAGGTGTAGGGGAGGGCGCTACTCCTTTCCCTGGATTGCTCCACTTTACCGTTGATGTGTACCTTATATTGCTGAGTGTTAAGCAAAGAGGTATCAAGTACCATTTTTAAAGTCTTTGGTATGACGTGGCCTGGGATTGGACCCCGGTCTACCGGACCATTGTCGAACACTCTAACCATTAGACTAATGTATAATTAACGAAAAATGATTAATATAAAAAAAATCATTGCCTTAATTATATAACAGAATTGTAGTTACCAAACGTCATCATTATCATCAAGGTATACCCACAGCAGGGATTCCTTTGACTCTCTTCTGTTGTTCATTCTTAACGGCGATCGTTTTTGATCGATCCTCTTGACGGTATACTCAGTATCTACGCAAAGCTGGTGAATGTAAGCCTTTCCTGCTCAGCCAGGACTGGTGTGAAAATATGCACTATTCCATAGAAAAAAAAGATTACTTAACCTGACTTGTTCAACAGTGCCTAACATGTCTTGTTCGCTTTTCAAGGCAAGTTTTTGTGATAGGAGGTAAGTGGTCGTACAACTGCTGTTTTTCAGGGTGCTGCTTCCAGGATCTGTTCAAGAGAGCATGTAGCATCTTTGTGTAGTGTCCGATTCATTGATTTATTTAACGCCACTAACGCCACTAGCAGGATGTGACACAAGGTCGATCATTAAACAGATTAAAGCTAGTTTTCTTTCTCCTTGACTGGTTGCCTTTCCAAAACAAAAGAACCTATTCAACACAAATCAGGTTCGTCCGGGGTTTGAACTTAAGTCACTTGTTTTATTTTCTACGAAAATAATCGCTACATTTAAGGTGTCTGTAGTACTTCGATTAAAAACTGATTACATGCTGCTGCTTCCATTCAATACTATTGGCAGATTTGATTTGGTTTGGTTTTTATGGCATATCAACCATTGTAGGTTATTTAATGTCAAATCCTCTTTATACATATATATTAGATATATATGATTTGCTTTGGTTTGTTTTTATGGCATATCAACCATTGTTGGTTATTTAATGCCAAATCCTCTTTATACATATATATTAGATATATATGATTTGCTTTGGTTTGTTTTTATGGCATATCAACCATTGTAGGTTATTTAATGCCAAATCCTCTTTATACATATATATTAGATATATAGGATTTGGTTTGGTTTGTTTTTATGGCATATCAACCATTGTAGGTTATTTAATGCCAAATCCTCTTTATACATATATATTAGATATATAGGATTTGGTTTGGTTAGCTTTTATGTCATATCAACCATTGTAGGTTATTTAATGCCAAATCCTCTTTATACATATGTATTAGATATATATGATTTGCTTTGGTTTGTTTTTATGGCATATCAACCATTGTTGGTTATTTAATGCCAAATCCTCTTTATACGTATATATTAGATATATATGAATTGGTTTGGTTGGTTTTTATGGCGTATCAACCATTGTAGGTTATTTATGGCCAAATACTCTTTATACATATATATTAAATATATATGATTTGTGTTGTATATAGACCTATGACCCGGGCTGTCAAAATAGGAAATGCACCTGTGTAAATAACAGGTGCATCCGGTCGAGGAATAGCAGAGTATAACCTTGACCGTGGATGGGTTGAATGAGTGCAATTTGTGACGCCCATAATCAGAAGGTGGACGTTGAACTATTATATAACGCAGTGCACAGGAAATTCAATCAGTTTGGAGACCAGACCAGTTGGAGACAAGATGCGGTAGAGAAAACCAGCACCCAGAGAGGCTGGGCCCCCAGGCTCTCGGTTGAGCAGCCCAGGAGAACGGGAAAGAAACCCGGTTATGGCCAATAAAGTGGGGGTCAATATGTTGCAGTTCTGTTCGGTCTCCGACTCCCTCTCACACACAACCCTTTCAAATAAAGTGAGAGGTATATTTTTCTAAAAACTGTGTCGCTCGTCTTTATTGTGTCGTTGTTATGATTTTGCATGCATATGTAGATGTATATGTATTATGTGGCTATATAACATTTACTTTGGTTGGCTTTTATGGAATGTCAACCATTGTAGGTTATTTAATACCAAATCCTCTTTATACATATATATTAAATATATATGATTTTCTTTTGTTGGCTTTGATGGCATATCAATCATTGTAGGTTATTTAATACCAAATCCTCTTTATACGTATATATTTAATATATATGATTTTCTTTGGTTGGCTTTGATGGCATATCAACCATTGTAGGTTATTTAATGCCAAATCCTCTTTATACATATATATTAGATAAATATGATTTGCTTTGGTTGGCTTTGATGGCATATCAACCGTTGTAGGTTATTTAATGCTAAATCCTCTTTATACATAGATATTAAATATATAGGATTTGATTTTGTTGGTTTTTATGGCATATCAACCATTGTAGGTTATTTAATGCCAAATCCTCTTTATACATATATATTAAATATATAGGATTTGATTTTGTTGGCTTTTATGGCAATTCAATTATTGTATGTTTTTAATGCCAAATCCTCTTTATACATATATATTAGATATATATGATTTGGTTTGGTTGGTTTTTATGGCATATCAACCATTGTAGGATATTTAATGCCAAATCCTCTTTACATATATATGATTTGTAATGCATAGATTATAGATAACATTTTTAAAAGAGTCACAGCTCATTTGTTTGAATACAATTAAATGGTCATACATGTGACTTGTAAACCAATAGTTTGTAGGTAATCCTATTTTTAAATAAGACAGAGTTAATTTGTCTGCTCGAAAGTATTACTATTGTTTGCACATAGTTAAATGGTTCCAAATATCCAAATACGTATACTTCTATTTAGTACTAATCAGTTGTTTGCACTCACTTAAATGGTTTCAAATATTGCAATCGACATAAATAATTTTATTTACAGAGAATTAATTGATTTCAAACATCACTTTGTAACACTAACAATTCAATTTAGGCACACAGATAAAAAGTTTCAAGTATTGTAAATCAACACTAATAATTCTATTCAACATTACTCATTCGTTAGCATGCAGTTAACTTTTTCCAAGTACTGCTATGTATCACTAAGAATTCAATTAAACATCAATCATTTATTTACGCGCAGATAAATATCAAACAGTTTTATTCAACCCATTGATAGGACCCTATCAGGTGCTACCACTCCAGGCCAGAGTAGACCAGGGAGCAACAGCAATTAAGGGGTACTCCATATTCCACAAAGCTCCAGTGTTGGAGCCTCGCCATTAGATGGTTTAATTTCATATGCAGGACATTCGTTGTGGGGAGGAATCTTACCCAACTGCAGAGATCCAGTCGGTGTATTCTACAGTCCCAGCCGACTGGGCTCACTATTTGCAAATTTCACCTAATTTGAACCTACCAACCTTGTATGCCAACAATCTGCTATGCTATTTATAGAATACTGGTTTCAGAGTTGAGGTCGACTAGGTGGTCACGTGACAAGCATTATAAATTTGTTCCTCGAGAAACATTCTGCTTTTCGTGCTATTGTGATTTGCCATCTTTAATTAAGAAAACTGTTTTGTTTTTCTGTAGGAGATGGATCACAACAGCATCGAGACATAAGCTGTATTTACGAAATACAGAAGCGATTGGGATATTTTGTTTTTCCAAATAGTTCCTTTAGCCAAGACCAAAGCTGTATTTACCAAGACAGAAATGAACAAGGAAGGAAACGTTAATTTTCTTCAGAATTGTCTCCTTAGCTCAGTCTGGAACTGTATTTACAAAAGACACATAATAATCGACCGAAATATTCATTTTCTTCAAAATAATCCACTTGAGTAAAACTGAAGCTGTATTTACTAAGACAGAAATGAACAATGAATGAAATATTAATGGCCTTCAAAATAACCCCTCAAAGACATAGAAACTTAATTGAATTTTTTATAAAATCTCAAAGACTAATGAAAATTTTCTAAGGTTATTGAATTTATTTTATTGAATGAATCATATATGGTGATGCCTAGTAAAGATCTTTTTTTTATGAATGTTTTTTTTTTCTGCAAGAAAAACCTACATCTAATTAACAAGATTCTCAGAAAACTCTCAGCTTGCTTATATAAATGAATCTTTTAATTTTTGCTTTATGATTTCAGAAACAACGAAGAATCATCACTAATTCGGTGAAAAGGTTATATTTTCGGCAACATAATTAGATTTTTTGATATATTGCGGTTAAAACATTCAGACGCGCTGAGCAAAAATAAATTGTTTTTTGGATTTGGAATTTTTTGTTTGTTTGTTTGTTTGTTTGTTTTTAAATCCGCACCTCAAAATTGTTCGACAAAAGTTAAAATATCTTTGGGGGCAAGACTTTTATTTTTTTTTTTTTTTCGGTTGTTTAGAGTTGTTATTTCTATTGAGAGGATTAATCAGATGTCTATTCATAAAAACAACCTTTGAAATTTTGTCCGATGGGATCTCCTTATTACCCTCAGTTTTATTCTCTAAATTCAAATCTGCCTTTCATCTAAACTGGTTACCAACCAAGGCTAGAAAATCAAATTTCTGTTCGATTATTTCACTTATAGCTGGATGAAACAAGTTGTTCCTGTGGCCAGTATTGTAAATTTGATCCTCAGTGAACACTTTGCGATCCATGGTATTATGGGTTGCCATCTGAAATTGAGAAAACTATTTTATTATTCTACTGAAGGTCTGACTCAAAACTATCAAGACGGAAAGGGATTTACCAATGCAAAAATGAACAATGAAAGAAATATTAATTTTTTTCAAAATAGTCTCCTTGATTGAGACTGAAGATTCATTCACCTTTGCCCAGTCGGCGGGGGATGTAGAATACATCGACTGCACCTCTGCAGAGGGGTAAGTACAATTTAATCGTGAAAAACATTTCTATTTCAAGCTATTCAGTTTAGTCAAGCAGCTAATTCAGTTTAGTATAAGTACAGATTTTATTTACACACAGTTAAATGTCAAAACAGTTCTGTATTAAACAATTCAGTTTAGTGTAAGTACAGTTTCAATTTCAAAAAAACAGTTCTATTTCAAATAATTCAGTTCATCATAAGTGCTCAGCTTATTTTTTTAGTCAAACAGTTCTAATTCAGCTAATTTAGCTTAGTATAAGTACAGGTTTTGTTTACGCACAGTTAAATGTCAAAACAGTTCTATATTAAATAATTAAATTTAGTCTAAGTACAGTTTTAATGTCAAAAACAGTTCCATTTCAAATAATTCAGTTTGGCATAAGCACGCTATTTAAATGTTAAGTACAATTTAATTGTCAAATACATTTCTATTTAAGCTATTCAGTTTTATCAAAGAGTTCTATTTCAAACAATTCAGTTTAGCATATGTATGCAGTTAGTTCTATTTAACCCATAGATTGGGCCCTATCAGGTGCTACCACTCCGGGCCAGAGTAGACCTGGGAGCAATGGCAATGAAAGGGTGCTCTGCATTCCTTAATACTCCAGCATCACTGGAACCTCACAATCAGATTATTTAGTGTCATACCCTGAACACTCGTTGTGGGGGATGTCTTACCCCTCTGCAGAGAAGCAGTCGGTGTATGGGCAAAAACAAGAAAAAGTCACTTAAACTGTATGCAAGAGGATGCACTCACACAATTCTATGTTTCACCAAGCTTTTAGTCAAAAAATATCGAGACTGGCTTTATATATTTTTTTCAAATTTTGCTGACACATCAAGACTAAGTCTTGGCCTCTTGCCAACAGTCTAGACGTTTAAACATCATCACTTTATTGAATAAGTTGTATGACTCCGCACGGGTTTTTATTTAAATTCTTGCCCAGTCGGCTGGGGCTGTAGAATACACCGACTGCTTTTCTGTAGAGGGGTAAGACTTCCCTAACGATTGTCCTAGATATGACACTAAACTATCTGATGGTGAAGTTCCATTACTTCTGAAACTTTGGGGAATGAGTAGTACCCCTTCATTGCCATCGCTCTCAGGTCCATTTAGGCCCGGGGTGGTAGCACCTGATAGTGTCATATCTATGGGTCAAATAGAACTAAACTGTGTACTTATCCTAAACATAATTGCTTGAAATAGATATGTTTTGACATTTAAATTGCGTACTTATGCTAAACTGAATTATTTGAAATAAAACTGTTTTTGACATTAAAACTGTACTTATGCTAAACTGAATTGTTTGACATAGAACTGTTTTGATATTTAAATATGTGTAAACAAAAACTATACTTATACTAAACGGAATTGTGTAAAATAGAACTATTTGTTTGTATAAAATGGATTTGACATTAAATAACCCATAAAGTTCATATGCCATTAAACCAAAACAAACAATCATTTAAACTTTAAAACAATCTCTCCTCTGTTATTTTACGTGTAACTTGGGTAGAATAAAAGGATTCATGCCTTTATTTAGGTTATTAAAGTGCAATGAACATAATAAACTGCCGAAGCCAGAATTCGAACTCGGACTACGGATTTCATTAACCCGTTTACCATTGGGTTATTCGCAAATACATGTCCTTTGTAGCGAGATCGATTGATTCTTATAGTCCTTAACTTGCATAATAAACTTTTGTGGCTTATGGCAAATTTCGGCTAAGCTAAATAATAAATACCTTTAAATGAACGTTTGTCAATGCTTTCTTTAACAAGTCATATATAATTCAGGTTGGGGCACCAAACATTTCTTTTTCTTTTTTTCGTTTAAAAACTGTAAATAAATTAATACTTTTAGACGGCGCGGTCAGTGGCAAAACACTGGCGTTTATTTACAAACAAATCTAATAAAACTGACAGTAGAGATTTGTGCCCAATATCAAGTATCGACTATAAATATTTACTCTAGGAGCATTTTTCTAGAAAAAGTTTATTTAAGTTAAGTCTACAACAAAAAAATATGATATACAAACAAGTCGAAAGTTGTTGATAATAAATAATATTCCATTGCCCAGTCGGCTGGGGCTGTAGAATAGACCGACTACTTTTCTTCAGAGGGGTAAGAATCCTCCCTCCCCCACCTCACAATGAGTGTCCGAGATATCACACGAAACAATCTGATGGTGAGGTTCCATTAATGCTGGAGCTTTAGGAAATGCTGAGTACTCTTTCATTGCCATCGCTCTCAGGTCTACTCTGGCCCGGAGTGGTAGCACCTGATAGTGTCATATCTATGGGTCAAATAGATCTAAACTTTGTACTTATGCTAAACTGAATTTCTCAAAATAGGACTATTTTGACATTTAAACTGCGTACTGATGCTAAACTGAATTGTTTGAAATAGAACAGTTTTGACATTTAACTGTGTGTAAACAAAAAACTATACTTATGCTAAAGTGAACTGTTTGAAATAGAACTGTTTATATGTAGAAAAATGGATTAGGAATTTATAACCTACAATGGTTGATGTGCCATAAAACCAAACCAAACCAAACCAAACCAAATAATATTGGGGGGGTATCCTCGTGGTGTAATGGTTAAAGCGATGGACTGCTGAATCGTAGTACACGAGTTCGTACTCCAGTCGCGCTATTACGTTCACTTTCGGGCAAATACCCTTGGAAAAGGTATGAACCCCCTTATCCTCCCAGTTATGGGTTAAATAGTACCACTACTGTTCTTCTAGGAGAATAGATTTGGCATTAAATAACCTACAAAGGTTGATATGCCATTAAACAAAGAAACCAAACCAAACCAAATAATATTCCATTTAAGGAATTTAGATACATTAAAACTATTATATCTACGAATACAACGTTTGATATGAAATAAAGATTTTGTAAAAAGTGATAAATTAATTAATTATGAAAATGTTCCGTTAAAGGAATTTAGACACGATATGACTATATGAATTAATATTTGGAAAACAAATTAAGGATGAAATGCTAGTCAAAAATTAATTATTATGATAATGTTCCAAGAAATTTAGGCACGTTAAGACTATTCTATCTACATAGGAAACAAAATAAAGATGAAACACTTGTCAAAAATCAATCATTATGAGAATATTCTATTAAAGAAACTAGGACATTTTAAGACTATCATATAAACTAATTGTTTTTGGAAAACAAGTTAAGGATGAAAAAAAAAAACCAGTCAAGTTTGTGAATAAAAGATTAGGTTTCCTTGAAGTAATTTAGATACATTAAAACTATTATATCTCCCAATACTACTTCGTCTTTTGATGAACAATGAAAAACAAATAAAACAATTGTTGTTGCTGTTGCTGTTGTTTTCTTTGTCTTTTTTTTTTTGTCTTTTTTTTTTTATCTTTCTTTATCTTTTTTGTTTGTTTGTTTTTTTTCTTTCTCTCTTTCTTTCCTTCATTTTCTTTTTGTTTTTATTCATTTATCTATTTATTTATTTATCTTTTTATTACTTTTTCTTTTTCGTTGCCTTTTTGTTTTTCTTTCTTCCTTTGTCTTTTTCTTTCTTTGTTTGTTTTTTCTTTTTGTGTTTTCGTTGTTTTTTCTTCTTTCTTTGGCTTTATTGTTTATATTTCTTTCTTTCTTTCCTTCTTTCTTTCTTTGTCTTTTTTGTCTTTTTTCTTTTTTCTTTGTCTTTTTGTTTGTTTGCTTGTTTCTTTCTTTCTTTCTTTCTTTCGTTCTTTTTCTTGTTTTTATTTCTTCGTCATTTTTTTCTATCTTCCTTTCTTTTTCTGTCTTTTTTTGTTTCTCTTTTTGTTTTCTTTTTTTTTTATTTTTTATTCTTTTTCTTTCTTCTTTCTTTCTTTCCTTTTTCTTTTTTCCCTTTTTTCTCTTTTTTCTTTCTTTCTTTATTTCTTTGTTGTTTTGTTTGTATTTCTTTCGTTTGCTTTTTTCTTTTTTATCTTTTTGTTTTTCTTTCTTTCTTTCTTTCTTTTGTCTATATTTTTTCTTTCTTCCTTTCTTTCTTTCTTTCTTCGTCTTTTCTTTTATATGAAAAAAATTATAGACAAAAAGTAGACTTCCTTTTTCTTTTTTCTTTTTTTCTTTACCAAAATGAGCAAAACGCATAACTATTTTAAAATACACCCTCACAGTCGTATATCAATGCTCATTCGCTACTTCTCCATCAAACTCACTAATTTTTCCCATAATCCCCTTCGAATTTGTTAACTTGGATAGGAAAAAAATCAATGAACGTAATGCCCAATGACGTCTATGATTCTCCATTTGTTTTACTGAACTAAATCAAACAGAAATTCGATTAAAGATGACACTCATCATCACAACACTTTACATATGAAAGTCACTCTTTATTTTTGTCATTGTCGGTATTATTTTTACTTGTTCTGTCTCTTAGCATTAGTCATATTTTCTTAATAGGTGCCTCTTTCTGTCTTCTCCATATTTGTATTAGTTACAGCCATACTGCATTGGTGGCTATAAATATCATCATGACAATTCGTATTTCTGTAACACGTTTAGTATTAGTGTCGCTAAGAATATTTCGTTCAGTAATTGTTGCATCAAATTAGTGTTTCTACCTTCCTTGTTTTATTATTGTTAACAGCCGTGTTGATTATTCTGCACGGTCAATGACCTCCAAGGATAATGATTTATAAACCTGTTGATTCTCTACTCTTCTGTCTGATTTTCTCTGCGTATTCCGCCATATTGGTTTTACGTCAGTCTGTATTCCCTTTAGTAATTACATATCAATGTGCCCATATTCAATCTATACTTGCACGGTTTCTGTAATTAAAAAAAAACCATGATAATAATAATAATATTTTACTCTTTTGATGGTTTTTCACACCAGCGTTAGCTGATGGTTTTCTACTGGTGTCATAGTGACAGCAAGTCTTCTCAAGTCTTCAGGACTCTTCTTAGTATTCTGGCCAATCTCAATAATGTTGTAGCTTGGATGGTCTCCACGCGTCCTCTTATTTCCAAGTCTTCCAGTCCATTTAAAAATACTTTGGTGACTGTACGGAGCCCAACAATTACAATTAGTATCACAGTCACTATCATGTTCCATAGTTTTTTGTTTGTTTGTTTTTTTTGGGGGGGGCAGTTTTCTTGCAAGGTCTAGGTACTTAGCTCTCTTTTCGTTTTCTTTAAGATTTACCTTGTGATCACCCGGAACGGCAAAGTCCACTATTCAGTAGGTTCTCTTTTCTTTTTTTTCTTTTTTTTCTATTTTTTTTTTTTTTTTTTTTTTTGTTGACAATCACTAGGTCTGGTCTTCTAGCCGAGATTAGATTATTCGTTTGTATCTCAGAATCTCAGAGAATTTTGTGCAACTTATTTTCTAGGACAGATTCTAGGTTGTGCATATACCATTTGTTCGTATGGTCAAATTTAAACTTCTTGCACAATTCCCAGTAAATTACATTCTCCACCCAGCCGGGTATAGTCTTTTATTCTTTGAGCGCTAATTAACTGCTTCCACTAATTATCGTTTCGTCTCTATCATCACATAATCTGTATCTAGTATTTTATTGCATCTTGTCTATTATTATTATTATTATTATTATTTCACTTTCCGCGAGCTTTTCACACCAGAGTTAGCTGGTGGTATTTCACTGGATTTTGGGTGATATCAAGTCTCTGCAGGACTATTCTCAGTATTCTTCTCGTTCTCAACAATGCTGTAGTTTGGATGGTCTCGATTCTTCCTATGATTTCCGATTTTTCTAGTTCCCTTTCGAAACTTTTGGAGATCATTCCAAGTGCACTAACTACAATTGGTATCACCGTCATCTTCATATTCTACACCTTTTAAAGTTCACAGGCAAGGTTCAAGTATTTGTCGATCTTTTCGCTTTCTTTCATTTTCATCCTGTGATCGACCTGAACGGCAAAATCCAATAGACGGTGAGTTCTCCTCTTTTTTTTTTCTTTTTTTTTCTTTTTTTTTTCTTTTTGGTCTGTGTGTGTATGTTATTGGTGTTGTTGTTGTTGATAACTAGGTTTAGTCTTCTGGCCGGAATTAGGTGATCCGTCTGTAAACCAAAATCACAGAGAATTTTATACGTCTCATTCTCTCGGAGAGATTCTCAATTTTTATCATTAAGGGTTTTCGGACTATTGTCTTCATCTTTATTGTTATTTCCACAACATTTCGGTCGATATGTCCTCTGGCCTTCTTCAGATTTTTGTCGAACTCGGGAACCTTCACATATGTTGGGCTACAATGACCTGCTGAGTAGACCAAGTATAGAGTTGAATACAATATGGGAAGCGATAATTAAGAAGACTAGATGAGAAAAAAATCTGAATATGAGCACAGGTAAAAAATCATACATAATAGTAGTAATTCTAGTCAAGTAAGAACATTAAGTTTATAAGTCCCAAAAATTCACTCTGAATTACAGGACACATGGCGTAACAGTTATAGGCGTTTGTTCCCTAAGCTTCTAAGGAGACAATCATTTGGAGCTTGCAGGTTCAATCCTCACTACAGGCGAGTAACAATACAGGAATACTTAACACTTGTACCCAGTTATGGCTAACGGAATCATAACAGACGACCCTCGTGGATTCAATGAAGGACGTAGTTCGAAGTTCCGTGAAGGTTCCCGAGTTCGACAAACACCTGAAGAAGGTCGGAGGACATATCGGCCGAAACGTTGGGGAAATATCAATGATGAAGACAGTTGTCCGAAAACCCTCAATGACAAAAATCAGCCCCTTTTCCAACCATTGATTAAATTACAGTTGGTATCGCCGTCACCCTCATGTTCCTCACCTTACTACCAGCATTCGCATGATGCCAAACTGATCTCCCGTGTTGACTATCAATGGAGCACCTGCTGATCACGTGTTGCCTGCGTCATACATTGAAATAGATTTGAATTTGTCTCTTTCATAGGTAGTATATTATGGCTATACCAGGTTCAACAGTTGTTTATTATCTGTTATCCAGTCACAGATGGGACCAGGTATTTTATAAGAAAGAGGACACTCAAGCGGGTCACCAAAAAAAATCTGGTTTGAAATTTTCTAAGTTTTGACTTTGTAAAAGTTCAACTGTCATCTTACTTTGAAAATTTGTGGGTTACACCAAACCATAGAAACACAAGTGTTGACCGACCAGCAAAAACTTATATTCATCGGCTGTGGTGAAACATTGGATGTCGTTTAATGAACTAAACAAGTACGATGGCCAATAGGAACGGATGGTGAGAGAGAGAGTCAAAGGAGTAAAACAGGTCTTGAAGATGATGATGATGATGATGATGATTGTGTTAAGGATTCTTAGAGTAGAAACAGGAATCAACAACGATTTATCTATTTCACATTCGTCCCACGTCCATAGATTTTTCGTCCACCCCTTTCTTTCTTTCTTTCTTTAAAATAAACAACGATTTATCTATTTCACATTCGTCCCACATCCACAGTTTTTTTCGTCCACCCCTTTCTTTCTTTCCTTCTTAAAAATAAACAACGATTTATCTATTTCACATTCGTCCCTCGTCCATAGTTTTTTCTTCCACCCCTTTCTTTCTTTCCTTCTTAAAAATAAACCACGATTTATCTATTTCACATTCGTCCCACATCCACAGTTTTTTTCGTCCACCCCTTTCTTTCCTTCCTTCTTTAAAATCAACCACGATTTATCTATTTCACATTCGTCCCACATCCACAGTTTTTTCGTCCACCCCTTTCTTTCCTTACTTCTTTAAAATCAACCACGATTATCTATTTCACATTCGTCCCACGTCGATAGTTTTTTCGTCCACCCCTTTCTTTCCTTCCTTCTTTAAAATCAACCACGATTTATCTATTTCACATTCGTCCCAAATCCACAGTTTTTTCGTCCACCACTTTCTTTCTTTCCTTCTTTAAAATCAACCACGATTTATCTATTTCACATTCGTCCCACATCCGCAGTTTTTTCGTCCACCCCTTTCTTTCTTTCCTTCTTTAAAATCAACCACGATTTATCTTTTTCACATTCGTCCCACATCCACAGTTTTTTCGTCCACCCCTTTCTTTCCTTCCTTCTTAAAAATCAACCACGATTTATCTATTTCCCATTCGTCCCTCATCCACAGTTTTTTCGTCCACCCCTTTCTTTCTTTCCTTCTTAAAAATAAACAACGATTTATCTATTTCACATTCGTCCCTCGTCCATAGTTTTTTCGTCCACCCCTTTCTTTCTTACCTTCTTAAAGATAAACAACGATTTATCTATTTCACATTGTCCCTTTGTCCATAGATTTTTCGTCCACCCCTTTCTTTCCTTTCTACTTTAAAATCAACAAAGGTTTATCTATTTCACATTCGTCCCTCGTCCATAGTTTTTTCGTCCACCCCTTTCTTTCTTTCCTTCTTAAAAATTAACAACGATTTATCTAATTCACATTCGTCCCTAGTCCCCAGTTTTTTCGTCCACCCCTTTCTTTCCTTCATTCTTTAAAATCAACAAGATTTATCTATTTCACATTCGTTCCACATCCACAGTTTTTTCGTCCACCCCTTTCTTTCCTTCCTTCTTTAAAATCAACGATTTATCTATTTCACATTTGTCCCACATCCACAGTTTTTTCGTCCACCCCTTTCTTTCCTTCCTTCTTTAAAATAAACAACGATTTATCTATTTCACATTCGTCCCACATCCACAGTTTTTTGTCCACCCCTTTCTTTCCTTCCTTCTTAAAAATCAACCACGATTTATCTATTTCACATTGTTCCCACATCCACATTTTTTTCGTCCACTCCTTTCTTTCCTTCCTTCTTTAAAATCAACCACGATTTATCTATTTCACATTCGTCCCTCGTCCATAGTTTTTTCGTCCACCCCTTTCTTTCTTACCTTCTTAAAGATAAACAACGATTTATCTATTTCACATTGGCCCTTTGTCCATAGATTTTTCGTCCACCCCTTTCTTTCCTTTCTACTTTAAAATCAACAAAGGTTTATCTATTTCACATTCGTCCCTCGTCCATAGATTTTTCGTCCACCCCTTTCTTTCTTTCCTTCTTAAAAATTAACAACGATTTATCTAATTCACATTCGTCCCTAGTCCCCAGTTTTTTCGTCCACCCCTTTCTTTCCTTCATTCTTTAAAATCAACAAGATTTATCTATTTCACATCTTCCCTCGTCCACATTTTTGTCCATCCATTCTTTTCTTTTTTCTTTAAAATCCACTACGATTTATCTATTTCACATTTGTCCCTCGTCCACAGTTTTTTTGTCCACCCCTTTCCTTCCCCCTTTCTTTAAAATCAACAACGAATCATCTATTTTACATTCCTCGTCCGTAGTTTTTTTCTTCCACCCCTTTCTTTCCTTCATTCTTTAAAATCAACAACGATTTATCTATTTCACATTCGTCCCTCGTCCATAGTTTTTTCGTCCACCCCTTTCTTTCCTTCCTTCTTTAAAATCAACAACGATTTATCTATTTTATATTTGTCCCTCATGTACAGTTTTTTTTTCCACCACTCTTTCTTTCCTTCCCCTTTTTAAATCACTATTTCCCAATTCTATCCTGGGTAAAGATTATTCGCTGAAAACTTCATAGTTTCTTGTTCCCTCCCACTTATTTTTTGTGTTTTTTCTTTCCCTTTGATTTACCTCATCCCTGTGAAGGTGTCGCCCGGCTTGTGTTTGGCTTTTGTCAGAAATAGTCGACCGTCTACACCGATATTATCATAGATGAGCATGGAGACAACTAAATCCCCTAAACATTTTGTTTTTTTACTGCGTGATTTTCTTTCTTGGGGTTTTTAGATATCACAACCCCATAAATGTTTTAAACTTAATTTCAAAAATTCTTTGTGGTTTTTGCTTTTTACTATATATGGGACAATTATGAATTTTGAATTTTTATTTTAGTTTAATTCTTTTTTTTACTTATCTGTAACATTTCATCTGTGTTGCATACTGACCCTCGGTCGAGCTGTCAAATAAGAGATGCACCTGTGTAAATAACAGGTGCATCTGTTCGAAGATACCAGGATATAGCCTTGACTGTGGATAGGTTGGATTGGGTGCAGATGTGACGCCCACAAGAAGCAGGTGGATGTCAAACAATTATATAACCCGGTACCACAGACAGGTTCAGTTAGTTTTGGAGTCAGTAGTTGGAGATAAGATGCAGTAGAGAGAACCAGCACCCAGCAGAGGGTTGGGCCCTCAAGACCCCCGGTTGAGCAGCCCAACAGAATGAGAAAAGAAGTGCTGTTATAGGCAGAGGAACTGGGGGTCAATATGTTGCAGCTGTCCAGTCTCCAACTCACCTCTCACATATAACCCTTTCGCAACCCTTTCACAACCATTTCAAATAAAGAGGTATATTTTTCTAAAGATGTGTGTTCGTTCGTCATTATTGTTGATTATGTTTCCACCTGTATATGTGTATATGGTTGTGATTATACAATATCTGTAGGGAACAGAGTGAATATTTTTGGTCCTACATTTGGTTGGTTCATTTTTTAAAAAGGCAAATGAAGTAAAGATGTGAAACAACATGCACAAAAGAACATTCAAAACAAAACAGTACAAACAAAATTAAATTTGTATATCAAGAAATACATGAGAAAAAGAAACATTACAAATATTCTAATATCATCTATTGAATATTCCTGTGTGCGTGCGCGGGTGTATGTAACTAACACGAGTCTGTTGAATATTCCTCAGTGTGTGCGTGTGTGTGTATATGTGACTAACATGAGTCTGTTGAATATTCCTGTGTGTGTGCGCGTGTATGTGACTAACACGAGTCTGTTAAATATTCCTCTGTGTGTGCGTGTGTGCATGTATGTGACTAACACGAGTCTGTTGAACATTCCTCTGTGTGTGCGTGTGTGTCTGTATGTGACTAACACGTGTCTGTTGAATATTCCTGTGTGTGTGCGTGTGTGTCTGTATGTGACTAACACGTGTCTGTTGAATATTCCTGTGTGTGTGCGTGTGTGTATGTAACTAACACGAGTCTGTTGAATATTCCTCTGTGTGTGCGTGTGTGTCTGTATGTGACTAACACGAGTCTGTTGAACATTCCTGTGTGTGTGCGTGTGTGTGTGTGTATGTGACTAACACGTGTCTGTTGAATATTCCTGTGTGTGTGCGTGTCTGTATGTAACTAACACGAGTCTGTTGAATATTCCTCTGTGTGTGCGTGTGTGTCTGTATGTGACTAACACGAGTCTGTTGAATATTCCTCTGTGTGTGCGTGTGTGTCTGTATGTGACTAACACATGTCTGTTGAACATTCCTCTGTGTGTGCGTGTGTGTCTGTATGTGACTAACACGTGTCTGTTGAATATTCCTGTGTGTGTGTGTGCGTGTGTGTATGTAACTAACACGAGTCTGTTGAATATCCCTGTGTGCGTGCGCGTGTGTGTGTATGTGACTAACACGAGTCTGTTGAATATTCCTCTGTGTGTGCGTGTGTGTGTGTATGTGACTAACACATGTCTGTTGAATATTCCTCTGTGTGTGCGTGTGTGTGTTTATGTAACTAATACGAGTCTGTTGAATATTCGCCTGTGTGTATGCGTGTGTGTGTATGCAAGTACTAACACGGATATTATGGGAAAAGATTAAATATTGGAAGTGTCCTGTAGACTATAAAATGTATATTGACTAAGTATTTTATGTAAGGTGTCGATATATAGAAATATAGCAACGTGTGCTAGAAGGCATGTGTCTTCTCTTATGTTGGTTATTTGTCTCTTTCGGGGTTGGATGAAATTTCTGTGGTTGTGTTCGCGGCTGAAGCAAGTTTAATCGAAAAGACAAAAGAGGAAAGAAAAAGGTTGCAGAATGTATACATTTTCGTGGATTTGACTGCTGGAAGTCAAATGTAAGAGAGAGAGTGTATGCTGTCTCTGTAAGTCACAGTGTAAGAGAATGAGTGCTTGGAAGACGATGCAATCCTTGTCATGCAGTCGGTGCCAACTGCGCGGGACAAAATCAAAGTTCCGGACGTAGTTGTTAGCACTAACCACGTGACTTTCTTGACCAATAGGTTCCCGAGACTGATTAGTTTCCCGACGTCCGCCATCTTTGTTTCGGGAACAAGAGGTACCACGGCCATTTTAAAACACACGACTGTAAATCCTTTATATATATATATTTTATTTATTTATTTATTCCCTTCACATCCATTTAACGAGAGTAATATTAAGTAATGTTTCTGGCATAGATTACAGAGGTATTTTGGTGATTGTGGTATGATCAGGACAGATAATTGTCAGAATGAATGGGTCAATGAGTGTGCATATTTACCAACCCCTTCGCTCGAGCAGGATATGACACAAGGTCAATTTTTAAGCGGAGTTTAACAGGTTTGAATTCAGAGTTTTCCTAGACTTGTTGCCTCACCAAGGCTGTAGAACCTAGTCTGCCCTACTATTTACCCATAGCTGGAGGGAGAATAATTGGATTCATACCTTTCCCAAGGGTATTAGTGCTATGTGAAATAGAATTAGCCTGGTCCAGGATTTGAACTCGTGTCGTCGTGTCCATTTCCTACGACGATAACCATTACACCACGGGCACCTGGGTCAATGAGTGTGGTTAGCTATAATTAGCACAGAATGGCAGCATTTGCACAGAAGATCATTTCCCTTCCCAACCAATCCATAAAAATATTAGGGCCTTGTGTTCAATTGTGAATGTAACAATTTGTAAGAAATACATTTCTATTTCACTTTCGTATAATCATTGTCCATGTATTTCGTGGAATTTCCCCAGATCCAGCTAGATTTTTTAAAGAATTTTTCGGCGAATAAGTTTGACGACATTTTGAGACGAAGTATGGAATAATCTAATCGCATAATCCCAGTGTGCAATTAAAATATAGATATGCGGAAAACAATGTTGAGCGATAGGTTTACTTCCGAAAACAACAAGTAAAATACAGCACTGAAAAACATTCGTGATTATTCTTCCATCAATCTTGCACTGGTTTTTAAATTCTACTCTGTTTCCACGATTGGAGGGGAATAACCTGACGTCATTTATCTCTATCGTCTGAAAATGTAATTTTATCCGTACAGACTATTTTTCCTCCATTCTCATCAAACTCTCCTTTTCATATCTTGCCTTTCTTTCTTTTCCTTCCTCCTCTCCTTCATTACATCACAATAATTCTTTTTCTGTTTTAACTTTCAAATATCCCATCTTCCTTTGTCCTCTCTTTTCAGTCTTTCCTTTCTACTATTCTACCCCCTCTCTCTCTCTCTCTCTCTCTCTCTCTCTCTCTCTCTCTCCATATATATATATATATATTCAGCCCATTTTGCAGAGGCTGTAGAATACATTAACTACATATCTGCTTGGGGGTAAGACCCCCCCCCAACTAACGAGTTTCCTCGATATGACAGTAAACCATCTGATGGCGAGGCTCCAGGGATTTGGATTTGGGATTGGAGTACCCCTTTATTGCCATTGTTCCCGGGTCCACTCTGACTCGGAGTGGTAGCACCTGGTGGTCCTATATATGGATCAAAAAGAACAAACTATGTGTGCAAACAAATGACTGATGTTAAATTGTGACTGTTATATAGCAATACTTGAAACCATTTAACTGTGTGCAAAAAAGATCCCAGGCTTGTTTAAGAATGTTATCTACAAAATGTGTTTACAAATCATATATATATTTAATATATATTTATAAACAGAATTTGGCATTAAATAACCTATAATGGTTGATATGCCGTAAAACCCAAACAAACCAAATCAAGTATATTTAAAAGATATTTATAAAGAGGATTTAGCATTAAATAACCTACACAGGTTGATATGCCATAAAACTAAACCAAACCAAACCATCTATCTCTTTTCTATCCTAACCTTCATCCCTCCCTTTCGATTTTGTTCCTCCTATTTACCCAACCCCTCTGCTCGGACAGGATATGACACACGGTCAATTTTTAAGCGGAGTTTAACAGGTTTGAATTCAGACTAGTTGCCTTACCAAAGTTGAAGAACTCAGTCTGCCCTACTATTTACATATAGCTGGAGAGAGAATAATTGGATTCACACCTTTCCCAAGGGTATTAGTGCTATGTGAAATGCAATCAGTCTCGTCCAGGATTTGAACTCGTGTCGCCGTGTCCATTTCCTACGACGATAACCATTACACCACGGGCACGATTATGTTCCTATTTACTCAATTCTACTCCACCTTATATTCAGTTTGTCCTTTCGTTAAATCTGTCTCCCCCTTCACCCTCCTCTCTTCAAACCCTCTTTCTATCTATCATCCTGTTATTGCTTTCTTTCTTTTTCCTCGATACTTTCTTCTATCCAACTCTTCCTTCCTTCCTTCTCACTCTGCCCTTGTGTCCATCTGATTCATTTTCTTAAACTTTTCTCTTCTTCACTCCATTCTCTTCTTTATTCACAAATATAAAATTTTAAGCAATCAATTTGTTTGTATTGGACGCAATTCAACTTTCCATTCACACTTGGGCCGTCTAAAATACAGCAAATTTGATCAAATTTAAATATTTCATCAAATCTTCATTAGACGTTTATTCACACAACTTATAGCCCGAGGGGCAGATAACTGCATCGGTATCCATTATGATTCGGCCTTCGCTCTCATCACGTCCAACGTATTCAGTAATTTACTATTTTCCAGCAATTCTTCCTTTTCTGCGGACTCTTTGATAATATTCAGAGAGAGAGAGAAGGGGGGAGAAAAAATAAGAATGGTTATTTTATTTGAAGAATTCGAATACTTCTGAAATACGGTCATCCGCTTTGTAATATGGTAAACTAAGGTTGTTTGGCAGACATATGAAATCAAAACTATTCTAAGTTTTATTTGTTAAAACTTAGAATAGTTTATAGAAATCTAATGTCTGTCAGTTCGTCATTCTGTCCGTCAGCGGGGCTTTAAATCCACTGACTGTATACCGTGTTCATAGATAAGACACCCTTGCCTCCAAAAAAAGAAAGACGTGTCCTTGGTATGGCACTAAACAACACCTGATGGTGAAGCTCCAGCCCTGGACATCTGGGAACTGTTTGTGTGTTACGTTTTATGGCATATCAACCTTTGTAAGTTATCTAATGCCAAATCCCTTTTTATACAAATAAATAGTTCTATTTCAAACAATTCAGTTTAGTATAAGTACACTGTTTAATTGTCAAAAATGTTTCTATTCCAAGTAATTCAGTTTAGTTAAACTGTTCTGATTCAAACAATTAAATTTAGAATAAATATAGTTTTTGTTTACACACAGTTAAATGTCAAAACAGATCTATTTCAAACAATTCAGTTCAGCATACAAAACAGTTCCATTTCAAACAATTCAGTTTAGCATTAGTACGCTGTTTAAATGTTAAAACAGTTCTATTTAAAGCAATTCAGTTTAGCATAAGTACACAGTTTAGTTCTATTTGACCCATAGTATATTAGTATTTGGGGATTTCCCTCGAAACTCCATGGGTCAGGTGCTACCACTATCAGGTGCTACCACTATCAGGTGCTACCACTCCGGGCCAAAGTGGACCTGGGAGCGATGGCAATGAAGGGAAACTCTGCATTCCCCAAATCTCCAGCAGTAATGGAACATCACCATCAGATTGTTTAGTGCCATATCTTGGACACTCGTTTGGGGGGGGTCTTACCCCTCTGCAGAAATGCAGTTGATGTATTGTAAAGGCCTAGTCGACTGGGCCACTGGGAAGTGTAGGGTGCCATGTATAATGTAAATAGGAACGTACAATGAACACTATTCCGTAACCCAAAGGCATGAAATAACCCTAGATGGGTTGACATGCCATTAAATCAATCAATCAAGTAAGAATGTTCAGCTACCGCCCATCTCTAAAACAATCGAAATAAGTCGACCAAGACATGGAGGACGCTTCTAGAGCAGCAAGCGCGAACTCATAAGTGACGTTCTCCTATGGACCCCTTCACACGGACGCGCAAGTGTTGGCCGACCAATAAGAAGTTACCAACAACAGCTCTGTAAGGGACACAGGATTTAGTCTAGAAGACCTGCTGGGAGCGATGGATGATAGGGACGATTGGGGAGAGAGAGTAAGGGAAATCCGAGCAAGCAGCGTGACATGATGATATATATATTTATATATCTACACACACACACACACACACACAATTATGGCAAAAATTCAACACGGAAACCGTTTTTAATCCGTAAAATCCTCGCAGTGCTCAACGCATGAAATGCAGAGCACTATCACAATATATTTCAAGTGTAAAAAATATTGATGTAAAACAGGATAAAAACTCACGACTCAGAGTTTCACGATTTTCATCCTCAGGTGTACTAGCATTGTTCATGTCTATTTTTTAAATATATATATATATATATATATATAGTAACGATAATTAGGTACCCTGATGAGCCGCTTTAGCAAAACTATAGTAGCTTAGTTCCTGACTCACTAAGTAATTATCGTTACTATTTTGCTCTACTTAGTATTGAACACTTTTTGCATTGTAGCTTAGCAGCTCTAACGGTGGTTTTTTTCTTTTGACCAACCAATTGCGTGTCTTTTGATTTTTTTTTCAATTGGTATGACAAGGTTGGCCTTTTCTTTTTTTCCAATATATATTTTTCCCCTTGACAGTGATTTGTTGTATATTTTCATCTTCAAATCACTTGCCGGGGTTTTTTTTACCATAAGAACTATTATTTGCTATATATATATATATATATATATAAAGTACAGACTTTAATTTTGTCCAGTCGGCTGAGGCTGCAGAATACACTGACTACATCTCTGAAGAGGGGTAAGACTCTCCCAACGAGTGTCCTGGATATGACACTACACAATCTGATGGTGAGGCTCCCGTAATGCTAGAGCTTTGGGGAATGCGGAGTACCCCTTCAATGCCATCACGCCCATTTCCACTCTGACCCGGAGTTGTAACTCCTGATAGGGTCCTATCTATGGGTCAAATAGAACTAAACCCTGAACTTATGCCAAACTGAATTGTTTGAAATAGAACTGTTTTGAAATTAAAGTGTGTGTAAACAAAAATATGACCCATAAAGGGTTGATACGCCGTAAAAGAAACAACCAACCAACCAACTAACCAGACTTTAATCAATTTACAGACGGGTAGGAGTAATATAATGTTTCTTTTCTGAAGGTGATTCTCTAAACGTTTAATATATTTAGCAAACAGTATATTAGTATTTGGGGATTTTCCTCTAAATTCCAATACAGAACTTAGAATTTTCCGAGGAACAAACCTTTGTAAAAGCATGGTTACCTGTACTTGAACAAGGAAAGAAAAAGAGCATGTCCTACGAAGACTTAGATCTTAAATATCCGAAATCAACCACAACCATATTTCCAAAGTAAAATTTAAATTACAATCTTAGTGTAACAGCAGTAGTTGGAAAAACTAGCTAAAAATGTTCTTATCGTAAATAAATAAATATATATATATAGGGAGCTGAAAGGGTTATTGGCTGAAAAGTTGATATGTTGTTGTCATATCTGCTGTTGATGATTTTTTGACCAATGAGATCAAAGCTTGAAAAACTATTTAATAAATTGTTTGAGCGCGAAACAAAAGTTAAAAGATAATTTTGATGGGTTAGTTATTTTTTAAAGGCATATCAAAATTTGTGGGTAATTCAATGTCAGATCTCGCTTTCTGTTTTAGTTTTGGTTTTTGGTTTTTGGGTGGGGGGTTGTTAGTTCTTATTTGGATTTGTTTGTTTTTGTTTAATTTTATTTTGTTTTCTGTCTTTTTCGGATTTCTGTCTTTTTCTGATTTTTGTCTTTTTCTGAATTCTGACTTTTTCTGATTTCTATCTTTTTTTTTTTTTTTCATGATTTTATGTAAAAATAATTTTAATTAACTATTTCTCTCGTCACGATTGACAAACAGACACCGCTTTCTAGCCCCGATAAGATAAAAAAAAATGTTTGATTGTTTGCTATAAAATAAATTCAAAGAATAATGTTGGTACTTATTCATGCTCGGCCTTCACTTGACCAGCCGATTGATCGGATCTAGCCTCTCCGTCCACGTGTACAACCCAAGTAGGAGCCGAAGTGAAGTGTTGCAGGTGAAGAACTTCTCTCTACCCAGATCCTGTCCACAAGCATTAGATGTGACAGGTTGCCAACGAGTAGCCTCGCTGGGGTGGTCTTATCCCTCAGCAGAGGTGTAGTCAGTGGCATATTCTACAACCCCAACCAACAGTGCAGCTGCAGAGGAAACTATGTTGAAAAAAAAACATTTGGTTACACTGCATAAAAGTTTCTTCGTCAGCTGACGTATATATATATATATATATATATATAAGTCAGTAAAGATAGCGACCGTGGTCAAAGGCGACCTGAAGACTCCCTATTTATTAACTACTACACCGAGGTGTAGAGAAGTGCGTTACTCCTTTCCCTGGATCGCTCTACTTTACTCTTGATAGTGAGTGTTAAGGAAGGAGATATCAAGTACCATTTTTGGAGTCTTTGGTATGACTCTACCTGAGATTGTTGTTGGTTTGTTGGTTTAGATTTCATGGCATATAAATCTTTGTAGGTTATATAATGCCAAATCCATTTTATACACTACCTGAGATTGAACCCTGGTTTCCAGGGCAATTGGTAAACGCGCTATCCACATGTCCAATAGTCAAAAAGAAAGAAAGATTTCTGAGATGAACTTAAACATTATTTCTATACTGACTTGATCTCATTCTGAGATACAATAATAATGCTCAAATACACCTTGCGACAGAAATACCTCCCATATAATAAACTGTCACTTGTATGGTTCAAATGAACTTTGGCAAAAAGTAAGGGTAGCTCGATCTAGCTAATATCTTACCTTTTTTTTAACTGATAGTGTCTGCGCTATCAGTTAAATTCATAGCTTGAACCGTCGCAGACCATGAGTTTTTGATTGAAACGTTTTTTAAAGAAAGATGGTGAATCTGTAATTGCTAAGCAGAGAGTTTTTTTTTTGGCGCTCATTTTATGTTACATCAGAATGATCCTGTTCAGGATAGGAAATCGATACTGGTATGGGTTAGAAAATTTCACAATCCCAGGAGACTGGCTTTGGCATTAAATAACCTAAAAGAAGTTGATATGCCATGAAAGAAAGAAAGAAATAACATGTTTATCTATTAAAAGAAACCCGACTGAATAAAAACTGAAGGCCTTTATCTTAACAATAGTAATATATTTTTGATATCATTTAACTTGGTCTTTTTGTCAATCTTTAAAAACATGATTATTCCAAGTCATAATCGTACCTGAAAAAATGATAAGACATTTAGCTAGATGTTGCTACAGTTGCCACTTGCCCCACAAAGGTAACACTTTAAAATGTGGAAGGTATAACTGTCGCTAGAAGTACATTTCCACAAGATTTTTTTTTAAATCTCAAAGAAATGATTTTGTGAGAGAAAATACAATTATCTTTCTTTAGATTAGTACCTTTATATTATACTATAAAATAGTACCTTTATATTATACTATTCTAAAGAGAGATTCGGATTTTCTTTCGAAGGTGTCTCTTATCTAACAGATACCCTGAGGCGAGAGTGAACAGTTTGAAATTAAGTTCTTTCTCCTGGGACCTCTCGGAATTATTGTAAACTTTTAAGATTATCCGGCTTTTAATGTTATCACAAAATGTAATTAAAATCAAAACCTTCCCCACCCCCAACAACCACCGCCTTCAGGTTTTAAGCCATCCAAATATGACCATTGCCAGCTGTACACCGGGATTCAAGAAATCTCTACACCTCTTTCATTTTCTTTTGCAAAATTGACAACACTTGTAAGGAAAAAATGTTTTCTATTTTGCAATTAAGAATTCCCGAAAAATCATGTCAGCAACAAAGCATTGGTTTACAAAAAACTACCAACCTGCCAAAAAGGAATTGCTTTTATTGATTCTTATGGTAATTTTTTCTATGATTTTTTTTCTTCATGTGTAGAAACTTGCTTAAAACCTGCCAAAGACGGCTGTTAAGATTGATATCAAATCAATTCTTATGTATAAAGCCTAGATTAGACGGTCCGCGTAATTATTATCATTATTATTATGTCACTCTTTGCAAGTTTTTCACATTAGCTTTAAATAGTGGTTTTTCACTGGAGACTGAGTGACAACAAGTCTCCTCAGATCTCCAGGACTCTCCTGAGTATCCTATCAGGTTTTTGTTGTACTATGATTCTTGATTCTTTCTCAGGTTCACGCAGTATCTTTCCCAACTTCTTGGGGACTGTTCCAAGGCCTTTAACTACCATTGGTATCACTGTCAACTTCATGTCTCACAACTTTCTTTAGCTATCAAGCAAAGCCCAGATATGTATCATTTTTCTTTTTTTTTTTTCTTTTTTTTTTCTTTATTTTCACTTTGTGGTCAGCTGGAATGGCAAAATTACTTGATGAAAAGTTCTTTTTTATTTGTTAATCTAATCTAAATCTGGTCTTTTGGTTTGATTTGAGTGTATGGGGCCGCAAAAAGGTTTTGGTTATTTATTTGTGGTTTAGGTAATCGGGTTCTATAGGGATACTTCGAGATTTTGTATCTGACTCCTTTGTTTTACCGGTGCAGTTGGCCCAGAAGGTAGAGTTCGCCAATGGTCCGGGAGACCGGGATTCAATCGCAGATCCAGTCATACCAAAGATACAAAAAATGATACTTGATATCTCCTTGCTTAACACTCAGCATTATAAGGTACGGATCAAGGGTAAAGTGGAGCAATCCAAGGAAAGGAGTAGCGCCCTTCCTTACACCTTGGTGTTGTAGCTATTGAGAAGGGAGCCTTCGGGTCACCCCTCGACTACAGTCGCTAACTTTACTTTTACTTACCTTTGTCTTCGTCTAACCCCATTAACTTGTCGTCTTCTTTGTCTGTGGAAAGCTGCAAGATAATTAAGGAAGGAAGAAAAGCGACGAGTTTACCTTTTAACTCACAACTTTATTTAGGGGTTCACTACTAATCTGTAGCGGGGAACGTTTTCCCGAACCAGCTAAAGCAGTCGTGTCTCCTCGACAAGGCGTTGAAATATATTTGTCATTTTCGGTGGTAAATGTTGGAAGTTCGTCGTTTGTCCAATGGGTGTTTTCAGTGAAGTATTTTTAGCAGAGGCGGCTGCTACAAAGATACACAACCAGCCACTAAGTCTAGGATTTTGCGCACACGTGTGTTACCCTACCAGGAGCTGAAGGAAAGCAGTCCTTTCAATCTCATTGGTAACGGTTAAAGTGAAAGAGAATTTCTCTTTTGTGCCAGGAAGTCTATTTTTCGGAGATGCGCGTATTTCGCGTCCTGTCAGATGGCTTCTGGGAAAACGTTACTTTTGAATTTTTTTTAATTCCTTTTTCATTTTTTATTAATCCACACTGGTGATTTGTTTGTATCTCAAAATCTAAGTGAATTATATGCTTTTCATTTTCTAGGACAGATTCTGGTTTGTACGTATCATTATTATCATATTACCCTTTGCGAGATTTTTGTTGTTTTTTTTGGGGGGGGGCTTAATACCAGCGTTAGCTGATAGTCTCTCTCTGGAGTCTGAGTGATTGCAAGTCTTCTCAGGTCACCGGGACTCTTCTCAGTATTCTTAGCGATTTTGACTATATTGTGATGTGGATGGTCTCGATTCTTTCTCTGATTTACAATTCATCCTGTCTATTTTTCTAAGCATTTATTGACGATTGCAAACACACCAACTACAATGTCACCTCCTATTTCTTCAGCTATTTTAGCTCTCTAGCAAGGTCTAAGTAATTATCTATCTTCCTCCCCTCTTTTTTTTTATTTCCACTCTTTAACCCACCGGAACAGCAAAATCCGCTAAATTACAAGTAGTTTTTTTTCCTTATTTATTAGCACAAAGTCTGGTCTTCTGATGTATGCTGTTTTTTTTGGGGGGGGTCGAGTGACAGCAAGTTTCTTCAGGTCTCTCGGAGCCTCTCTATTTTCTGGTTAATCTCAACAATTCTGTAATTTGGAACGTCTGTCTCGATTTGTCCTCCGTCTTCCAACTCTTCTAGTCCTCTTTTCAAGCCTTTGAGGAACGTTCCAAGTGCGCCAGTTACAACTAGTATCACCGTCACCTTCATGTTCCACAGTTTTCTTAGTTCTCTATCTAGGTCCAATATTATTAGTACTATTTATTTATTTAGCTTTATTTGCTTGCATTCCTTTGCAAATAGTCAGAACACATTTAATCCTCTTTTTCCCCAGGGAAATATCTGTTTCGTGTCAGATTAATAGTCTAGATTATCATCTCATATATAACAACGTTCTATACTAACTAGGAATTACTGTCGAGTGCAGCTCATAAGGCACATTTCACGCCGAGGTCACATGAATAATAAGGGAGGTTACTCTCTTATAACTTCAAACTCATGGGATCGATATTATCGACATTCAAAAGGAACACGTAAACGCTCTTCTTTTCTGTGGACGCAAGGCTTTTTCCTGTTTACGAAAGTCCGTTTAACGTCGCTTCGCTTTAACGAAAGACGTACAGATTAAACCGGCTATTCAAAGTGAAAAACACAAAGCGACTATTACTATTGATTTATACTCAGTTGTAAGCGGGGAAATTCCAATTTTAATACTTAGAATAGTCCCGGAGACCTGAAGAGTGTTGCTATCACTCGGACGTCAATGAAAAACTTACATGGTTAGGTTTTGGTTGTTTAATGGCATATCAACCTTCTTGGATTATTTAATGCCAAAGCCATCCTTCTAGAAGAACAGTAGTGGAACTATTTAACCCATAGGTGGGAGGATAAGGGGGTTCATACCTTTCCCAAAGGTATTTATCTGAAAGTGAACGTAATAGAGTGACTGAATGGTTGGTTGGTTGGTTGGTTTTGGTTGTTCAATGGCATCTCAACCTTCGGGGGTTATTTAATGCCAAATCCATCCTTCTAGAAGAACAGTAGTGGTACTATTTAAGCTATAGTTGGAGGGATAAAGGGGGTTCATACCTTTCCCAAGGGTATTTGTGTCTTTCTCGTTCTCCAGGGCTGCTTAACCGGAGGCCCAGGGGGCCCAGCACTCTGCTGGATGATGCCTTTCTTTACTGCATCTTATCACCAATTTGTCCGAAAGTGAACGTAATAGCGCGACTGGCGTTCGAACTCACTTGCTACGATTCCGCAGTCCAGCGCTTTAACCATTACACCACGATGACACCTCCACGAACTTGTAAGGAGTAAAATAAATAATAGATATACAGTATGAGATATAAGAAAATTTTATTCTTTTATCAGTTTATTTTTGTTGGTAGTGGTCGTGGTTGGTCGTGGAATTTGGATTTGAGTATCGGACTCCATTGTTTTCTTCTTACCCCATCTAACTTGTTGGCGTCTTCTTTGTCCGTGAAAGCTGCAAGAGAATTACAGAAGGAAGGAATGAAAGAGACGAAGATACCTTCTGAATTTCAACTTTATTTTATGCTTTTAATGACAATTCTGTGGCGGGAAATTTTTCCTGGACCAGTAGAAATATTGTCACGTCTCCCGAACATGGCGTTGAAATATATTTGTCCTTTTTGTTGGTGGTGAGTTCGAGGTCAGTTGTCATGTGCTGTGGGGTTTTTTAGTAAGATCTGTTTCGGCGATGTCGGCTTGCTTGCCGCAAATACAGCATCAGGCTACAAGACCCAATCAGAACATGCCTTAGCTGCAAACAGCCGAGTAAAGAAAGGCCTTTCAGTCCCACGATGGAGGTTGAAGTGAGCCTGGGTTTCTCCTTGGTGCCAGTAAATATGTTTTTCAGGCATGCGCGGATTTCGCTTCCTGTCAAATGTTTTCTGGGAACTGCTACACATTTTGAACTTATTTCACTTTATTCATCTATTTATTTATTTTGTTTTTTATTTTCTTATTCAATTCTACAACAGAAAGGCACGATAAAAATGGGATATTATATTCAGTGGAAAATACACTAATCCTATGGAATACTTCACTTACCTAGGAAGCAGCGTCGAATCAACCGAAAAGGACATCGAAACGAGGTTAACGAAAGCATGGACAGCTATCAATAGGCTATCGATTATATGGAAATCAGATCTAACCGATAAAATGAAACGCAGTTTCTTCCAGGCAGCGGTCACATCGATACTGCTATATGGCTGCACTACATGGACGCTAACAAAACAGCTGGAGAAGAAGCTAGACGGCAATTACACAAGAATGCTACGTGCAATCTTCAGCAAGTCCTGGCGGCAACACCCCACAAGACACCAACTGCACGGCCACCTGCCCACTATCACGAAAACTATCCAAGTTAGACGAGCCAGACATGCAGGACACTGCTGGAGAAGCAGGGACGAACTCATAAGAGATGTACTCTTATGGACCCCCACACATGGCCGTGCAAAAGCAGGACGACCAGCACGAACATACATTCAGCAACTATGTGAGGATACGGGATGTTGTCCTGAAGACCTACCTAGGGCGATGAACGATAGGGGGGAGTAGCGAGAGAGGGTCAGGGATATCCGTGCTACCAGCGCGATATGACGATGATGATGATGGAATACTGAAATCTATAAAATAGTATAGACGTCAACCAGAACCAATAACAGAAACCGAAGAAGATGCTATTGGGACTTCAGTATGTAAACTTATAGAAAGATAAAAAGCAATAAGCTATATACTGTTTAAGGATTATAAAAGAAAAACGTGTCTTCTAATTGATATGTCAGTACCAGAAGATAATAATATATCAGTCAAAGAGTCAAAGAGAATAAGTTATGTTGTATAGTCATATGCAGATTCATGCAGAAAGAATCACAACGACACAACGATAAAGGACGAGCGAAGACTTCTTTAGAAAAATATGCACCTCTCACTTTATTGTAAGGGTTCGAAAAGGGTTATTCAGGGTTTTACTGTGAGAGGGAGTTGGAAACTGAACAAAACTGCAATATATTGACCCCCACTCTTATGGCCGTCAGCGTTGTGTCTTTCTCGTTCTCCAGGGCTGCTCAACCGGAGGCCCAGGGGCCCAGTTCTCTGCTGGGTGATGCCTTTCTTTACTGCATCTTATCACCAATTGGTCTCCAAAACTCCATCGGGGGTCCCGAGGGCCCCTTCGGCCAGGTGTGGCTTTCCCTACCACATCATGTCTCCGACGTCTCTGAACCCCAACTGTCTGACTTCCTGTCTTGACCGAGTTATATAATAGTTCAACGCCCACTCAATCTTTGGAATCGCATGTTTGATCGTCATCAAGCGGAAATAACTGTCATGCAGTTCACAGGCCACTCTCTTCCGGTGCATCAGTCTTTGAGTGTACCATGGGATTTTTTACCTTGTTCTGGTGCATCACTTTGGAATGGCAAGTTTGGCCGGGTCGAAGGTCAAAATACAACAGTTATACAAAGAGTGAAAATCAGACCTGACCGATAAAATGAAACGCAGTTTCTTCCAGGCAGCGGTCGTGTCGATACTGCTGTATGGATGCACTACTTGGACGCTTACTAAACAGCTGGAGAAGAAGCTGGATGGCAATTACACAAGAATGTTGAGAGCAATATTGAACAAGTCCTGGCGGCAATACCCCACAAGGCACCAACTATACGGCCACCTGCCTCCCATCACGAAAACTATCCAAGTTAGAGAAACCGGACATGCAGGGCACTGCTGGGGAAGCAGTGAGGAGCTCATAAGTGATGTACTCCTATAGACCCCCACATATGGCCGGGCAAAAGCAGGACGACCAGCTAGAACATACATACAGCAGCTATGTGAGGATACGGGATGTAGCCCTGAAGACCTGCCAGAGGCGATGAACGATAGGGAGAAGTGGCGAGAGAGGGTCAGGGATATCCGTGCTAGCGGCACGACATGATGATGATGATAACAGAATAAGTTAATACAAAGAGTATGATAGAATAAGATATACAAAGAATATAATAGAATGGAAAATTGAAAAATAACACCCCAAATAGGCAGTAATAGCATAGATACATTGAATCTATATAATCACAATTTCTTTTGAAATGTAGTAAAAAAAACACTGAAGGGTTGTGCGAAATCGAAAGTAAAACTAATAATAATCATAATAATAATAGACACGACTAGGTAGGCAGGGTGATCCACTGGGAGATGTTCAAGGAATTTAAATCTGACCATACGAACAAATGGTATCTGCACAACACAGCATCTGTCATAGAGAATGACGCACATAATCTCCTATGGGACTTTGACTTACAAACGGATCACCTGATCTCGGCCAGAAGACCAGTCCTTATAGTAAACAACGAAAAAAAAAGAGAATTTGCAAAATTGTTGACGTTGCTGTCCTGGCTGACCACAGAATAAAACTGAAAGAATTTGAAAAGAAGGATAAGTGCCTCAACCTTGCTAGGGAATAGAAAAAACTTTGGAATATGACGGTGACAATTATACCAGTCGTGATTGATGCTTTTGGTACAGTCACCAAAGGATTATAAAAGGGACTGGAGGATATGGAAATAAGAGGACGAGTGGAGACCATCCAAACTACTACTTATTGAGAACAGCCAGAATACTGAGAAGAGTCCTGGAGACTTGAGAAGACTTGCAGTAAAGAACAATCAGCTAAAACTGATGTGAAAAACTCCCAAGGAGTGAATAATTGTAATAATAGATGAGAAACTAAATCTCTCCTAACAGCAGCATTAAACAACGCCATAAGAACCAATCATATCAAAGCAAGAAGAGATAAGACATAACAGAACAGTATATGTTGGTTATGTGGTGATAGAGACGAAACGATCACTCACATAATAAACGAATTGACCAAATTAGCACAGAAGGAGTATAAGACTGGAGACGACTGGGTGGACTAAATGATCCACTGGGAATTGTGCAAGCAATTAAAATTTGAGCATATGAACAAATGGTATATGGACGACCCAACATCTGTCCTGGAGAATGAGACACGCAGACTCCTATGGGATTTTAACATAAAAATGGATCACCTAATCTCGGCCAGACGACCAGATCTTAGAATAATCAATAAAATAAAAGAGAACTTGCAAAATTGTGGACTTTATTGTCCCGGCTGACCACAGAGTAAAATTAAAGAAAATGAAAAGAAGGATAAAAACCTTGACCTTGCTAGGGAATTGAAAAAACTGAGGAACATGAAAATGAGAGGGATACGAATTATAATTGGTGTTTTTGGTACAGTCACCAAAGGATTGATAAAGGGACTGGAGGACTTGGAAATCAGAGGACAAGTCGAGACTATCCAAACTATTACACTATTGAGATCGGCCAGAATACTGAGAAGAGTCCTGGAGACTTGAGGAGACTTGCTGTCACTCAGGCTCCAGTGGAAGACTATCAGCTAAAACTGATGTGAAAAACTCTCAATGAGTAATCAATAATATAATATCGCCTAGGAGAACAGACCGAGAGATTGTTACCAAAAAAAAAAAAAGAAAAAATATAAACTCTCAAAAGAGAACAAAAAATAACAATAATAATACTTGCAAAATTGTGGACTTTGCTATACCAGCTGACAACTGAATAAAGCTGAAAGAAAGTGAAAAGTAGGATAAGTACCTGAACTTTGCTAGAGAATTGAAAAAACTATGGAACATGAAGGTGACTATTATACCAATCGTGATTGGTGCTTTTGGTACAGTCACCAAAGGATTATCAAAGGGACTGCAGGACTTGAAAATAACAGGACGAGTGGAGACTATCCAAACTACAACATTATTGAGATCGGCACAGAATACTGAGAAGAGTCCTGGAGACTTGAAGAGACTCAAGCAAAATTTCAAACAAGAAAACTCGGACGTGGCTAAGGAAAGGAAACCATTAAAGAAAAACTGAATCTCTTCTGATTGCAGCACAAAACAACGCAACAATATCAAAGCAAGAATAGATAAGACGCAACAAAATAGCAAATGTAGGTTATGTGGTGATAGAAACGAAACGATCAATCACATAATAAGCGAATGCAGCAAATTAGCACAGAAAGAGTATAAGACTAGACACGACTGGGTAGGCAAGGTAATCCACTGGGAATTTTGCAAGAAATTAAAATTCGACCATACGAACAAATGGTATATGCACTACCCAGAATCTGTCCAGGAGAATGAGAAGCACAAAATTCTCAAAGAATTTGAAATACAAATGGATCACCTAATCTCGACTTTGCTGTACCGGCTGACAACAGGGCGAAACTGAAGGAAAGCGAAAAGAATGATAAGTACCTAGACCTTGCAAGGGAATTGAAAAACAATAGAATATATAAGTGACGGTGATATCAATTGTAGTTGCTGCTCTTGGTAAAATCACCCGAGGATTGATACATGGACTTGGAGGATTTGAAAATAAAAGGATGAGTGGAAACTACGGCATTGTTAAGATCGGCAAGAATACTGAGAAGAGTCCTAAAGACTCGAGGAGACTAGCTTTCACTCGAGCTTCAGTGAAAAACGATCAGCTAACGCATGTGTGAAAAACTCTCAAAGGAGTATAATAATAATAATAATAATAATAATAATAATAATGTCACGCCGCCAGCACGGATCTCCCAGACCCTCTCTCGCCACTCGTATCTATTGTCCACCGCTCCTGGAAGGTCTTCAAGGCTATATCCTGTATCGGCACAGAGCTGTTGTGCATAGATTCTAGCTGGTCGTCCCGCCTTTGCTTTTCAATGTGAAGGGGTCCACAGGAGTACGTCGCTTATGAGTTCGTCCTTACTTCTCCAGTAGTGTCCCGCATGTCTGTTAGTCTAAGATAGTTTTCGTGATGGGTGGTGGGTGGCCGTATAGCTGCTGTTTTGTGGAATGTTTGTGGACTTCTTCAATATTGCTCGCAGTATTCTTGTGTAATTGCCGTCAAGCTTTTATAATAATAAGTAAAAAAGTAAAGTTGTCTCCCTTTAGTCGAGGGTGACTCGAAGGCTCCTTTTTCGATAGTTACTACACCAAGGTGTAGGGGAGAGCGCTTCTCCTTTCCCTGGATTGCTTCACTTTACCCTTGATTCCTACCTTATAATACTGAGTGTTAAGCAAGGAAGCATAAAGTAACATTTTTTGAGTCTTTGGTATGACTCGAAATGGGATTGAACCCTGGTTTCCTGGACCATTGATAAACACTCTAACGATCATGCCAATGTCCGGTTAAAAGTAAAGTTGGTGATCTTAGTCGAGGGCGACCCGAAGGCTCCATTTTCAATAGCTACTACACGGAGGTGTAGGGGAAGGCGCTACTCCATTCCCAGGATTGCTCCACTCTACTCTTGATCCCCGCCTTATAATGCTGAGTCTTAAGCAAGGAGGAATCAAGTACCATTGTTTGAGTCTTTGGTATGACTCGACTTGGGATTGAACCCCGGTCTTCCGGACCACTTCGAACACTCTACTGGTTAGGCCACATTGTCCTAATGAGTTGAGTGTTCGCCAATGAACCCTCTTTAGGCCACATTGACCTAATGAGTGGAGTGTTTGCCAATGGTCCGGAAGACCAAGGTTCAGTAACAGGTCGAGTTATACCAAAGACTAAAAAAATGGTACTTGATGCTGCCTTGTTTAACACTCAGCATTATAAGGTACGGATCAAGAGTAATATAGAGCAATCCATGGAAATGAGTAGTGCCATTCCCTGCACTTCGGTGTAGTCATCATCATCATCATCATCATATCGTGCCGCTAGCATGGATATCCCTGACCCTCTCTCGCCACTTCTCTCTATCGTTCATCGCCTATGGCAGGTTTTTAAGGCCACATCCCGTATCCTCACAGACCTGCTGTATGTATGTTTGAGCCGGTCGTCCTGTTTTTGCTCGGCCATAAGTGGGGTCCATAGGAGTACATCCCTTATGAGCTCGTCCCTGCTTCTCCAGCAGTGTCCTACATGTCTGGTTCGTCTAACTTGGATAGTTTTCGTGATAGGAGGCAGGTGGCCGTATAGTTGGTGCCTTGTAGGGTGTTGCCGCCAGGACTTGTTCAATTTTGCTCGCAACATTCTTGTGTAATTGCCGTCTAGCTTCTTCTCCAGCCGTTTAGTTAGCGTCCAAGTAGTGCATCCATACAGCAGTATCGATACGACCGCTGCCTGGAAGAAACTGCGTTTTATTTTATCGGTCAGGTCTGAGGGAGTCTTCGGGTCACCCTCGACAAAGGTCGCCAACTTTACTTTATTATAATAGTAATAGTAAAAGAGAACCTACCGAATAGTGAACTTTGCGGTCCCGGCAGACCACAGAGTGAAAATAAAAGAAACTGAAAAGAGAGATAAATACTAAGACCTTTCTAGAGAACTAAAAAAAACTATGGAACATGAAAGTGACAGTGATACCAATTGTGGTTGTTGCACTTAGGACAATCTCCAAAGGGATTGGATGACTTAGAAATGAGGACAAGAAGAGACCATCCAGACTACAGCATTATTAAGATCGGCCAGAATACTGAGGAGAGTCCTGGAAACTTGAGGAGACTTGCTGTCACTCAGACTCTTATGAAAAACCATCAGCTAACGTTTGTGTGAAAAACTCTCAAAGGAGTAAATAATTAGAATAATGGATAGATAGACTTATAATTAATTAAAACTTACACATTTTGAATTTGAAGGCGTAATGGACTTGCTTTTTGTTTCGATTTGTTTTGTTTTTTCTTTGTGGTTCATGCAGGATATCCCTCTTTGGAATTATACTTGGCTACATCTTTGACAAGAGCACAGTTATCAAATACCCTCTGAGTCTGGTTAAACCATAATATATTACTCATGAAGATAAATATAATCAAACGTGGGCATCAAATGACAGATTTGAGTGTCATGATCGGCTAGTGCTCCCTTAATAGCCAAAATCGGGGACTCACTAGGTATACTGCGAATGTTCAGGTATATGCATTTACCAACCCCTCGACACAAGGTTGATTTTAAAGCCGTATTTAACAGGTTTGAAATTAGAGTTTTCCTTCTAGATTGGTTGCCTAACCAAGGCTAAAGGACCTTATCTGCCCAACTATTTATCTATATCTGGAGGGAGAATAAATGGATTCATTCATTTCTCAAGAGTATTAGTGCTATGTGAAATGCAGTCAGCCTCGTCCAGGATTTGAACTCGTGTCATCGTGTCCATTTCTACGACATTAACCATTACACCACGGGTACCTCCTAATGTCAGATATACTAACAATCTCCTCAGTGTCAATACATCTGAAAGACGGATGGATGAATGGTTATATATTGTACTGTTGAATGGGTCGGCGAATGTGGTTAGCTAGGTTCCCTTAGTTAACATAGTAAAAGCAAGACCGCTCCCTTCCCCTCCCTCCAAAAACTTAAGGCCTTGTGCCTTCTTGTAATTCTTTTACAAGAAATAAACAGAGACCGATATCAGCTACCCTGGTGACATTGTATCTCTTGTTTACTTTATATATAATTTTTATTCTTCTCTCTCAGAACGGGTTTGTCTAATTTATTCTATATCATTTTTTTTTTCGTTGGCATAAAAAAAAGGATAAAAACTTGGGAAAAGCCGCTAATTTCGATTCAACAAACCAAAAACTTACAGACCAAGATGATTTTGAATAGTTTTCTGACCTCGAAATAATGGAAAATACATGAACTGGTAAGTTATGAGAAATATGGATTATTTGACGAAGTCATTTTATCATGATTGCCACGTCGCGACCGTCATAGAAAATGCTTGATTCCCTTGTCATTATTCTTTAGGGGTGCCTCAGGGGTTAAGTCAAAAATTCTGTCCTTTCTCAGCAGGTATTGCCTAGAGAGCATGATATTAAGTTGATTGGACCAGCCGATCAACTTGATAACATCCACGAGGTATGACCGTCAGGTGAACTCTATGGTGACAGGTAAGTCATGAAGAATATATGGGTCAGTGAAGATTTTTTATTTATTTATTCGTGATTATGCGTGGTGTAGGTGTTTTATATATATATATATATATATATATATATATATATATATATATATATATATATATATATCGGCCAATTGGCATAATGGCTAGAGTGTTCCCCAATGGCCCGGAAAAAATGGTACTTGATGCCTCCTTGGCCCGGGAGACTGGGGTTCAATCCCAGGTCGAGTCATACCAGAGACTCAAAATATGGTACTTGATGCCTCCTTGCTTAACACTCAGCAGTATAAGGTGCGGATCAAGAGTAAAGTGGGGCAATACAGGAAAAGGAGTCGCACCCTCCCCAACATATTGGTGTAGTAGCTATCGAAAAGGGTCACCCTCAACTACGGTCACCAACTTTACTTTTTTATACATTATATATATATATATGTATATATATATATATATATATATATATATATATGATAAATCATTAGTTTAGCATATCCATTGGCCTAATGAGGAATGTTTTCTCATCAAAATGTCTTTAATTGGTCTTATGAATATAAATATATAAATATATGTATACAGGGGTCGGACAAAATAATGGAAACACCTAAAATCTGAGTACCATAATTTTGAAACTCGTATAAAACCATCAAACATTTGATATTTTTATGTTTTTTGGTTTATTATTAATTTTTCTTGTCTTATTTTACTAAAATGATCGTTTTTTTACAGGTATCATCGGAAGAAATTAATAAAATTAAGATACCAACAGACATGTTGGATTGTTTAGGAGGGATTTCGATGTGTCGGCCGTCTATGAATTGTCAGCAAATATTTATAGACTTTCCCATCAGTAGATTAGCCAATGAAAGGTGACTAAAATAGAAGCAGTAGATTATCCAATCAGACACCACTAAGTCACATATAAACAATGGCAAATTAATAGAGTACCGACTTAATGTAGCTTTGTTACTTGGAAAGAGTATTTTATATCGCTTAACCAGAAATAAAATGGCTACCCGAATCTCAACAGGGCGTCATCACCGATCTAAACGATTTAATTTATACGTGGTGCATTTAATAAGTTTCCAGACTTTTTTTTTTGTACAAGCACTTAAAATTGTCGTAGACTCTTGAAAATTCAGGATACTATTGCTATACATCTTATGAGATGACTGACCAATTTTTATGATTTCAGGTTCAAATGAACAGCTACAGCAGCAATTGGAATACACCCTACTAAAGCCTGATTGCCACAGCTGGTGAATTTCAAAAATGCAATCTGGAAGTGAGGACTATTTAGAAGAACGATATGCAATAAAATTCTGGTTTAAACTTGGAAAAAAAATGCCACAGAAACGTATGGAACGCTTCAGGCTGCTTTTTGACTATCTTGCATGAATCGGGCATCAGTTTTTGAGTGGCATCAGAGATTCAAGGAAGGCAAGGAGTGATGTGAGGGATGAAGAGAGGTGTGGGAGGAGTAAGGAAGTCAATACACCAGAGTTGATTGGCCAAAGGTTTAGGGTTAGGGTTACTATATTGAGGTTTTGAGGGAGTTCAGGAAGAGATTCCTAGGGAAGAGGTTAGTACTCTTCAAATCAAGTCAGTGGCATTTCCAGCAGGACAATGCACCAGTCCACAACTCCCTCCTTGTCATAGAGTATTTGACCAACATAGGCATCAAGATAGTTCCTCACCCTCTCAATAGTCCAGACCTTGCTCCCTGTGACTTTTGATTATTCCGTAAGCTCAGAGGCTGTCGTTATGAGACAATTGAGAAGATGAAAGAGGCTGTGACGAAGGTCATTAACATGCTCACACAAGAGGACTTTCATGGGGCCTTCCAGAAGTTGTTGGAACGGCACAACAAGTGCATTTCAGCCAGAGGATATTACTTGGAAGGAGACTAGAGTTTCATGTGTGTACTATCAATAAAAGTGCCCATACGAAAAAAGTCTGGAAACTTATTTAATGATCCTGGTAGAGGAGTAAGACTAGTCAGCGACAAAATTCTTAACCTCCTTAGTTACCCAAACAGAAATGCTCAAGTGAGATGGAAAATGAGGCTAAAAGAAGAAAAAGATTTTTTTTTAACTGAGAACAAGCGAAAGCAATTAGAAAGGAAAATACACAACACAATGGAATGAAAATACCGAATCTCTTTTAATAGCAGCACAAAATGATGCGGCAAGAAATAATTGTTATTTTTATGAACTTTTTAAAAATTCATCCTTTGAATTACATATGCTTGTATCATAATTTTTGTGCAAATTATTTTAGAGATTATCATTCTTTATTCATCCATTATTACCCCGATTCATTTCTTTCCAAATAAACAAACAAATAAACAAATACATTTTTTAAAAATGCAATTAGTCCAGTTCGACTTTAAGGTTCAGTTGATTTTTATCTATTAATGAATCAGCTTGAACAATTCTATTAAAATTGAACAATTCACTGACTTTCGGGAGAGTTTATTGTTATTAATGAAATTTTACGCCATTTCATTTTAATACACTTCCCAAATAAGTTTGTAAAATAAGTGTTTGTCATTTCATTATTTTACTCGTTTTTACCAATCAATCTTTTCTGTTTCTTTATCTATCCATCTTCCCTTTCGTTCTTTGCCATTTTTTTCTTCCTTCCTTCCATTCTATTTAAGCAGATGATAAGTGTCTGATGTATAGCATTTCACTCTCTCGTTCTTATATCCGTTTCGATGTTTCAGATCAATATTCGTGATCTGCTGTGGTCAATCAGGAAAGATTAAAGCACCATCTCAGGCGAAAATTATTGAATCGCTACACTATTCAACCTGATGTCTTTTCATCATCATCATCATCATGTCGTGCCGCTAGCACGGATATCCCTGACCTTCTCTCGCCACTTTTCCCTATCGTTCATCGCCTCAGGCAGGTCTTCTGGGCTACATCCCGTATCCTCACATCGCTGCTGTACGTATGTTCTAGCTGATCGTCCTGCTTTAGCTCGTCCAAATGTAGGGGTCCATAGGAGTACATCACTTATGAGCTCGTCCCTGCTCCTCCAGCAGTGTCCTGCGTGCCTTGCTCGTCTAACTTGGATAGTTTTCGTGATGGGAGGCAGGTGGCCGTATAGTTGGTGCTTTGTGGGGTGTTGCCGCCAGGACTTGTTTAATATTGCTCGCAACATTCTTGTGATGTCTTTTACTTCATACTTAATAAACAAAAGATAAATATGACAAAAAACAAATTTGTTTCTTCACTGGTCCTGTAACTTAGTTTAGTCATGCGGTCGACTCTCATGTAATGTATCTTGAGCAGGAATAACCTGGCGGAACCCATCCTTCTGCAGGTCTACTGTTGGGATTTTACCCGTTGAAAATAAGACAAAATCTACATCTGTAGTGTAAGGAAAATTAAGGCTTACAGTAACACGAAACGTGACAAGGGAAAAGGAATAAAGCAACAATTTGGTTGAAAAAAGGGTTTATATTTAGAGAAATATAAAGAAAAGGAAGAAAAGAAGAATAATGGCAAAAAGAGGTGTTTTCTGCAGACTTACCTATAGCATTCGTCTTGATAACAGTTCTTTCAGTTCCGTTTAGTTTTGATGGCTGGTCCTTACAGATTCAAAGGCTTGAAGAAGGAGAATTTGGGGTCTCCATGTGCGTAGAGTATAAACCTCTCTACTTGCTGTCGCCTGCTTCGTCAGCAGTCAAGATTCCGTGTTACATCGTTGGCGTCCAAGAGAAAAAAAAAGATGTTAGTTTGAAGTACGTGCGCACGTGTGGTGGAACAACAGATGTACCAATAGCGGTCCGTGATTGGTTGTTTCGTAGAAAGTGACTCCGTAAATAATTTCCAATGCTACAACTGATTCAAATTCAGAATTTTATTCTACTAGACCGGTTAGCATAGCAAGATTAAAGAGCCAAGTCTCCCTAGATATTTCTCCATAGCAGGTGGGAGAATAGTTGGATGCATATCTTTCCCATGGACATTAGCATAATGTGAAATGCAAACAACCTCGTTCAGGATTTCAATTCAGGTCACCGCGTATATTTCCAACGGTAACCGTTATGCTACAAGCGGTTCCGGCTAATTTTTGTTTAACAACTGAAACCTATGGTTTTGGGGAACATGCATTTGAAAAATTAAGTACAATTATTTCAACTAATCAGATAATAAACGAAAAACTAAGGATCATGATTTGAACGTTTTATTAAAATTTTACCGTACATTTTCAATTGGATGGAAATCCGGTGTTTCTTGGCCCTATCGTTGAGTCAATATTCCTTTCTTGAAAAAAAAATGTTTATACCCTTTCTTCTGAGTACCCTGACAGCAAAGCTGGTTGGTTTGGTTTGGTTTGGTTGGGTTGGGTTTTATGGCATATTAACCATTGTTGATTATTTAATGCCAAATCCAGCTTATACATAGATATAAATATGACTTATAAACACATTCTGTTGACAACACGCTTAAAAGAGTCTGAGCTCATTTTTTGGCACAAAGTTAAATGGTTCCAAATATTTCTACCTACTATTAATCATTTGTTTGCACACAGTTAAATGGTTTCAAGTACTGCAGTTTCCCACTCATAGTTCTATTTGCACACAGTTAAATGGTTTCACGAATTGCTATTTAATTGTAATAATTCTATTAATATTATTCATTTGTTTGCACACATTTAAATGGTTTCAAGTATTGCTATATAAGAGTCACAATTTAACATCAGTCATTTATTTGCATACAGTTTTTAGGTAATTTCATTTTTAAATGAGTTAAAACTAATTTGCGTGTACATAAGTATTGCTATTGTTTCTACACAGTTTCCATTACTGTGTTTGTATACAGCTAATTCTATTCAATATTAATCATTTGTTTGCATACAGTAAAGTGATTACAAGCATTGCTATTCAACACTAATGATTTTATTCAACACTATTCATTCATTTACATACAGTTAAACAGTTACAAGTATTGCTATATATCTAACAATTCAATTAAACATCCGTTTTGCCCAGTCGGTTGGCGCTCTAGAATACACAGACAGCATTTCTGCCTAACGAGTGTCCTAGATATGACATTAAACTATCTGATGGCCAGCCTCCAGTAATACTGGAGCTTTTGGGAATGTGGAATACCCTTTCATTGCCATAACTCCCAAGTCCACTCTGGCCCGGAGTTGTAGCACCTAATAGGATCCTATGACTCGAATAGAACTAAACTGCGTACTTGTGCTAAACTAAATTGCTTGAAATGGAAGTGTTTTTGTATGCTAAACTGAATTGTTTGAAGTAGAATTTTTTAACATTGAAACTGTACTGACGCTAAACTGAGCTGTTTGAAATAAAACTGTTTTGACATTTTACTGTGTGTAAACAAAAAAACTATACTTATACTAAACTGAATTGTTTGAAATAGAACTGTTTATATGTTTAAAAATTGATTTGGCATTTAATAAACAACAATGGTTGATATGCCATAAAACCAAAGCAAACCATTAAACATCAGTTATCTGCTGACATAAAGTTAAATGATTAAGTAATCCTTGTTCGAACCATTCAGTTTAGTATAAGTCATTTGTTTGCACTCAGTTTAAATGTCAAACAGTTCTATTTAACCCAAAGATAGGACCCTGTCAGGTGCTACCACTCTGTGTGAGAGTGGACCTGGGAGCGATGGTAATGAAGGGAGGGGTACTCTGCATTCCCCTAAAGCTCTAGCATTACAGGATCCTCACCATCAATTTGTTTAGTGTCATATTCAGAACAGTTGTTGGGATGGGGTCTTACCCCCCTGCAGAGATGCAATCGGTGTATTCTACAGCCCCAGCCGATTTGGCTGGCAAAACGGAGTATACGCTGCCTTGTTCTACTGCATAAGGATAAGACATCCCTCCTCGCCAAAAAAAGGTTGGGTCCTGCATATAGCACTAAACACCATCCAGTGGTGAGGCTTCAGTTCGGGAGCCCTGCGTTGTGTAGAATCATCTTTTCATTGTGATTTCTTCCAAGTCCATTCTTATCCGGAATGGTTGTACTTTTAAGGTCCCATCTGTGAATCAAAGTGCTCTGCTTGAAAATAATTTGTTTTAGCTTGGAAGACTTGATAGGAATACTTAAAATCATATAACTGTGCAAAATATTTGTATGCATTTACGTCACCCGCTTCCCTACCCCCGCCACGAGCAGGATTCGACACATGGTCAATTTTTAAGTGAAATACGGTTTATTTTGGAATTCTGGGTTTTCCTTCTCTTTGGCAGGTTGGCTTTACAAGTTTAAAGAACCTAGGCTGCATTTCCATTTGCCCATAACTGGGAGGAGGAGAGAGGGATTCATACCTTTATAAAGGGCATTACCACTGGAGGTGCCTGTCGTAGGAAAAGGACACGGCGACACGAGTTCAAAACCTGGACGAGGCTAATTGCATTCCACATAGCACTAATACCCTTGAGAAAGGTATGAATCCAATTATTCTCCCTCCAGCTATGGGTAAATAGTAGGACAGACTGTGTTCTTCAGCCTTGGTGAGGCAACTCGTCTAGGAGAAGGAAAACTCTGAATTCAAACCTGTTAAACTTCGCTTAAAAATTGACCTTGTATCATATCCTGCCCAAGCGGAGGGGTTGGTAAATATGATAAAGGGCATTACCATGAAGGGAACTGCAAACATCCTCCACTCGAACTCGGATCACCGATTCCATTTCTTGCGATGATAATCACTACGATGAGCGTAATGGCTTAGTTTGGTCTGGTTTCTTTGTTTAATGGCATATCAACTTTCATGGGTTATTTGATGCCAAAGCCACCTTTTCGAAGAAGAATAGTGGTTCTATTTAACACAATGCTAGGGGGCGGGGATAAAGGAGTTCATGCCTTTTCCAAGTGTATTAGTCCAAAAATGAACGTAATAGCGCGATTGGAGTTCGAACTCGCGTACTACGATGTCGTAGATCTAGTACGTTAACCACTACGCTACGAGAAGTCCCTCGAAGCGTAAAAGAAACGGAATCGACGCAAATTATTTGTATTAAGAATAATAACTTACATTACTGTCTATTGTTAATAAATGAATAACTGTCTGATTGATTGAATGGTTTTAACGGCACGTCAATCCATCAAGGGATATTTTATGCTGACAGATTAGAGAATTACATCCCAACGAATTGGAATAATTTCAAAACTAATCTATTTTACCTACAGATGGGACGCTAACAGGAACAACCATTCCGGCTTCTAAGTGGACCTGGGAGTAATGGCAATGAAGAGTTAGTTCACGTTTATCAGATCTCTAGAACTGGAGCCTTACTATTAGATTCAGTTTGGTGTCATACCCAGGACAATTGATAATTAAAGAATTCTTCAAAATTAAATAATAGTTGCATATCAAAGATGTATGCAGAGAAAATGCAGTTTATATCAAGAAAGAAAAACAAATGTGTCATATTATGGATCTTCCGTGAAAAGAAATGAAGTAAAAGAATAATTAGGTTTCGTTTATTGGCCTAAACTGGCACATTGGCCTAGTGTTCACCAATGGTCTGGGAGACCTGGGTTCAATCCCAGGTAGAGTCATACCAAAGACTCAAAAAATAGTACTTGATGCCGCCTTGCTTAACACTCAGCATTATATTTTTTTTTAAGATCTTCACTGTCTGACAATTGATGATTGTATAAAACCCAGAGTCCATGTAATATGATATAAGTGTATATATATATATATATGTAAGTTGGCCGACTATAGTCGAGGGTGACCCAAAGGCTCCCCTTTTAATAGCTACTACTCTGAAATGTAGGTGAGGGTGCTACTCCTTTCCCTGGATTGCTTTACATAACATTGTAAGGTATGGATCAAGGGTAAGTGTTGTGCGAGTAGGTATCAAGTACCATTTTTGGAGTCTTTAGTATGACTTACCGGGCAATTGGTCTAATGAGTAGACTGTTCGCTAATGGTCCCGGGGACCAGGTTTCAATCCCAGGTCGAGTCATACCAAAGACTTTTAAAATGGTACTTGATACCTCCTTGCTTAACACTCAGGATTATAAGGTACGTATCAAGGGTAAAGTGGAGCAATCCAGGAAAAGAGGTAGCGCCCTCCCCTACACCTCGGTGTAGTAGCTATTGGAAAAGGGAGCCTTCTGGTCGCCCTCGACTATGGGAGACAACTTTACTTTATGGATCTTCCGTGAAGAGAAATGAGGTAAAATAACATGTTTCGTTTTTATCTTTAATGGCATATCAACCTTCATGAGTTATTTAATGCAGAGGTTATCCATACAGAAGAACATAAATGATACTATTTAACACATAGCTGGGGGGGATAAGAGGGTTCATACCTTTCCCTAGGGTATTACTTCGAAAGTGAACGTATTAGCGTGACTAGAATTCGAACTCCCTTACTTCGCGACCACAGTCCATCACTTTAGCCATTATTCCCCCACCAAAAAAATTAGTCTTTTGTCAAAAGAATCTTTTGTCGAAAGCTTAGCACAAGGCCAAAGGTATGGTGTACCCAGTGAGAATCAAAATTACGAACAATGATCTGCTAATCTAACTCGTTAACCATTACACTAAGTGAGGTACCCAAATACGGCAAATCAACTTAACTTAGTTGTGACACAAGACCAGTGGTATCTGGGGGCGCAGTGAGAATCAAGCTCAGTAACAACTATCCACTAGCCTAACTCGCTAACTGTAACACTTGACTGTCTGTTGCCTTTTATAGTGATGTGCGATATCAGAGGCACTGGCTTGAATTCTGCAGATATTTTTGGAGGCGCAATTTGCGAAACGATTTTCTTCGTAAAAAAAGAAACTCGGAAAGTTAAGTTCAAATCCCGGACGCTGCTGTTCGGGTTTAATTTCATGCTACTGCCATTGGGAAAGGCATGAAACAGCAATGATTCATAGGTAGTAAATTTTTTACTAATGACGGTTTTGGTAAACAAAGAAAAGAATCATATTCTAAAAATTGACCAAACATGACTGACCGACGCCAACTCCCAACCTTTAGAGTTACGAATAATTTCAGTAACTGGAAGTAACGAGAGAATTAGCGAAAAAGAAACGAAACGAAAACGAAAAAGAGTTAAAGAGAATAGGGAAGGGAGGTATTAGAAAACGATCCCGTGGACAAGCGAAGTGATCGGTAGCAGAGACGAAACCGTTAGGGGCACACGAACGCTAAGATATCAGTCTAAACGGCTTATCATCGACGAACCTAAGGACTGATGGACAAGTAAATTTTCAGAATACTAGTAAGCCTTTACATTCAAAAATTCATAACCAAACCACATCTTTTGTAACATGTTGCTCATTGAGTGCTAATATATATATATATATATATATATATATATAAGACGATTTTGTTGCAAATCAAATTTCTTTATTACTTTTACTGTGTGTTTCTTTTATTGACAATTCGCTTCACGAAAAATTTCCTTCGCTTCCTTCCCATACGAACTCGGTAAGCATACCCAACAACAACCTCCACGTGACCCAACAACAAATCCATTTGTTCCCGCCCAATTTCTTTTTATTTAACAATCTGCTCTCAAACATATATTTATGATTTTCTATTTGTGCATGTCGACTGTCATCTCAGGTACACCTTCCCCATGCCAATAAAAGTGGATAAATCAAGAAACAAATAAAAATCCTTATGTTCTGTTGTGTGAGTTAATTTTCCATAATCTCACTCACCCCTCAACCATAGTAAGTCTTTAAAACAAGCTGATGTACTAACGTTCTTATTTAGATTGTTTTTTGTTTATTCATTTACGAGAGTCGACGGAAAAGTTCTCAAGATGACCAAGACTCTCACATAAAATGTGACCAAATGAAGTTTATTGCAATCTACACACTTCTCCTATAGTAATTTCAGTGCTTACATCCCATTGGTCAAAAAGTCATTACCAACGAATATGACGTCTTCATATGAACTTTTCAGGCAATGAATTTTCAGCCTATTCTTGTATATGAAATTGAATTATTTCTACTTTTCAAATTTTGATCTTTAAGTAAAACCGACTGAAATATTTGTGTAATATAATTAAGGTTGGTATTTAATTATATTAGTTAATTATTTTATTTGTGCCTAAAATCTTTGAATTGAAATGCAAGTCGAATTCAAAAGGTCGAGTGGTGCACGTGTCGCACCAGAGGGCAGGATATAGGGCAGATAGGGTGTTTTAAAATCCGTGGCAGACAGGATGTTTAAAATAAACACATTTAATGCTGTGACAGCTGAATTAACTGTCAGGTTTCTGAAAGGTTTCTAATGACACGTGTTTTTATCGTCATTAGTTGAGGAGAATTATTGATATATAATATAAGCAGGGTAATTTTAACGGACAGTGGTGTTCAGCTAGTAGAGTCATTTCAGAGATTAGGGTCCAGAGACGACAGCCCTCGGGGTGAATGGCTTGTTCGAGGCGAAGAAAGCGAAGTCGTTATTTTGGTCGTTCGTCAACACCTAAGGATCTCATTGCGT
>OY757932.1:16173138-16273138 GCA_963585895.1 Sepioteuthis lessoniana | reverse complement strand
TTTTCTATCCCTCTTTCTTCTCCTTTATCTTTTCTTTAAACCTCTCTCTTTCTCTCTCTCTCTCTCCCCCTCCCCCTTTTCTCTCTCTCTCCCTCCCCCTTCTCTCTCTCTCTCTCTCTCTTCATGCAATCTACATTGTCCCTCTTTATATCCTTATTATCTCCCTCTCTTTCTTTCTATTCCTTTGTCGTCTCCATCTTCGTCTTCCTGTCAGCGTCTTTTTTCTTCTATGCTCAAATAAAAAACCCTCCTCCCTCTCTTGTTTTTATTTTTCTCTCTCTCTCTCTCTCTCTCCCTTCTCTCTCTCTCTCTCTCTCTCTCTCTCTTCATGCAATCTACATTGTCCCTCTTTATATCCTTATTATCTCCCTCTCTTTCTTTCTATTCCTTTGTCGTCTCCATCTTCGTATTCCTGTTAGCGTCTTTTTTCTTCTATGCTCAAATAAAAAACCCTCCTCCCTCTCTTGTTTTTATTTCTCTCTCTCTCTCTCTCCCTCCCCCTTTTCTCTCTCTCTCCCTCCCCCTTCTCTCTCTCTCTCTCTCTCTTCATGCAATCTACATTGTCCCTCTTTATATCCTTATTATCTCCCTCTCTTTCTTTCTATTCCTTTGTCGTCTCCATCTTCGTATTCCTGTTAGCGTCTTCTTTCTTCTATGCTCAAATAAAAAACCCTCCTCCCTCTCTCGTTTTTATTACTCTCTCCCTCCCCCCTCACCCCCCTCTCTCTCTCTCTCTCTCCTTTGTTTTCCTTAGATCCACTCCTATTATTTTTCTCTCGGGCTCCTTTCCTCTTTTAATTCAATTTTTCTTTAGGACTGGCGACATCATTTTCTATTTCCTTACAAAACCTTCCACTCCCTTCTACCTTTAAACTCTCTCCTGTTACTTCTTCATCAATACCCACTCTTACTTCTCCTCCTTTGTTTTTCCCTAAGTCCTTTTCCTACTATTTCTCCTCTTCCTCTCCCCCCTTTCATTTTTATTCTCCATTTCCTTCTTTTCCTCTCCTTCCCCACTCTTTCGGTATCTCTCTTCAAGGTTCTCATAAAACCTTCCTCCCTACCTCCTTCTTTCTTTTTATTCTGTCCTACTCCTCCCATGAACTCCCACTCGTCCCACTTCTCCTTCTCTTCCTACTCCTCACTTTCGTTTTTATTCTCTATCTTGTTCGTTTTTTTCCTCCTCTTTGTGATTCTTTCGGTAACTTTCTTCTATCTTTTTCAAAAGAAATGTCACGCTCTCCTCGTTTCTATTTGTTTATTCTCTTTCGTCTTTTTCTCGTCGGCAGATCCCTTCTTTAATATTTTCATATACACTTCTTTCCCTCTCTCTCTCTCTCTCTCTCTCTCACACACACACACACACACACACACTTGTATCTTCTTCTTCTTCTTCTTCTTCTTCTTCTTCAGTTTTTACTCTTCCTCTTACTCACTTTCCTTTTCCTCAGCTTTCTTCTAAATTCTTCTTCTTCTCCCTGACCTTATTCTAACCTTAAAAACTTATCAGGTATGTATTATCATCACACCTCGAACATCGGAGATCCAATCCAGTACGTTTATGATACTTCATACAAAAACAAATGAAGATAATATTTCCCCGAACCCCACCCCGTATATTTACTCAATCATATGATATTTCTATTCAGTATATAGAATTAACATCATAAAAGGTTAAATAAAGGTTACTAAAGGGCTTTTGACGACCCTTAAAGTTCGAAAGACATCTTTTAGAGAAAACTATTAGACTAATCACTGGTGAATCGATTTTAACGGCATGTCAACTCGTCTGGGATTATTTTTGTCTGGTGGTTAGGGAATCGTGTACATTATACGTTTATATTTACGTTTTGTTGTTTCAGATTTTTTTTGTATTGTCATACATCAGTTTTCTAATCTAATAAAAATAATTTGCACACAGTTTTATGGTTTAAAGTAAGTATTTACCTAACCTCTGTTCAGGAGCAGAATGCGACACAAGGCCAATTTCCAGAGGAGTTCAACAGGTTTGAATTCAGGATTTTTTTTTCTCCAAGACTGGTTGCCATCCTTACGTTAAAGAACCAAGTCTGTCTTACTATTTATCCATCGCTCGGTGAAGAATAGCAGGATTCATACCTTTCCCAAGGGTATTAGAGCTATATGAAATCCAAACAGCCTCCACCAGGGTTTGAACTTGGTTCGGCGTGTCCATTTCCTACAACGATCACCATTCTACCACAAGTACTTTGTATCGTTTAAAGTATTCCAATCTAACAATAATAATCGATACACAATTATAAGGTTTCAAGTAACTAATTCTATTTAAGGTTTGGTATAGATTAGCTTCTTTGCTTAATGGCATATCAACCTTCATGGGTTATTTAATGACAGACATCCTTACAGAAGAACAGTAAAGTGTGTAAAAGAACATTAGTGGTACTATTTAACACATTGCGTGCAGATAAGAGGATTCGTACCTTTTCCAAAGGTATTTGTCCGAAACTGAACGTAATAGCGCGAATAGAATTCGAACTCGCATACAACGATATCACAGTCCAGCAGGTTAGCCACGGCACTACGGAGAATCTCACACGACCAAAATTTGAACTTGGAATACCTAGTTCAGTTTCTGAGCTAATAAACACCACCTTGCATTTTGCATTACTTCCCATAATCTAGTTGGTTGGTTGGTTGGTTGGTTGGTTTTATAGCATATCAACCATGTAGATTATTTAATACCAAATCCATTTTTATACATATCATCATCATCATGTCGTGTCGTTAGCACGGATATCCCTGACCCTCTCTCGCCACTATCGTTCATCGCCTCTGGCAGGTCTTCAGGGCTACCTCCCGTATCATCACATAGCTGCTGCATGTATGTTCGAGCTGGTTGTCCTGCTTCTGCCCGGCCATATGTGGGGATTCATAGGAGTACATCACTTCTGACCTCGTCACTGCTTCTCCTGCAGTGTCCTGCATGTCTGGTTCGTCTAACTTGGATAGTTTTCGTGTTGGGAGGCAGGTGGCCGTATAGTTGGTGTCTTGTGAGGTGTTGCCGCCAAGACTTGTTCAATATTGCTCACAGCATTCTTGTGTAATTGCCGTCTATCTTCTTTTCCAGCCGTTTAGTTAGCGTCCAGGTAGTGCATCCATACAGCAGTATCGATACGACCGCTGCCTGGAAGAAACTGCGTTTCATTTTATCGGTCAGGTCTGATTTCCATATGATCGATAGTCTATCGATAGCTGTCCATGCCTTCGTTAGCCGCGTGTCGATGTCCTTTTCGGTTGATGAGACGCTGCTTCCTAGGTAGGTGAATTTGTCAACTAGTTTCAAAGAGGTTCCGTCTAGTGTGGAGATGTCGCCTGTGGGATTATAGCACATATATTCCGTTTAAATACATATAAACAGTTCTATTTCAAACAATTCTGTTTAGCATAAGTACATAATTTGAATGTCAAAAACAGTTCTATTTCAAACAATTCAGTCTAGCATAAGTACGCAGTTTAGTTCTATTTGACCCAAAGATAGGACCCTATCAGAGTGAACCTGGGAGTGATGGCAATAAAGGGGTACTCTGCATTCCCCAAAGCTCTAGCATTGCTGAGGCCTCACCGTCAGATTGCTAAGTGTCATATTCAGGACACTCGATGGGGGAATTTTACTCCTCAGCAAAGATGCTGTCGGTATATTCTGCAATTCCAGCCGACTCGGCCATCAAACTTTGAACAAAGATTGAATTGTTAGTATTACATAGAAATACTTGAAACAATTTAACTGTAAGTAAACAATAGTAATATTAAATTGTGTGCTAAAAAAATTAGCTCTAATTTTGGAAAAATGGAATTACCTACAAACAATTCATTTGCAAACCATATTTATAATGATTTAACCAAAAAAATGTTACTAACCAACTATTTTTTTACAAATCAGATTTATCTAATATATGGAATTTTCGATGCTGTGTTATCTAGAAATTATGACGTTGGTAAGTGACTTTTTCTTCTTATCCCCATTGACTTGTTATCTTTTTTTTTTTTTTTTTTTTTTTTTTTTGTGCCAACTGCAAATGAATTAAGTACGGAAAAGAAAAAGACTGGGGTACTTTTAAAATCAATTTTATTTTCAGGATTTACGACTATTCTATGGTGTGGAACGTTTTCCAGAACCAGTAGAAATAGTCGTGTTTCCTGGTCGAGATGTTTGAGGTATATCAGGAATCATTTTTGGCAAATAGTGAATCGTCGGTATTGAATAGGAAGAGTTTGAGGGTCATTCAGGCCAATTGTGAATTTGACGGTCCACCATGTGTGTTGGTATGTTCAGCTGACGCTACCACGAGCTGGAGACATAATGCATTGCTAAGGCCAGAGTAAACACGTATACTCTGATTGGCAGTCAATGAAAAAAGGTGGATCCACTTAGTCGAAGTACGAGGTGCATACGATAAGTTTCCAGACTTTTTTCATATGGGCATTTAAAACTGTCGTAGACACTTGAACATTCACTATGTTATTACTATACGTCTTATGAGATGACTGACCAGTTTTTATGATTTAAACTTCAAATGAACAGCTACAGCAGCAATTGGAATACACCCTACTAAAGCCTGTTTGTCACAGCTGGTGAATTTCAAAAATGCAATCTGACACTTTAGAAGAACGATATGCAATAAAATTCTGATTTAAACTTGGAAAAAATGCCACAGAAACGTATGGAATGCTTCAGACTGCTTTTGGAGCATCTTGCATGAATCGAGCATCAGTTTTTGAGTGGCATCAGAGATTCAATGGTGGCAGGGAGTCTGTGAGGGATGATGAGAGGTGTGGGAGGAGTAAGGAAGTCAATACACCAGAGTTGATTGGCCAAAGGTTTAGGGTTAGAGTTACTATGTTGAGGTTTTAAGGGAGTTCAGGAAGAGATTCCTCGGGAAGAGGCCAGCACTCTTCTAATCGGGTCAGTGGCATTTCCACCAGGACAATGCACCAGTCCACAACTCCCTCCTTGTCACAGACTATTTGATCAAGATGGGCATCAAGACAGTTCCTCACTCTCCCTATAGTCCAGACCTTGCTCCCTGTGACTTTTGCTTATACCCTAAGCTCAGAGGCTATCGTTATGAGACAATTGAGGAGATGAAAGAGGCTGTGACGAAAGTCATTGACACACTCACACAAGAGGACTTCCATGGGGCCTTCCAGAAGGTGTTAGAACGGTCCAACAAGTGCATTGCAGCCGGAGAAATTACTTCGAAGGGGACTAGAGTTTCATGTGTCAACTATCAATAAAAGCGCCCATACGAAAAAAGTCTGGAAACTTATCGTATGCGCCTGATATGTCAAGGGAATTGAGAAAGAACTTCTCTTTGGCGCCAGGAAGTCCCTCTTTTTAGGCATGCACCTATTGCGCTTCCTGTCAGTGGCTTCCTAGTAGATTGTTATTTTTGTGTTTATTTTATTTTGTGTTTATTTTGTTTTTTATGCTATTCTTTTATTCCCTATTTAATCTTCACAAATAATCTAATATCATCAATATATGTATACACAGAATTTGGTATTAGATAACCTATAAGTGTTGATATACCTTAAAACCTAACCAACCTAGCACAACTGTTCAGACGGTATGTGGCCCAGTCGTCTGGGGCTGCAAAATACTCCGACTGCATCCAGGATATGACACTAAACAATCTGATGGTCAGGCTCCAGTAATGCTGGAGCTTTGGGGAATGCGGAGTACCCTTTGCCATCACTCCACTCTGTCCACTCTGGGTTGAATAGAACTAAACTGTGTACTTGTGCTAGAGTGGATTGTTTGAAATAGAACTGTTTTGACATTTAAATAGCCTACGTATACTAAACTGATTTGTTTGAAATAGAATTGTTTATATTTATAAAAATGGATTTGGCGTGAAATAACCTACAATAGTTAATATGCCATAAGACCAAACCAAAATGACTTAATTCGATATTAAATGACCCGTAAAGGTTTGATAAGCCGTAAAACTAAATAACTAACCAAACAAACAATCAGGCAGTATAATAATAATAATAATAATAATAATAATACAACCCAGCACCTGTCCTCGAAAATAACACACATAAACTCCTATGGGACTTTCACATACAAACGGATCACGTAATCCCGGCCAGAAGACCAGACCTAATAATAATAATCAACAAAAACAAAAGAGAAATTGCAAAATTGTCGACTTTCCTGTCCCGGCTGACCACGGAATAAAACTGAAAGAATATGCAAGAAGGATAAGTACCTCGACCTTGCTAGGGAATTAAAAAAAAATGTGGAACATGCAGGTGACAATTATACCAATAGTAATTGGTGCTTTTGGTACAGTAACTAAAGGATTATTGAAGGGCCTAGATAACTTGGAAGTTGGCAGACGAGTGGAGACCATCCAAACGACAGTATTATTGAGAACGGCCAGAATACAGAGAAGAGTCCTGGAGACTTGAGGAGACTTGCTGTCACTCAAACTCCAGTGGATGACTATCAGCTGGCGCTGAAGTGTAAAACTCTTAAGGAGTAAATAATAATAATAATAATAATAATAATAATAATAATAATCTGTCACACCTTTTCTTCCTCTTTTTAAAAGTCAGTTACTCGTAAATACGAGAATTAGCTTTCCTGAAGGTGAGAATTTTCAAGGGAGGTTATTCAACTTAATTTTATTAGAGTTATGTCCCTTGCAATTTTTCCATGTAATTTTTTATGGTTTGGTTTAGTTTTGTTTTATGGCATATCAACCTTTGTTGGATATTTAATGTTAAATCCTGTTTTAATATATATAATTCTTAAGCGAAAATTTTGTGGGTAATACAATTTTAAAGTAGCCAGTACCTATTTGTTTACAAACAGTTCAGTGGTTTCTAGTATTGTTATTCAACACTAATAATTCTATCAAATATTAATAATAATCCGAGTAAAAGACTGAACAGATGAAATAGATGGAAGCCTAATAGGCACTAGCACTCTCGGTCAGGGTGGACCTGAGAGTGATAGCAATGACTATATATTCCCCTAGGCTCCAAAACTGGAGCCTCACCATCTGTTGGTTTAGTGTCATATACAGGACCCTCTGAAAAGATGTGATCGGCATATTGTACAGTAATATTTTTTAATAGTTTGTCTTAATCATAAACTTGTCACTCTTTATTAATGTGATATTGCATTCAGAATCTTACAAACAGAAATATCAACAAATGCCCTATTCCCTAAAATAAAGTGGCATGTTATATGTGTGTAACCCACATACACATTTCTATATACATTTCTACATACTTTAGGAGGTGCCCGTGGTGTAATTGTTATCGTCGTAGGAAATGAACACGGCGACACGAGTTCAAATCCTGGACGAGACTGATTGCATTTCACATAGCACTAATACCTTTGGGAAAGGTATGAATCCAATTATTCTCCCTCCAGCTATGGGTAAATAGTAGGACAGACTAGGTTCTTCAGCCTTGGTTAGGCAACTAGTCTAGGAGAAGGAAATCTCTGAATTTAAACCTGTTAAACTCCGCTAAAAAATTGACCTTGTGTCATATCCTGCCCGAGCGGAGGGGTTGGTAAATAGGACTTTAGAACTTTTCTATATACATTTCTATATACTTTAGAAAATCTATAATTTATTTGTGATACGTATGTAGCAGTCACATATCTATTTCCTTTCGCGAATCAATGCCTCCGCCAAGCGATTCGGCTATACCCTGACCAATTAGGGACAGAGCGCATTGATTCCTTCTTCCTCTCTAGAACTATTTTTTCTAGTCCTTTTTGGTAATCGGCCGACGGTCAGCGCACACCTAGTTAGCAGCCAAGACAGACCTCTCTCGCGTCCTCTACTAAGGAGATTCCACATGGAACGCTTTCCCTGAAGAACACGCTGCTACTAGCTTCACACACAGAAGAACCAGCCTTGCAGTCAGTCACACGAGCTATTTGCTACAGTGACACTCACTTCCTACAAACTCAAGGACCAACATAATAACCGGCGACACCAAGAAGAACACTTTCTCACTCTGACTCTTTTACTTCTGCTAAAATGATAAACCTTTCGTTGTTGTGTTTCAAAAGATCTTTCATTATTTATTCGTGTTGTCAATTAATTTATTATGTGATGGAAACTAACCATTTTCAACACTAAATATACTCCAATGTGGGAGGTGGAGTCCTCTAAGTGTAGTGGTTAAAGTGATGAACTGCAAAATCGTATTAAGTGAGTTCAAACTCCAGTCACTCTTTGACATTCACTTTCAGATTAATATCCTTGAGAAAGGTATGAACCTCCTTATCCCCCACCCTAGGTATGGGTTAAATAGTACCACTGCTGCTACCGGCTCATTGGCCTTGTGGGTAGAGTGTTCGCCAATGGTGCAGGAGACCTGGGTTCCATTCCAGGTCGAGTCATACCAAAGACTTTTAAAATGGTACTTAATACCGCCTTGCTTAACACTCAGCTATACAAGGTACGTATCGTGGGTCAAGTGGAGCAATCCAGGGAAAGGAGTTGCGCCTTCCTATACCTCGGTGTAGTAGCTACAGTCGCCAACTTTACATACTGTTCTTCCACAAGGATGGCTTTGGCATTAAATAACCCACAAAGGATGACATGCCATTAAAAGCTAATAAAGCAAACCAAGTTACTGTAGTGTAAATTATAGATGTTTTAGCCAGAGTTTTAGTAGGATGATTTTAGCTGGAGAAGTTGGTTTGTTAGTAGCGAGGGGAAGTTTGTTGTTAGCGAGGAAGATGGTTGTAACGTATGTGTGTTTACGTTGTGTTGTTTCCTCGCAGAGTGTTGTTAGTCTCCTCGCTAGGTTGTGAGAAATAAAGGTAGAATGATGAAGATGAAGTCAGATGGCGAGAGTCGAAATGTGTTTAAGGATAAGGTTTTTATTTGCAGCATGGAATATTGGGTTTGCTTTTGGTGCTGCAAGACTCGTGGAGAGGTTATGCTTATTGAGACGAAATTGAGTTATGAGATTTTGAGAAGGTTGAGATGGCAGCGTGTGTCGTCAGACGTGTGAGGGATTGTGCTTTAGAGTCACCATGGTTTTTGTCCGTCTGGTGGAGAGAAGGCGTGCGTTTGTCTCCATTAAAGTGGCTCAGAGGTGAATTGAGAGCTAGCGTGTCGAGAGCGGGATTACGCTCAGATCGACATAGCCAATTTTGAGGTGACATAAAGTTGTGCCTGTGCGAGGCATGTTGAATGCATCTAATTTATATTCAACTGGGATTCCTTGTAAGGAATCCATGAATCAGCTGGATTCCCTCGTGTGTCCATGCTGCTGCTATTCTAGAGCCGCAGTGAGACGTCTACACTGGGCGGCGTTCTCAAGCCAAAAAAACTGTGTTTGGCAGCTTACAAGATTTGGTGGCCGGAAATGAAGGTCCGGGCTGAATAGGATAAGTCATCCTGATTGGGTGAAATTAAGTGTCGAATTAAATTTGCGCACCAAACCAAAATACGAAATTTTTCCCTTCTCTACAATGTAGATGTGCTTGTAGTGTAATGGTTATTATCATAGAAAAGGGACATTGCGACCCGAGTTCAAATCCTAGACAAGGCTGTCTGCATTTCACATAGCACGAAAACCCTTGGTACTTCAATTATAAAGAATTTTAATTGCTTTCTCACTTTTCAATTTCCGTTAGTTTAGTTTACGTGATTTAAATTAGCAATGGTTATGGGTGTATAAGCATGTTCACATATAAAACAAAGAAGCAACAACACTTGTGTTTATTTACTACAGACGAAAATTTCAGAGAAATAAGTTTCTTAATGGTTATCCAATGGTCCAGGAGACCTGGATTCAATCCCGGGTCGCGTCAGACCAAAGACTTTAAAAATGGTTCTTGATAATTTCCTTGCTCAACACTCAGCATTATAAGGTAAGAATCAAGGGTAAAGCGGTGCAATCCAGGAAAAGGAGTAGCTCCCTCCCCTACACCACGGTGTAGTAGCTATTGAAAAGGGAGCCTTCTGGTCGCCCTCGACTAAAGGGAGACAACTTTACAACTTTACTTATATCCATTATCGTTTCCTTTTTTTTCTTCTGTTTGTTTGTTTGTTTGTTTGTTATCCTTTGGGGGGGATGCAAAGAGTCAGAAGTAGTTTTCTGGTGATAAAAATAGGAATGGTAGTCGTGATCGAGCCTTGCGCTAACAAACAGATAGTTTTTGCTTACTCTATGGGATTTGTCGAAAGAAATTAACAAGAAAAAAAATGACAACAGAATGATCGACACAAGTGACCTACAAGACAATTGAAGAATAAAGTGATGTGAGAAGATGGGCGCTGGCCAATTGTAGAGTATGGGCAATATAAAATAGATCATCTAAGTAAAGGGCCATATAACATCGATCGTCCCAGGAAATCATAGATCGTCTGAGTAAGACCAATATTAAAAGCTATATAGATCGTCTATGACCATTTGTTGGTTTGTTGTTTAATGGCATATCAACCTTCTCGGGTTATTTAATGCCAAATCCATCCTTTTTTAAGGACAGTTGTGGTACTGTTTGATTCATAGGTGGGAGGATAAGGGGGTTCATACCTTTCCCAAGGGTATTTGTCCGAAAGTGAATGTATAGCGCTACTGGAATTCGAACTCGCGTACTACGATTTCACAGTCCAGAGCTTTAACCATTACACCACGGAGACACCCTCGTCCGTGTTAAAGTTATATAAAATAGATCGTACGAGTAAGATAGATGGTTCTGATTAGGGCTATATAACATAGGTCATCCGATTAAAAGGCCATATAACATAGATCGCTCGTGTAAGAGCCATATAACAGATTGTCAGAGTAAAAGGCCATATAATAGAGATAGTCTGTTAAGGACCATATAACACAGATCGTCCGAGTAAGGTCTATATTATATATAGATCATCCAAGTAAAAGGCCATATAACAGATCGTCCGAGTAAAATATGGATTTGGCATTAAATAACCTTCAATGGTTTATGTGCCATAAAACCAAACCAAACCAAACCATCTCCTGAAAGCAATTTCAACATACGCTTAGGTAAGACCAATAAACAATCTCGAAATCTGATCTCTGATAAAGTAAAACAGGAATTCTTCAAGGCTCTTGCAATGTCAGTACTACTGTATGGTTGCACCACTTGGACTTTTGTGAAACGTTCAGAGAAAAAACTAGATAGGGAACTACACAAGAATGCAGCGTGCTGTTTTCAACAAATCCTCGAAGCAGCACCCTTCGAAACAGCAGTTGTACAACCACCTATCTCCCATCTTGCAAACCATCCAAGTAAGACAAACAAAATATGCAAGGCGCTACTGAAGAAATAAAGAATGAACTGATTAGCTATGAACTTCAGTGGACACCAATTTACTCCAATGTTCTCCAGTTGACTCCAGTGGACTCCTACATGAGAGTTGGCAGACCAGTAGAAACCTACATTCATCAGAACTGGCCAAGAGTGGACACTGATAGGGACGGATGGCGAGAAAAAGTCAAAGGAATCCGTGCCGACAGCACACTACAACAGGATATTTATATTATCATTAAATGTGTTTTATAAAAATCATGATAATAGGATAATTTATTAATATTAGTATTTATCCATTTTCAAGAGGTATTTTTATTACATTGTAAATGTACGAATAAAATAATGCTCGGTTTTCTTATTCTTCCTTGCACAAATTAGTTCAACTTATTCTAAATGCAGCCTATGAAAAATATAGGTTATACCCTCTAACATTGTGTACCCAGAAAATCAAGTACCGGAAGTAGGGGGCAGTCATACAGCAGACAGTCGAAGACATTCTTTCGCAGATGGAACAAGAATGCAGACATACACGACCCAGCAGCCGAGCAGTTTTACTGGTCGGATCTCGCTAAGCAAACAAATTAGCATGTGGACGGATATTTGAGCCCTACAGAAACCAACTGACAGCAGCTCTTTTAAACCAACAACTCTAAAATAACAGAAACATATACAAGAAAGACGAACAGTGTTACATATTGACCTTCGACCCCGCCGTCAATCGAGAAACAGGTGCATCCGGTCGAAGATATCAAGATATAACCTTGACCGTGAAAGGGTTGAATTCGGTGCAAATGCGACGCTTACAGGAAGCAGGTGGGTGTCAAACAATTATATAACCCGGTGCCACAGAGAGTTCGAGTTAGTTGGAGTCAGTTTGTTGGCGTTCGAGGCAGTGAGAACCAGCTCCTAGCAGAGGGCTTGGGCCCTCAGGACCCCCGGTTGAGCAGCCTGGCAGAATGAGAAAGAAGTGCTACTAAAGACAGAGGAACTTAGGGGTCAATATGTTGCAGTCTGTTCAGTCTCCAACTCACCTCTCACACACAACGCTTTCGCAACCCTTTCGTAACCCTTTCAAATAAAGTGTTAGAGGTATATTTTTCTAAAGAAGTGTGTTCGATCGTCAATATTGTTTATTATGTTTCCGCATGTATATGTATACGTATAGTTGTATCACGGCTACACAACAACAGCATATTCAGACCAACACACAAATAAGTGTTTATTGTAATCATAACTTTGTCCCACTTTGACTATTGACCGCCAAAGGAATATTTTTATAGCAATCCATTCGCATCTTGTATATAAAAGTGTTTGAAAATCCACGTGCGTTGTCTATTCTTTCTTACGACCCATATGTGGGGTTGGGTCGTTAAATTTCCCATAAGCCCTTAAAATTACAAGGAATGAAATTCAAAATTTAGTTTTCGGCTGCTCCTCAGAAAATGTAAGAGTTTGCTAGTTAGGCTGTTAATGAGTTTATTCTCACATAGCGCTCCATACTTATAGCCTTGTACCAAAGTAGAAGTATTTAGTAAATAACAACCAAGTTAAACTTAGTAAATTGTTGTAAGAGTTTAAATGTATAATCATCGATTTTCTTGAGCACAACGTAGCTTATTTTAAAAGTTGCCAAAAAAAAATCGAAAAAAATCAAATTCCAAATTTTGGAACTCGTATCTGAAGCCAGAAAATCTGAATAGAAAATCTAACTATCATTTTTTGTTTCGTTTCTAAAAATTATATACATTTGGATTTCAAAATTGTTTCAAAATATGAAACGTCACTAACAGAAAGTTTTGTTGTTTTTTTTTTCAAATCAAATGTAAATTCTAAACTGTATTTATTCAATGACATTAAAAACAATGATTTCATATCTTCCAAACCTTGCTACAATTGATTCATTTTTATCAATCACTACATATAAAATAATTTAATGGATGTGCAAAAGGGAAGTAACTCAAAATAATTGATACAGATTTGCCTCCCTTAAAAAATCTTATAAATTTATTTAATATTAATTTTTATTTATAGAATATGATCATTGTTGCTTTTGTTTTTTTAATATTCTGTCAATGATATTCATAAATATTATGAAGCAGTCTATCTTCAACCATGAAGGTTTACATTTAGAAAATCCTCCATAACCTCAGGAGACAATATATAAATCAAATAAATATATATATATATATATATATATATATATATATATATATATATACTTGATTTATATATATATATATATATATATATATATATATATGTATATATATATTTAATTTATATATATATATATATATATATATATATAATGAAAATAATTCCTATATTGCCAAGAGCAAGTCTACGTTGGTTTTACTAAACGGTTCTTCAGGATCACACTGGCCAGAATTACTGAATTTTTTTTTCCCAGATATCAGTTTGTAGAATTTTCAAATTGTACAATCTGTTTTTTTTTTTCATGCCAACAGAATTATAGATTAGATATAAAGATTAAAATACTAATAGATATATATATTTTATATACAATATACATTTATATAAATCAGGTGTATAGAATATATATTTATACATATATTTCACATATGCTGTATTGAACAAATCCTGGAAGCAACATCCCACAAGGCAGCAGCTGTACGGCCACCTGCCTCCCATCTCTAAAACCCATCCAAGTCTGACAAATAAGACATGCTGGACACAGCTGGAGAAGTAAGGATGAACTCATAAGCAACGTTTTCCTCTGGACCCATTCACACGGACGAGCAAGTGTTGGACGACCACCTAGAACTTACCTACAGCAGCTCTGTGTGGACATGGAATGTAGCCTGGAAGACATGCCGGAAGTGATGGATAATATAGACGAGTGGCGAGGGAGAGTCAGGGAAATCCATGCAAGCAGCATGACATGATGATGATAATTTATATAATATATAAATATAATATCATATATATATATATATGAATTTTAAAATGAATATGTCCATTCATGAATGAGTACAAATTTTGTAGACTTTTATTATTTCATATACTTGTGCTCAACATGTGTTTCGGACTTTGTCTTTTTCAGATTTTGAATGGTCAAGTTAAGTTTTAATTGTTTTTATAGTAAAGATTGTTTTCATAGAATAGGATTTTTTTTTAATTCCAGGATTTTCGTTTGTGAATGTCCCATTGGAGTTGTCTGTGAAGACCACTAGTCTTTATAAATATTCTTTATATATGTACACATGTAAGTACATTCATGTATATAAAAGTAAATAGCTACTACACCAAGGTGTGGGGGGGACGCCGCTCCATTCCCTGGATTACTCCACTTTACTCTTGATCCCTACCTTATAATGCTGAGAGTTAAGCAAGGCGGCATCAAGTACTATTTTTTTGAGTCTTTGGTATGACTCGACTTGGGATTGAACCCTGGTCTCCCAGACCATTGACGAACACTCTACTCATTAGACCATGTATTTATACTGTAGATAAGTTTTGTTTCATTCCAAATTTGTATCTGAGAATGTCCTATTGGATTTAATTTTTGGTGAAGACCTTTGGTCTAATTAAAATGTTTATATATATATATATATATATATATATATATATATATATATATATATATATATATATATAGAGAGAGAGAGAGAGAGAGTGTATGTGTGTACATATGCATACATTCATACACACCCAAGGGGTATTGTGTTGGTCTTTGTTCCTCTCTATTTTCTCCTCTATCTCTCCCTCTATGGGGGGGTGTCCTCGTGGTGTAATGGTTAAAGCAATGGACTGCGGAATCATAGTATGCGAGTTCGTACTCCAGTCGCGCTATTACGTTCACTTTCGGGCAAATACCCTTGGGAAAGGTATGAACCCCTTATCCTCCCAGCTATGGGTTAAATAGTACCACTACTGTTCTTCTAGGAGAATGGCTTTGGCATTAAATAACCTAAAAAGAGTTGATATGCCATTAAACAAAGAAACCAATACATTCACTTTTGGACTAATACCCTTGGGAAAGGTATGAACCCCCTTATCCTCCCAGCTATGGGTTAAATAGTACCACTACTGTTCTTCTAGGAGAATGGCTTTGGCATTAAATAACCTAAAAAGAGTTGATATGCCATTAAACAAAGAAACCAAGACATCTCTCCCACTGTGAGTGTCTGCGTAGATAAATACACATGAATGTGTACCTATGCATATATACACTTTTTTTCAAGAGTATTCGGTGGTTTTAATGTGAGTGAAAATGTATTTGTTCCCACACATAGATATATTTTAAGCAAGTGTATGTATGTAGTTAATCTCTGTTTAATATTTGTTTAAATCTATCAATAAAGTTTTCTTTCTTTTTGGAGTAATGAAGAGTTTTCAATATAGTATTATTCAGTCCAGTTAAACCAGAGTTGGGAGTAATTCCTTCAGGACAAGAAAATCATTCAAGAGCTGAACAGAAACACAAAACAAGATGGAAATATATTTTTCTTCGTGTTTTTGGTTTACATCAGAAATGCAAAACAGGATGGAAATAAATTTATAATCCTAAAATAACTGGTCTTTGGTTTTTTCTTTAAAGAAAATATATATATATATATATATATATATATACACACACACACTAAGTACTCAATAGATAAAAACCACCTTTTTTGCACTTGTAGCTTAGCAGCAATTACGGTGTTTTTTTTTCTTTTGACCAATCAATTGCGTACCTGCTGATCTTTTTCAATTGGTGTGACAAGGCGGGCCTTTTCTTTTTTTTTTCCAATATATATATATATATATATATTTTTTTTCCCCTAAACAGTGATTCGTTGTATATTTTTATCTTCAAATTACTTGCGTAGTTTTTTTTTTCCGTTACCCTAAGTGCAATAAGTTATTTAATATATATATATATATATATATATACACACATTATAGAGATTTGTGGTTATCACTAGCTCAGTTGGTGAATCAATGATGGACCAAATTTTGCAGCATTATTAAATAGTGTTCAATATCAATGATACAGCTTTATATATATATATATATATATATATACACACACACACTCTACATATATATACCACATGGATATATTATATGTTTCTGCATATGAACTTGGCTCACCTCATAATTTCCTTCTTTTTTTTTCTTTTGCTAATTATTTTTTATAACATATTTTGACCCATCTCCATTTACTTAGACCTGCACAATGAATAAGTTTTTTTAGGAATCATTATCAAAGTCGGCCACAAGTTTGAACTCTTTTGGCTCTCTCTTGCCATCCATCCCTATCAGTCATCACCTCGAGTAAGTTTTCTAGACAGTATCCTATTTCTGTACAGCGCAGATCAATGTAAGTTGTTACTGATTGAGCAACACTGGTGAGTTCATAGAACAGCACTTATGAGTTTGTCCTTATTTCTTCAGCAGTGCCCTGCATGTCTTAATCTTGGATGGTTTGTGTGATGGGAGGTAAGTGGCCATACAATCAGTTTTGTAGAGTGCTGCTTCCAGGATTTGTCCAAAACAGTATGCAACAGCCTTTTTGCTAAGAGTTTTATTAGAGTCTAAATGAATTTTCCTAATCTCATCCATAACACCAAGTTTACACTTCAATATGATAAACAAAGCCAAAGCAATTCAATAATTCTAATTCTGAGGACACTAAACAATCTGAGAGTGAGGTTCCAGTGATGCTAGAGCTTTGAGGAATGCAGAGCACCCCTTCAGTGCCATTGCTCCCAGGTCCACTCTGGCCCGGAATGGTAGCACCTGGTAGGGCCCTATCTATGGGTTAAATAGAACTAACTGCATACTTATGCTAAACTGAATAGCTTGAAATAGAAATGTTTTTGACAATTAAACTGCATGCTTATGCCAAACTGAATTGTTTGAAATGGAACTGTTTTGACATTGAAATTCTACTGACACTAAATTGAATTGTTTAATGTAGAACTATTTGGACATTTAACTGTGTGTAAAGAAAATCTGTACTTATACCTAGCTGAATTAGAACTGTGAACAAACTAAATAGCTTGAAATAGAAACGTTTTCGACAATTAAACTGTACTGAATTGTTTGAAATAGAACTATTTGCATAAAAATGGATTTGGCATTAAATAACAAAGGTTGATATGCCATAAATCCCAAACAACCAACCTAATTCTGAGATAATTCTGATTTTGGATGGGACTGCTTCCCTGTAACCTTATACATCATCAGAGAGTGTTGGCTTTCATAGCATTGCTCAAGGCAATAGCTGTTACTTCTTAGTGTTCATCTCTTCTCTGAATAATGACAGAACATTGATGTTATTAATCTGTTATGCCTTCTTGGACATCTTCCCTTCTTATCATCAAACATCAATGATTAACAAAATTTTGAAAACAGATCATCAAATTCTGTTAAGCAATTCATCAGATCGTATCCAAATATTCCCACTAACATTTTTTTTCTTACCATTATTTCTGAATCCCCCCACACACACACACACACACGATTACTGTTTTCTGATCTGATGAAGCAATTTGTTCCCAAAATATATTGCTCTATTAGCATAAAAAAAATTTTTTAAATCCAATTGAATTATATTTTGAAATCTGTCTTTACAGTAAATTTGATTTAAGGAGTAATATTGAAAAAGAAAGAAAAAAAAAAAGTTTACCATGATTAGAAATTACAATATTTAAAAAGTTTCAATTAGATCAGCTCTCATTCTTCTTTCAAATAGTTTATCATAATTTCTCCAATCTCACGTAATAACTGTACATTTTTTTTCCCTTTTTATTAGTTTTGTCACTTTTCTTTGTATAGTTTCCAATCTAAATATTACACCCCAATTTCCATGTCAAGATATTGGAATTCAGGTCGGAGTACAATACACAGTCTTCTATATTTTTCAAATAACATTTGCCTCCCTTGAAATAAAATTTCCAACCATACAACCAATCATTCAATTCCCCCCCACTCAAACAATATACAATTGTCCACTTTAATTCTATCCTCAAATCCAACTCCTAAATTACATTTCCTCATTCACTTTTTGCATTTCCCAGTTGCTTAATCTATATTCAACTTTAATGTTTTCTGACCCAATATATTTTATATTTTTCTAAGTTATATTTTAATTATCAAAAATCCCTCTAATAAGACAATTTATATATATTAAGAAACAAAGTTTTATTTTTGATTTTATATCATAAGGTAAATTATTTATGAATATTAAAAACAATTAAAAAGTCCTAGTACTGAACCGAGGAACACCAGAAGGTATATTCTGTGTTTCAGAATAACTGTTACTAATTTTTACTTTCACAGTCCTGTCAAATTATTTATATATTTTTATTTTTTTTAAGAAATACCTAAGTTCTTCATTTTCCTTAATAAATGAGATACTATGTGAAATGTCTGGCTAAAATCTAAATCTATAATATCCACAATATCCCCTTCCATCAAATATTCATTTATATCAATACTTTCCAAAATATTAGATGTTAATTGCAATTTATATCTTTCCCAATAAAATTTAATGATTTCAAATCAATTTTTCTAAAACTTTACACAAGGACATGTTAAGAGAAACTGGTTGCTAATTACTTTTTAAATATATTGAACATTTTCTTTTTTTTTTTTTATGTAGTGATATCACAGTTGGTGTTTTCCATCATTTACCAATGTCCAAGCAGCAACCAAGTCTCTTAATTAACTTCTTATTGCACTAATAGCAGCAAAAATACATTATTGCAATTATCTATATCAGATCAGAAGATAACATTCAGCAATTTGTATCCTGTAACCAAATATAAAACTATCATTATTTGGAGAAAAAAAATGGATAATAATTTCTCCCTCAAATACTTACCAAGTTGATGGCATACAAAACCCTCACCTATTCTACGTAGGGTTTTAGAAAAAAATTGGTATCATTGACCAATTCTCTTTCAAATGATCTCAAATTTTAACAGCAAGTATAGAAACTCAAAATTCTATGTATGCTTTCTTCTTTTCATCAATAGAAATACCATTCACCAAAAATATTACACATGCTGTTAAAATTTGAGGATATTTGAACAAGAATTGGTCAAGTTGTTAGATTACAAAATTATATCAATTTTTCTTAAACACCCTGTACATCTTAGAAGATATAAAATTTTCTAAAACACCCTGTATAACTTTTTTATATTAATATTATGGGGTTAAGTTAGGTAATTTGGGTAAATGATAGCTTATAACACCAAAAGGATTTGGGAAGTATATACTATCAAATATGATAATTATATTTAAATTAAGTTTTAAAATCAATAGAATAAAAATCTATTTTTAAAAAATTAAAAAAGAAATTTAAATTAAAAAAAAAAAAAAAAAAAAAAATCAAAACTAGAAGATTAAAAAAAATCAGGTTTATTGAATTTAACTAAATAAAAAACATTAATTTCGTTTTGGCCTCACACTGTCATATTTTCTTTTACTGCTGTACCAGAGCATGTAAGGAATTCCCAAAGATGGCAGCGTCATGATGGCAAACACCAACCAGTCAAGCTGGAAAAAATAAATAAATAAAAGTTTAATTCATTTAAGAAAGTTGCACAACTTAGAAATCATGGTTCATCATTTCACTATGCAGTTAGATTATTCAATTTGTCAGGTGTTTTTTAGTATTTTCAATACAATATTGCAGCTGACCTACTATACATCCTTCTTCACATATACTATTCAGGGCTGGGTGCCTAAGGTGATGTAATGGTTAGTGCTGTGGCAGAATCACCTACTAATGGACTTAACCACTCTCCATAATACCGGAAGATGCAGCAATACAAAGTCAGTCTAGATCCGGAAATTAACCTCACCCCCATGCGGTTATGCAAACTAGCTTACCATCCTTTGTTCTTGTAAATATATACCTATACAATAACTGTGGTGTTCTGTTCTCTTTGTGACCCCTTCCAGGGCCATAACAGTTAGCAAACTAGACTAGCAAACCTTCATGAGTGAATTGGAGTCCCATTAGGTGCTGCTTTTATACAGCCTTGAGTCACATCTAAGCAAAAAAAAAAAAAAAAAAAAAAAAAAAAAAAAATCTTTGTACATTACTATACTAGCCACAGCTGTGGAGTCAGAGAAGAAATTCTATGGTTACTGGAATCACTCAGTAAAAATGTAGACTGATTTGGTTTCTTTGTTTAATGGCATATCAACTTTCATGGGTTATTTAATGCCAAAGCCATCCTTGTAGAAGAGCATTAGTGGTACAATTTAACCCCTAGCAAGGGAAAAAGGGGTTTGTACCATTCAGGAAGATATTAGTCCAAAAGTGAACATAACAGGACTAGGATTTGAACTCACTATGATTTTGCAGTCCAGCACATTAGCCACTACGTCACAAAGACTTCCGCAATGTACAGACTCCAAATTTCAATAAATTTAAATTTAAATATCAAAATTTCCTATTTCTTACATAATTTGATAAACCTTTCAGCTATTTTCAGGATATATTTTAATTCAAATATTTTTGTAGCCATTACAGAAGTAGGTATAAAATGATACTTTTTTTTAATTCCATTTCATGCAAACAATCAAAGAGTTTCATAATTGCAAATCAGGAGGGTGAAATTCAAGTGATTGAGTCAGAGTTGGTTAAAATGTATTCCTAATGAATCTAAATTGTAATAGAACTATAAAAATTTTCTATTTAATAGATAATGATTTGATAAACCATTCTGGTTATATTTTAACTAAAGTTCTTTACAAATTTCATAACATGATCATTATATAGGTAGGTGAAAGCACACTCCATAATTTACAATGTCAACAATGTCAGCTGTTTTTGAACAATTTACAATAAGAACAGATGGTTGGTTGGTTAGGTTTTATAGCATATCAACCATTTTAGGTTATAACCTTAATACATATATATCAAATATATATGATTTGTAAACACATTTGGTTGATAATGTTTTTAAATGAGCCTAAGCGCATTCTTTGCACACAGTTAAATGGTTCCAAGTATTGCTATGTATCACTAACAATTCATTTAAACATCAGTCATTTGTTTACACACAGTTAAACAACCAAATAGTTGTATTTCAAATAATCCAATTTAGCATAAGTCATTTGTTTGCACTCAGTTTAAATGTCAAGCAGTTCTATATGACCCATAGATAGGAACCTATCAGGTGCTACCAATCCAGGGCAGAGTAAACATGGGAGTGATGGTAATGAAGAGGCCCTCTGCATTCTCCAAGGCTCCAGCATTACTGAAGCCTCACCATCAGATGGCTTAATATCATATCCAGGACATGTGGGGGAGGGGAGTACCTCTCAGCGGAGATGCAGCCGATGTATTCTATAGCCCCAACCACCATCTATAGTTGGAAGGCAAGATGATTAAATTTGATAAGCTCTAAGTAAAAATCAACCCGATTTTCTGAACTGTCATTTTCTTTCTCATTACATAGGTAAAAGTCTGCTTTTTGCAATATTCATCCCTTAAACTTACCACATGTGGAGAGAATCTCCTCTCAAAATCTTTATGGTTAATAATACCACTTTTTCCTGGAGCCGTGGTGTAGCCAATCTGGAAGTAAAAATAAATACAAATATAAGAGATATTGGACATTTAAGCTTAAAACAAATCGTTAATATCTTTTTTTTTATTTTTTTTTCATCATTTTTAAGCTTCACAGAAAAACTTTATTCAAAATTTTAAAATATCACACAAAAAAAAAAAAAAAAAAAAAAAAAAAAAAAAAAAAAAAAAAAAAACAGTACTTGAAGAAAGAGAATCTTAATTTAAAGCCTAACTTCCGAACAGACAGAATGTATGGGTTCACTTTACTCTAGCAGTTAAATTCTAAGCTTTAAAACTTTTTAAGTTAATTTTTATAATTCTTTAAAAGTAAAAAAATTTTTTTTAAATCAACTGTATATACTCAAGAATCATTTGATACTACCCAGGATTATTTGTTGACTCTTGCAGCTAAAAATTGTAGACATAATACACACAAAGTTTGTATCTTGTGTATGGTGTAACTGACTAATGTTAGGCCAAAATTTAGGACCTAGAAAGCATCATGACACATAAGTATATACAGTAAATAATTTCACAACAAATTTCAGGAGGACACAATGGTTTTATAAATTGAAAGCACCCAAAATTATTTAAAGGAAAATCTTTATCTAAATATTTTCATGAAAATGTCAAACTGGATCTTGATTCAAAATTTAACTTCAAACATCATGAATGAAATAAAACTCCAAACTTCCAACAAAATTCTTTGAAAAACATTAACTGACAGCAATAAAATCAAAATCTTTAAAAAAAAAATAAAAAAATAAAAATAAAAAAAAAATAAAAAAATTTTTTTTTTAAATAATAGATAAATGAATAAATCAAATAAATAATTTTTTTTTTTTAAAGTATCTAGACTAAAAATAGCCCCATATTTTCACTTACCAATCTTTCGGCAGCATCTTCTCTTGGCAGATAAGATAGTTCAGCAGCAGTAAAGTTGACAAAACCATATCGAAGAGGCTTCATTACAATGGCATGTGACACATTGGTCTTTCTGAGAAGAAAACAGTTAAGGGCATAAACTATTTAAAAAAGAGAAAGTTAAACATTTTCACATGCACTTGCCATCAGCATCCATGATCATGCAAAACATGTCCTTCCCACATTCTAAAACACAATCTTCCTATTACCTATACACCACAATAATCTAATGATTGATCAATTAATTTTAACAGTATGTAATTCTGTTGAGATGGATTTTTATGCAGAGGTTAGAGAATCACATGCAATGTATATTTATAAGAGTTTTTTTTTTTTTGCAGTTATATAATATCAATGGTTTGTTGTATTTTATGGGATATCAACACTTGTAGGTTATTTAATGCCAAATCATGTGGGGTTTTTTTTATATATGATTTGTAAATGAATAGTTTATAGGTAACATTCTTAAATGATTCAGAGCTTATTTGTTGGCACACAGTTAAATGGTTTCAAGTATTGCTATCTAACACTAGTAGTTTTGTTTGCACACAGTTGAATGGTTTCAAGACTTTAGGAAATACTAATAATTCAATTTAACATCAGTAATTTGTTTGTACACAGTCAAATGGTTTGAAGATTAGAAAATGGTTATTTTTCTATTTGACCCTAACAGGTACTACTACACGTGGTTAGTGGACCTGGGAGTAATAGCAATGAAGGAGTACTCCAGGACTGGAACCTAGCCATCAAAAGCAGTTGACGTCTTCCACAGCCTCAACTAATTAGGCTATATAATATCAAGTTTTCCGATCTCATACAAATAATTTGCATACAACTATATGGTTTTAAGTATTATCATCTAATACTAATAATTATATGGTTTAAAGTAATTATTTCTATTTAATAATAGTCATTTGTGCGCACACATACACTTTTAAGTAACTCTGGAAGACCAGGTCACGTCATACCAAAGACTTTAAAAATGGTAATTGATACCTCCTTGCTTAACACTCAGCAATATAGGGTACATATCAAGGATAAAGTGGAGCAATCTAGGGAAAGGAGTAGCGCCCTCCCCTACACCTTGGTAAAGTAGCTATTGAAAAGAGAGCCTTCTTGTCGCCCTCGACTACGGTCACTAACTTTATTTTTACTTTATAAATAATCATAGCTTCCAGTAAGTATTCTAAATACAAATAATTTACAGTTATGTAACATCAAGTATACCTATCTAATAAATAATCTTTAAACAGATCTATTCCACCCATAGATGGGATGCTAACAAGTACTAACCATTACAGGTTAGAACATACCTGGAATTAATAGCAATGAAGAGGTAATCTATATTCCTCAGATTTCCAAAACTGGAACGTCACCATTAGATGCAGTTTAGCACCGTACCCAGGATACACCCTATTTCTTTTGCAGAAGATACAGTTTGTGCATTGTAAGCCCTGCCAACAATATATTTCTTTGTTGTATTTGTGAGTGCCAAAGCAAATCAATATTCAGAATTGAAAAACTTTTTAATGCCCTTAATTCTGCAGACCTGTGTGCTGGTTTTTTAAAATTATTTCATTTGTTACTTTTTTTTTTTTTAACTTACAACTTCTGGATTATCAATTCAGGATCAATAATAAACAGCATGGATCAGGAATAAATAAGATTATTTCCAATTCTCACTGCAATGATCATCTGGGAGTTGCAATAAAAACAGAAATTAAGATATAAGAAATGTCAATCGGAAAAAATTTCTTAGATACATCAGTGTTAGTTATTTAACAATGACAGACACTGATTCAATCTAACAATTTGGAATTTGAACCTAAAAAAAGATCATCCCAAAATGAGAGGTCATCTTGTACACCAAATATAAATTCCAAATCTTGATTATTTAGAAAATCACCAGTAGTAATGGTGAACTTATCAAATGATTGCTAAAGTTCTATAGGGTCATATCAAGTCAACTTGGCCACAAAATGGCACATTCTGGTAGGGGAAGAGACAACCTTGAATTATATTTGAACTTGACACAATAGCAGATAGAGATGCCAAACTGAAATTGACAAAATATTAAAGCTGTTTGAGCTTTGGTTAATGAAAGCTCCCAAAGCCATGATTTCTTTCAATTTTTTTAGCTAACCCTTTTTTTAAATTGATGGAACTTTAAAAAAAAAATAAATAAATAAATAAAAATAAATCTATTCAAAAAGTATTAAAAAGCTACAAGATTGGTTTTGGTGTCAGTTTAAAGTTCCAGTAGCAAAAGCCAGCGTATAGTGCATCTTCCAAGAAAATACAAAGATAACATGGGTTGAATAAAATTAGATTTCAGTTGATACCAAACAGTAAGCAGTCAGCAATATTACTCTTAAAATAAAAGGATGAAGATGAATCCCAGATTCACAAAAAAAAAAAAAAAAAAAAAAAAAAAATCTAACAAAGAACAAACATTGCAAAAGATTTTCAAAGGGGGGTTTCAGGGAGAGTGAGACAAACGTGGCAGAATCAATGCAAAGGATACGGTGCAATTCTATCCCACTGAACATCCAAGAAACCTTGTACAATTGTAAAGTCAGTTTCAGAGAAGCCTTCTTCCTTTAATTTGACATCAGTTGCAGCACTGAAATAAAAAATTTTTAAAATAAAAACTTTCATAAAAAAGCAATTATTTTCTTTCGAAGAATGCAAATCAGTGAAATGTTAAGCAGATCAACAAAAAAAAAATTCTTAAAATAAAAGTATATATATATATATATATATATATATATATATATATTCTCCAAAACAAGAATGTGTGTTTATATAAATAAATGAATATGAGCAACATAAAAGGTTTATTTAAAAAAAAAAAAAAAAAATCTTTCCAAGAATCTAGATTTGTACACTGATGAGTTAGTTTGGTTTCTTTAATGATATATCAACCTTTCTGGGTTATTTAATGCCAAAGTCATACTTATTGAACCTATAACTGAGGTGGATTAGTAATAAAAAGAACAATAGTGCAATAGGAGTTCAAACTCACTTACTAGGGTGTCATAGTTCAGTACATTAACCACTACACCACTGGGACAACACGAGGATCGAGGTGATTTTTGTTTATATGTAAAGCTTCATCAGTTTCTCTCATTCAAGTCACATACAAAATTGGATTCCAGAGTTTTGAGAACTGCTTGAATCTGACATCTTACAAGAAATGTAAAAATTTATAGTACCACAACTTTTTATTAAACAAGTTTTCGTAATCTTACTCCTTAAACACAACACAACTCTGTTACTTCACTGACTACAAACATTTATTGCTGGTGGATCGTTGGTAGTAGTTGCCAAAAAGACAGATATAAGAAATATGTCAGCTTAGTAAATAGACAGATAAATGTACAGACAGGAGTTTAAAAAAAAAATTCAAAAAAAGACAAGACACAGCAGCTGTTATTATAATTATTTTTCCAGTGACTAGCCGTTTATGTTGTTTGCGTGCGTGGTTCAGCTGCTTTCGGTCCCATCTGTCGTCTGCGAATCCAGTCTTTATATCTACATCCTAAACTCAACAATTACTCAATCGTTAAATCACACATCATTACTAAATCCCTAATATCAGCTGATTATACCAAATTATTTATCTTAGAATATTAAATATCAACTGATCCTAAAACGAATTTGTCCATCTTCGAATTTGCTTATTATAATAAGACTGACATGTCCATAAAAACAAAGACCCACTCGAGCCTGGACCTTTACAAAGAAAACTCTGCAGTTTCAAATTCCAAGTTTCACTAGAAAAAGAATTTACTAAAATAATTCATTGTAATTCTTTTACATTTTGACCAAAATGGTTACTTCAATAATTTTTTTTTCAAATGTTTCCGTGATGATAATAATAAAGCTACTTTGATGATGATACTATAACATTGGCTCAATATCTACATTAATATGATATCAGCTGAGAAAAAGAGAAAACAGTCCAAGAAAAGCTAAGAACTCAAGATAGAGATGACAAAGTCCCAAACACAAATCATTATCCTTTTATCAAACGACTGTGAAACTCATCTTTCATAAACAATAAAAGTCCTAAAAAAAAAAAAAAAAAAAAATAAATAAATAAATAAAAATAAAAAAATTTTAAAAATTCACTTAAATATTACTAAACATGACAATGATTTTTGGCAAAAAATGTCAAACTGCTAAACAAGATACTCAAACAAAAATAAAAAATAAAAACTTGAATACCGTATTATAGTGTAATGGTTAACAAGTTACTTTGGTAAGTAACTATTACAGAGTAACAAGTTCAATTTCATTACATACCCTATACATCTGGCCTTGTGCCAAAACTAAACAATGCTTAAGAAATTATATAATTATATTATTAATTTTCATTATGCTTAATTAATAGTAACCCAGTAAAAAGGGCATATCATAGCAAGATTTTTATTAGAGCAATACACTAACAAAAAAATTTTTTTTAATTTACAGAATAAAGTAATTTCCAATTTATTTGGCAATAGATAATTGTTTGGGGTCTGCATTCATGTTGAATGACATTTTTTCAAACCGCCTAAATCAGGATCCCCAAACTGCAGCTCACAAACCACATGCAACCTTTAAGGACCTATCTGTGCAGTCTTCCACCTAACTTTCAAAATTTTCTCTTTGCCTTTTAAATTGACTATAATGAAGTACCTTTACAAATACAGATGAAACTCACTGATCTTCAGTGTTTGGAAGATTTGAAGTCCAAGTTTCTTGCTTGCTACATCCTATCTGGATGATTCTCCAACCTTATCACCAACATCCAAGTAGTGAGCATATTTAGCACTATATACCACAGCAAAAATGAAGTCTGCCAATAGTACACTGCATTCGCAACTGTCAATCATTTGTCTGATGAGCTCCTTCATTTAACCTCTTCATTTAACTCAGATATTACATCTTTTTTCTATTGCAAACATCAGATGTCTCATTAATAAATTATGATTTTAACCTTGTGAATTTAGCTGGGATTTCTCTCTCCTCTGAAAACCACAGCCTGAGATTTTTCTGAATTAAGCTTTGTGGCCTACAAGTTGAAAAGGTTGGGGACCACTGATCTATATTCTTGAGTAAAGATAACTAGAAAATGATAATAAAAATTCTTCACTTTTTCCTAAATGAAAGCATCAATATCATTATAGGCAGCTATTTCAACAGGAATCAAAAAGGTTTGCAGGTCATTTGGTAAATTATTCAAAACAAAAACTTAATCCTGAGAAAAAGAACCAAACAGGAACGAAAAACAGTTTCTTCATTGCTGACTTACCTTTCTCCTACATTGTAGATTTTATATTCGATGATCATATCCTTGCCTTCTGCCAAATATTGGTTCATAACATGTTTGGTGGAAAGCAAACGAGCCATCTTCTCAGTCTCTTCCCCAGCTGCAGAAACTCCACCCAGGTGGAAACTGAGGAGTCCAACTAAAACAGACACTAATAAACAATTCATCTGGAAAAAAAAAAGGAAAAAATTACAAAACAATTTGTCCATCATATTTTTGTATACACATACACAGCAGTCAAAATATTTTTTTTCAACTTATTTTGTACTGTCTTGTTTTAACTTAAATTGTGTATTCCATCATAGAGTAAGATAGGTAAATATTACCCCACTAAAGTTTTGGCCTTGCTCCATACTAATATTAACAGTAAATAAGACCCCTTTAGTTGGTACCATACCCAGCTAGGTAGTAAATATCAATACCCATTTGCTGTTTAAAAGTAAAGACCCAACATCACATTTCAGCTTTGTGCCATATTCAACTTTAAGATCCCTCTCTATGTTTTGGCCTTGTATTATACTAAGGTTAATTACAAATAAGATCTCTATTGTTTTAGCCTTGTGCCATGCTAAGCTTATCACCAAAAATAAAAAATGTATCTAAGTTATATGCAACGCCATCAGTGCAGCACCCACCCAACAAAAAAGAGGTAGAGTATGATACTAAACTACAAGTGGTGGCGAGACTCAAGTTCTAGGGTTTTGAGAAGTGTACAGTAATCCTTTCTTTGCCATGAACTAGGAGTTACAGTAATGAAAAAGTACTCCACAATTAAGCTCCAGCTTTTATGTTTGTGTAGTATTATAATGGTACAATATAGGATCACAATATTGTTAAGTGTCCTAGTTATGATACTAAAATGCATCTAAATAATGAGACTCCAGTTCTGGAGAGTATGGAGAACTTCTTTGGTGCCATTACTCCCAGATCCACTCTGACCAAAAGAGATACTACCTATAAGGGTCCCATAGACCTGATTGAAAATTACTGGTGTTAAATAAAACTACTTAAAACCATATAACTGTGCAAACATAACTATTATTGAATAGGAATAGTTACTTGAAACCATATAATTACTTGCAAATTATTGATATTAGATAGAAATACTTGAAAGCATGTAAGTGTGTAAATTATTTACAAGAATACTTAAAGTTATAACTGTTTACAAATGATTATCAATTAGAAATTATTTCAAATTACATGTAATAAAAAAACAAAACTATTTTAGCAGTCAATAACAGAACGAAAATAAAAATACTTATTTTTACGTACATTTTATCTCTAATATAAAAAAAGCGCCTGTTGCAGAGCAATAGTCACCAAGCTCAACTAGCTAGATCAGGGCTTCTCCAACTTTTTACTTGACACACCTCTTGTAACCAAATTTACCCCTTTAAATAAAATAAATTACAAAACAAAACTAATTTACCAGTGTTTAATACAATTTACATGAGAAAAGAATAATCTGTAAACTATAAATGCAAATGCAGGTTTAATTCTTGAATTAATGAGATGGGCGTCTCTGGTGGTATAATGGTTAGAAAGCTAGACTAGCAAGCCTACACAAGTGAGTTAGAGTCTCATTGGGTACTCCTTTCATATGGCCTTGTGCCACAAGTAAGCAAAAAGCTTAGTAATTTACTACTACTTAATGGGATGGATGGGTTGGTGGGCACTGGAAAGATCATGAATACAAGGTTTGATTTGGTTTCTTTGTTTTTAATGGCATATCAACCTTCAAGGGTTACTTAATGCCAAAGCTATCCTTATAGTAGTGATATTATTTAACCCTTACCTAGGGGAATAAGGGAGTTTGCACATTTCCCAAAAGTATTTGTGGAAATAATAGCATGACTGCAGTTTGAAGTCACTTACTTCAAGACTGCAATCCAGCTCTTAAGCCATTAAGCCACAGGGATAATAGTTGAAACCATTTATCTGGGTACAAAATTACTTACAATTAAAACAATATTTGATGTTTCTTATTCTGTATGATTGTCATTTAAAAAAAAAAAATCAATCAAATTTCTTTGCCTTTACAATGTACACTGAAAAACAAGATAAACTTTATATTCAAATTAAACAATTCACAATACTCATACGATGAAGATGATTTATTTTCAACTCATCTAGAGTTATTTTAGAGAATTGCATTCATTTAACATATACATTTTTTGTATAGTTGTTTAAGAGCTTTTTACACACAGCTATATGATTAAGTATTCCTATCTAATACAAATAATTAGTATACAGTTGTATGGTTACAAGTATTCCAATCTAATACTAATAATTATATGGTTTCTAGTAATTATTTCTATTTAATAATTAATTACTTATTTGCATTTATATGGTTTTAAGTAACTAATAATAATAATCCTTAGTAAACAATTAGAGCTTCAATTAACTTTTCTTGATAGAAATAATCTACATTTATATGATTTCAAATATTCATATTGAATAAAAATAATTTTTAAACAGACATAGATGGGACCCTAAAAGCTATCACCACTTTGGGTCAGGGTAGACCTGGGAGTAATGGTAATGAAAGGGTACTCTAGAACTGGAACCTCATCATCAGATGCAGTTTAGTGTCATATCCAGGACACACCCTTTTTTCAGGAGAGGGAGGATAGGGTATTACCCCTCAGCAAGGTTTCGTTGGGTTTAATGGCATATCAATCATTGTTGGTTATTTAATGCCAAATCCTGTTTTTACTTATACTAAAATGATTTGTAAACTCATTTTGTGGATATATTTCTAAACAAGCCTGAGTTAATTCTTTTGTACACAGATAAATGGTTTCAACCAGCTCATTGGCCTAGTGAGTAGAGTGTTTACCAGTGGTCTGAGAGACCAGGGTTCAATCTCAGGTCGAGTCATATCAAAGACTTAAAAAATGGTACTAGATACCTCCTTGCTTAACACTCAGCATTTTAAGATACGTATCAAGGGTAAAGTGGAGCAATCTAGGTAAAGGAGTAGCACCCTCCCCAAGACCTCATTGTAGTAGCTACTGAAAAGGGAGCCTTCGGGTCACCCTCAACGACGGTCGCCAACTTATTTCTATCCAACACAAATATTTCTAATTTCTATGAATTATTTGATTGCACAATGTATGACAAACAAGTCAATTAGACAGTCATTTCTTTACACACAGTTAAATGGTCATTTGTTTGCATTAAGTTTAAAATGTCAAACTGTTTGAGATAGATAGGACCCTATCAGGTGCTACCACTCCGAGTCAGAGCGGACTAGGAAACAATGGCAGTGAAGGGGTACTCCATATTCTCCAAAGCTTCAAGACTGGAGCCTCACCATCAGATGGTTTAATATCATTCAGGACACTCATTGATGACGGGGCATCTTACCCCTCTGCAGAGATGCAGTCAGTGTATTCTTCAGCCAAAGCTGACCAGGCTGGCTCTACAAGGATACAATCACCTCATTCTAAGCCCCATCAACAGGGTAGTAATTTACTAAGCCTTCCGCTGAGACTCAAACTCTGTCATGTTGGTTTGCTTGTCTAGCTTGCTAACCATTACACCACCAGAGGCATCCCAATGTAGAAGATGACAATTTGAATTTTCACACAATGATTTGAAGAGTAGTAATAATTAGTCACACTGATAATCAAAACAAAAAGAGACAATTTTTCAGAATATGTCAGTAAATTAAATTGTGAGGCTACTCATACTTGATTCGTAAATTAAAAACTTCTCAGTGCCTTATTTGAAAACTAATGAGCTTGGCAGAAAACTTTCACATTGCTTCTTTTGCAGGAAACTTAGTTCCAGGGGACTACCTCTGCCCCAGAGGCATTACCTATCTCTCTGCTAAAAGGAGTAAAGAGTAGATTTATTGCCCAGTACCTAGAATACCCCAGAAGAGGAATGCTAATAGAATCTAAGCAATTTTTTAAAACTTCACTGTAGAAGGCTTGCTTCCAGTTGGTTTGGTTTGTTGGGTTTTATGGCATATCAACCTTTGTAGGTTATTTAACACCAAATCCATTTTTATGTAAATAATCCGTTCTTTTTAAAACAATTCAGTTTAGCATAAGTACACAGTTTAATTGTCAAAAACATTTCTATTTCAAACAACTCAAGCAGTTATATGTAACAATTCAGTTAAGTGTAAATACAGTTTTAATGTCGAAAAACAGTTCTATTTGAAATGATTCAGTTAAGCATAAGCACACAGTTTAAATTTAATTGTCAAAAACATTTCTATTTCAAACAATTAAGTTTAGCATAAGTATGCTGTAAGTTCTATTTAACCCATAGATAGGGCCCTATCAGGTGCTACCACTCCGGGCCAGAGTGGACCTGGGAGCAATGGCAATGAAGGGGTACTCCACATTTCCCAAAGCTCCAGCACTACTGGAACCTCACCATCAGATTGTTTAGTGTCATATCAGGACACTCATTGGGGGGGGTCTTACCCCTCTGCAGAAGTACAGTCACTGTATTCTACAGCCCCAGACGACTGGGCAATACACAGAGTTAAATGTCAAACAGTTTTATTTCAGATAATTCAGTTCAGCATAAGTACACAGTTTAGACGTCAAAAACAGTTCTATTTCGAGCTTCCAGTTGGGCACACCCACATTAAAACCTGATCTCAGATCAGATTCTGGACTCATGAAGATTTGGATAAAAAGCTTTTGCTGGAAATTGTTACACATACGTTAACTTTTTGCTTTTTTTTTTTAAATGGCATACCGAAATGACCTATGATACACTTATATAGAAGAATTTATTTTTCAAAGAACTTTTTTTTTCTTTAAATTAAATTTCGTTTTTTGTTGAAACATTATTTATCCTGAATTTTCAATAATGAAACTGGGAATTTTTGTACCCACGATTTTGCATGCATTTATCCAAACTCACTGCTACAAACAGGATGTGACAAAAGGTCAATTCTAAAGTACAGCTGGTTTGAGTTCAGTTTTCCTTCTAGATTGGTTAAATCGGTCTGCCCTACTATTTACCTACAGCTGGGGAGAGAGAACATATGGATTCATGCCTTTCTCAAAGCTATTAGCAAGAAATGAAACACTAACAGTCACGTCCTGCATTTTAACTAGGAATTTTGTAATTAAGTGGAACTACTCTCCCATATTTTACTGATATATTTGATAAGAAAAAAGGAAAGAAAAAAATCGACTTTAAAAAAATATGCATAGAATATTTTTTTTTCATTCCACCATGTCCCATGATAAAATATTTTAATTCCGGGACTAAAAAAAAGTCAGTAGTATAAGCCAAAGTATTTTTTTCTTTATTTGTATTATTTTATTCAAAAACAGATATTCTAATCGAAAAATTTCAAGTATTATTAATTTTTTTAAATAGTTATTTAAAAATTGCATGATTTAAAAAAGTATATCTATTCCTACTATGAAATATTTTAATTCCGGAACGACAAAAAGTGTTATTTGAATAAGTATCAAACTTAACATTTTTATCATTACAATTATTATTCGTATTTAATTAATGTTTTATTCGACAAACATTTGGGTCGAAAAATTCTAAGTAATGGATATACAACAAATAAAGAAAGAATTATCCAACGAAATTCAAATATTAGTTGATTATCATATGTCAGCTTTTCATAAGAAGCGTGCAAGGAATTTACATGTGATCGACTACATTTGGTAAGAAAAAAATATCAAATATGTAATAATTCCAAATAAAAGAGAACATATCTTTAAAAGAACAACAAAATAAACGTTTTATAGTCATCTGTAATCTCTTCAAAAATAAATCATTTTTAACAATTTCAGGCGAAAACAGTCAAAAAAAAATTAGCACCTCGAAAATAACAACACATCAAAATCTCGACGTGGGAACGCCACGTAAGCATGAAAGAAACAAGGATCAAAGGGTCCAAAATTCAATATAACATAAATAATGGCACTAAAACGGTCTGACTACGAAAGGTCAGTACAGTTAACTATCAGTAATCATAGATAAAATAAAAACGTGTTCATATTTGCTTTTTGTTTAAGTTTTTTTAAAGAAATTCTTTACTTAACCGGCGAAATAGAAGAAGCTTACCTTTCGCCTGCACCGTCTCTAAGTGAACGCAGCAAAGGATACTGGGTAATTTTATTGGGGTTACCTTCACTGCGGGATGACTTCCACTGTTCTTTTCTTTTTGTTTTATCCAATTTTTTAATTAACGTTGTAAAACATTTCATAAATTATTTTTTTAATTATATTCATAATCATACAATATTTTTATTGATTTTTTTCGTTATTTTTTTAACTTGCTAAATTGTAAATTTCTTTGAATTTTAAATCCGTTAGGCTCAGTCTATGGCTGGGCCGAACGGGCAATGAGTACTGTTATTATTCGTGTATAACACGCATTTGTGTATAATGCGCGATCGTTACTTTGGGCTACAAAAATTCTGGAAAAAATTATCTCTCGTGTATAATACGCACTGACTTTTTATAATTTGCATCGGTTAAATTTTATCTAAATCAACAATTGTTCAACTTTTTATTTTGTTTGTATCTGTTGGGAACGAATAAATAAATGAAAAAAAAATTAAATTAAATTCTAAAAAAATAAATAAAAAGAAAGAAAACTATTAAATTTGCAGAAACTCCTCGAGGTCTATAACAGGAAAAGGAGATGACGCATAGGTAAAAGAAAAAAGAATTTCCTCTTGACAAAGGGGGCCATATTATCTTTCTCAATCAGGCAGTGACCGGCGGATTGATAACATCATGCTGGCGTGTTTGGGCACCACGCATACGTCTTTGGACGTAGCTTCGGTTAGCCCCTTTCACCCAGTAGCAGCTCTCTCTCTCTCTCTCTCTCTCTCTCTCTCTCTCTCTCTCTCTCTCTCTCTCTCTCTCTCTCAGCATTATGCTGAAATATACAAGACCCACAAATGAACTATAAACTAACTCTTACCGGACTTTGACAATCTTCCAAAAGAAAACTAACCCTTATGGAAGCCTGAAATACCAAATGAGGACAAATACATACATGAAACGATTTAACGTATTTTTGATACCTTAACTGGGGGATTCAACCATTTCAATGTATTCAGGAAAAACTCCCTCATCCACGGAATGGTTGTTGAACCCAGTAAATAAAGGAAAGTATAAAAGAAATGTTTTTGTCTCTTATCTGTTTTTGTCTTTTCTTTTGTATAATTCTTTTAGGACTTTCTTGGGCAAGGCATTACACCGACAAACTAACGTAGAGGTAACATAAAATAAAATAACCAAAATATGGAGTCAGATATCTAACGCCAACGCTACCAACGAAATACCAACGTTATACCAACGCAACCAAATTAAAACCAACGTAACATAAGCCAACCCCCCCACACACACACATCCATTCCAGTGGCTATTTTTCTGTTGTGGTGTAAAACAAAAGTATTTGTAATAATAATAGTTTAGACGATAGATATACCTTTATAGAATACACATTTCTTTAGTTTAAGATAAATCAACTCAGAACGAGTAGATAAGAATATTCCTTTAAAAAAGAGCCAAATCTCATTTACATAGAATTCATACTCTTGTAGAGAAGGGGAATTTTTCGTATTTTGGTTTGGCGCGCAAATTTAATTCGACACTTAATTTCACCCAATCAGGATGACCTATCCTATTCATCCGGACCTTTCATTTCCGGTCAACAAATCGGGTAAGCTGCCAAACCCAGTCTCTTTGGCTGGAGAACGCCGACCAGTGCAGACGTCACACTGACCGTTCTTCAATAGCGATGTTTTTTTTAGCTGGACAACGCCACCCAGTGCAAACATCTCACTGCGGCTCTAAAATAGCAGCAGCAGCAACATGGATACATGAGGGAATCCATCTAATTTATGGATTCCTTACGAGGAATCCCAGTTGAATATAAATTAGATGCATTCAACATGCCTCGCACAGGCACAACTTTAAGTCACCCCAAAATTGGCTATGTCGATCTGAGCATGGAGATAACGCCTACTCTCCCCAAATACCAGACACGAAGCTCACGGTGACATCCAAAGTTCAATTCCTACAACTGCAACAATATCTTTCGTCAAAAATGCAACGAACACAATCCCTCACACGTCCGATGACACACGCTGCCATCACAACCTTCTTAACTTCTCATAACTCAATTTCGCCTCAATACTCACAACCCTTCAAGAGTCTTGCAGCGCCAAAAGCAAACCCAATATTCCAAATAATATTCCAAATATTGCAAATAAAAACCTTATTCTGAAAACACCTTTCTACTTTCGCCATCTTACTTCTTCCTCCTCCTTTTATTTCTTACAAATTTGAACAACACTAAGCGAGGAAACAACACAACGTAAACACATACGTTACAACCTATCCTCGCTAACAAACAAACTTCCCCCTCGCAACCAACAGCTAAACCCAGTACACTCTAATATTTTTAAATCAATCAGCGAAGGTACACATAGAATAGAACATTCCAGAAAAAGCGGATCAAAATTTGTCACAAAAACAAAAATAGTTAGGTTCCAAAATAAATAAATAATTTCTGTGAATCTGATAGGTTAAGATAGGTCACTGGTTGCGTTTTCACCGACGTCCGCGCATTTAAACTTTATTTGACCTGTAATAAAATTAAAATATTTTACTTTGATCCACTTTTATTTTACCGAAAAGTATGAATAGTGCAGTTTCTTCGTTCAAAGGAGAGAGACCGACAGATCCGCAGACAGTCACATCACGGCTAGATAGATTGATGTCAGATGATCCGCTAATATACACAACGGTAGGAGAGTCGTCGAAAACTCATACATACCAGGACACACGCATATATATACTGTGACGTGGTATGCCACCGAGAGAGGAAAAGTAAGATTAATTTCCCCTACCCTTCTGTGTTTGAACCAACAAGCCCCAGGACTGACCGCTAAAGTTGTCAGAATCCAGGTCAAAAGCTACCAGCACTCCATGACCTATATTCGGTTGGACAGAGAAGAGAATGTAGGTCATTGTAGTAGCACGACCGGAGAAATAGAGGAAGAAGAAAGAGGCCAAATGATAGGCCAAAGCCTTTAGCGCCAAAAATAATACCTTTTCGTCAGAGGAAATTTGGAAAAGGATCTTTAGTTTGAGGACAAAAGTCGGCGTGAAAAGACGTGCTGACTTATAGTCAAAACTCCGGGTCCCTCGCCCTCAAAAAGCGTCTTTAGTTCTGGACAGACATTGGCAAGAGATGGACGCCAAGTTAGCCAAACTCCGGAAAAGAGTAGAACAGAATCTTTGGACAGAAGATAGCAGAAAGGCGCTTTCCGCCAGATGCTAGAGAAATGCCGATCACCCGTAAAAAAAAAAGGAACCTGAAAACTAGCCTTCGAAAAGATAAGTACAACTTAAACTGCTTTTCCTTCTACCCTTCCAAAATATTGGAATTATATGCATTCAGAAAAGGAAAGAGAGAAATTGAAAGGACTCGGTTTCGTCAACCGTAAATTAGAGAGTGTACTTAGATATTTTCTCAAGTAAAAGAAAGAAAAGAAAAAAAGAAAGAAGGAAAAAAAGGAGAAAGAAGAAAAGGACTGTTGAGAGAGAGACATTTGTGTTTAAGACTGTCTGCTGTTTTAATATCACCGGTACCTTAAAAAAGAAAGAAAGAAAAATAAAAAAGGAAGTGTTTCTTAAATCTCATAATTATTTGTTTGGTCGTCGCTTATTAAAGCTTTGTTACATTTTAAATGCTCCCTCATGTTGAAATCTATTGGTTATGTTGTTTATCTATCGAGTTGCCTTCTTTTGCACATATCTTTTTCAGCTTCGTATCGCTTTCATTTATTCTCCCTAAACGTCTTATTCACCCTAAAACCGTATAAGGGAATTTTTTGAAATTTGACTACAGTGAAATATATATTTGTTTTAACCTAGAAGTCCATGCTTTCCGTTATCCGAGGGGGTAGGAAAACGAAGGACTTGGTGGGGGTATGTGAAAGTGAAATTGGAAACCCCCTCGCCAGCGTTGGAAATGAGTCTAGCTCCAAATTAACCCCACATTATTTGCCCAAAATAGGAGTCTTGACTAGGACTTATTTTGCGGAGGGTCAAGTACCAGACTGCCCCTGACGTCACATGTGCATAAAATAAACTCTCGTCCTGAGATAAATATTTATGCATCGTCACAATACACATCCACTTATATGTAAGTACAAACCTATCTTCTCCCTTTAATTCGGACATACTCACTCATATATACACAATCAATTTGATTGGGAACATTCGTGTTATGATGTCAATTTGGTGTTTGTAAAGACAAATACTAAATAACATGTAACAATAAAAAGGGTTTATTTGGCTGGTAATAACAAGGTACAAAAGTCGCGTGAGTAGTAAGACTAGCTCAGCGTACTGCCCTATGTCAATTGATAGGCTTCGACTTAAAGCCTTCATTCATCAACTCCACAAGCAGAACAGTTCACTTTCAAAAGGGGTGGAAGGTTTCCTACACAATACCTCTCCCACGAGATTAATTCCACCCAAATTAATATCTTTGGGGGGGATCTGGACTTAAACGTTCCACCCTAGTTCGTTTTCTTTTACTTGTCCTTTTTTGGACAACCGTTTCGGGGAATGGTGGAGTTGGTATATCGAATAAATCATACAATACTTCCATTGGCTCTTCATTATCTTTACTCATTTCCTCAGTAAATCTTCTCCTCAATTGGTTCAAATGTCTTTTGTGTATCAATTTTTTACTTTTTACCATGTATAACATTTTACCAACTCTTCGGGTTATAACTCCATCTTGCCAAAATTCCTTCCCATTTTTGTAACTTTTGAGAAAAACTTTATCTCCTAGCCGGAAATATTTCATATTTTCCTGTTTCGTTCTGTTCTGATAACTCCTTTTATTTTTTTGGCAGCAGCCTATTGAACACAGATCTGATTTTCCTAGCGAACATCAGTTCTGCTGGAGACATCCCTGATATTCCGTTTGGATTTGGTGTTATTCTATATATGCTCAAACACTTCTGGATATTACCATCATCTGTACCGGTACCATTTGTTTTTAAGGGCTCTTTTGAAAGTGTCTACAAACCTTTCAGCCTGCCCATTTGACCTTGGATGGTACGGTGAGGTTGTGATGTGATCAATTCCCAGAGTTTTACAAAACGTCTTAAATTCACTTCCTGTGAATTGGATCCCATTGTCACTGACATTTTAACTCTAGTACTCCGAAACACGCAAACAGTTCTGTAAGAAAATATTTTGTTACTGTGGCAGTTGGTCTTTTGCACTTAAAATTTTCAGGCCATTTGGAAAAGCTATCCACAACTATCAAGTAATAGTTACCATTCATGGCTCCAGCATAATCTATGTGGAGCCTGGTCCATGGAACATCTGTTTTTGGCCATAGTGTGAATTTTACTGACGGCGCTTTCGCTGCCTGTTCACACCCTTTACAAGTTTTAACCACCTGTTCAATATCTTTGTCCATATTTGGCCAATAAGTATGACTCCTCATCAGGGCTTTCATACGTCCAATACCAGGATGCCCCTGATGAAATTCCTTCAAAATTCGTTTTTGTAACACCACCGGCATCACGACTCTTCCAGCATATAACAGTACTTCATCACATATTGAATATGCTGGTGAAGAAGTTTTATACTTTTTCGAAGTTACAACTTCTTTCATTTTTCTGATAAAAATGACGTTTTTTGCTTTTAATTTTATTTCATCTAATGTGACCGGTAATTCTTTTACTGTGTTATACATTACTTCAACCAATTCATTTTCTGCTTGTAACGATGCTATCACTGTATCGTCTACCGGTTCCGAAGACGTTGGGATCAGTCTAGATAAACCATCCGCATGACTTAATTTTTTTTATGATAAAAATTCCATTTTGTAATTATAGTTCAACAAAATGGTTCCCCATCGTTGTAACCGGTTTGCCGTATACGTAGGGATACCCTTTTTAGATCCATGTATTGATAGCTATGGGCGATGGTCAATCTGCAATATAAACCTTCTCCCATGTATAACTTATGGAATTTTTTATAAGCTTTCTTTCTCAATTTGAGAGTACTTCTTTTCTGCAGGTAATAATGTCCTTGATGCATGTGCCACTTGCTTCGTATTACCGTCTTTGAATTTATGAAGAATTACCGCACCTATTACGTACTCGCTTGTGTCCGATGCCATTATAATTTCCTGTTTAGGGTCATAATGTGTTAGTGCTAATTCTGACGTCAAAATATTCGTTATTTTGTCAAACGCCTTCTGACACACTTCTGACCACTCCCACTTTTCTCCCTTTTTAAGAAATTTATTTAATGGCGCCCAAAGGTTGTACATTTTAGGGATATATATACCATAGTAGTTTGCAAGTCCTAGGAACGCTTGTAGCGTTACTATGTTTTTGAGGGTTGGCATGCTTTTTATCGCTTCTGTCCTCGCAGGGTCTGGTCTTCTTCCATCAGAGTCGATTATCTGCCCCAAATACTTAATTTTACTCATGAAAAATTCACATTTTTCTACCCCAAGTTTGAATCCATATTCTTCAATTCTTTCAAAAACTTGAATTATATGTTCAAAATGTGTCTTTCGATCCTTACTCTTTATCAAAATATCGTCGAAATATGCAGTGGCAAAGTCCAAACCTGCCAGCATAGTGTCCATAATTTGCTGAAAAATATTAGGGGATACTTTTAAACCAAAAGGAAGCCAGTTAAATTCATATAAACCCTTGTGTGTGTTTATAGTCAACAATTTTGAACATTCTTCCTCGACTTTAACTTGGAGATAGGCATCTGATAAATCTGATTTAGAGAATATTTTTTCCTCCATTTAAACTTGTAAATATGTCTTCCGGTGATGGTAAAGGATATGTGTGGTCCCTTAAGCAATCATTTAGACCTGTCGAAAAAACGGCACGCATCCGAATTTTATTGTTCTTTTTCTTAACATACACCACAGGACAGGCCCACTCTGAAAATTCAATGTGTGAAATAACTCCTAAATTTTCGAGCCGTTCCAATTCTTTATCAATTTGTTCCAACGCACCAAATGGCACATTTCTTTTTCGCTTGAAAATAGGTTTCGCATTTTCCTTCACTTCAAATTTTGCCACCGTCTTTTTGCAAATACCCAGACGTTCTGAAAATACTCGTGGAAATTTTATTTTCAGATCTTTTATCATATTTTCTGTAACCCGATTTTTAAAAGAAGAAACATTAATTTTGTTGCAAAAAGAATTTATAGGGAACATCAATTACACTGACCGAACTTTCTTCAACATTGTAAGTTTCCTTGTTATATCTGAATAACAAATCTTTATTTTAAAGTTATTCAGGTTTTATTTTTCCAATTTTATTATTTGTTAGGGAAATTATTTGGGAGGAACACGCACAACCCCAAAATTTTGTTTTATAAGTTCACATACACCCAACACATCTCGCAACATCCTCGACATATCTAAGAGAAAGTGTCTGGTAAACTAAGTTCTTTGAATTTTCGTAGTTTGGTTGATTTTTCAGGTTTCATTTAATTTTAGTGGAATTTTTTTTATTAAGTTGACCTTTTGTCGAATTCTTGAGGTTTGTTTTTCTGTTGAATTTTAGTGAATTTTCTGTTTCGTCAACTTTTAGTTGAATTTCTCGGAAAGCTCCTTACCAATTTGGTTACTTTTTAATGGTTTATAACGGTAGGGCGGAACGCAAATGTTGATTTGGTCACCTTAACCGTTGTATTAACGAAAATAGAAGGAAGACGGAAATATCAAGTTCCCAACTTTTATTGTTCAGCTGGAGGCAAAAAGAAATTGTCCAAGTTCTTGGTTACATGAAGAGAGATGCAGAAATCTCTGTCTGATAAGAGTAGAGTTGAAAACTAGCCGGGCTCACGGCATTATTTGTTGAACAGGGGAATCCTCGGAGTTGTAATGAGCAACACGAAATATGTCAGACTAGTGTGTGTAAACGTCGCACACAAACAACTACTGGTCCAGTTATTCATAAACCAAGGAGGATGTGGGGTTTAAAGGCTTTTAGCGTCGAGGTCACCAATGTGGGGTTTAAAGGTATTTAGGAGGTCAGGGGCTAAGGGCAAGACTGTGTTGCCGTAAGATATCTGACTCCATATTTTGGTTATATTATTTTACCCCACGTTGACTGGCTGGCGCAATGCCTTGCCCAAAGAAGGTCCAAAAGAAATATACAAAAAGAAAGGGTAGAAACAGATAAGAGACGAAAACATTTCTTCCATACTTTCCTTTATTTACTTGGTGAATGGACTAACCAACGCTACGTCCCAAGACGTAGCGTGGTGCCCAAAACACCAGACAGCAAAGTCGGTGTTGTCGGTTCGACGTCACTACCCGAAAAAGAGAGGTCGGTTCACAGAAAACCTGAGTATTTATCTCTCTACACCGGCTCCAAATTCGCTACTCCAAAATTCTTCTAATTTTGGCGCGACTGCTTCCCATTGGCTACTTTACTGTCGCCCAAATCATAAAACCTGCTATAAACTTAATGTAAGTAAGAACGACTTATTTACGGACTCTGATAACATGAACATACACACATCTTTCAACAAATTTATAACGGTCAAATTAAATTACGCGCCAAACAAAAATTTCAATTTTCTTTCTGCTACATATTCTTCTAGACCAAGGGACCCTAGTTAAAAACAAATTAGATGATACACTCTAACAACTTCCTACCTTCTTTCCTCCCTAAGAGACTTGCCGCGACCTGCCGATAAACCTAAACATATCAAGTTACACGCCCGCTTTAGGACAATTATATCCGAGTACAACCGGAACTGACTAAGCCCTTTTTCTTTCTAACGACCTTGACATTTCGTTATAGCTAAAAAGAAAAAGATGAATTAAAATTAATAACATTTACAAAACACTTCGGCCAAAAATTACCTGATAAGACTTGAACTAATAGTCGTCGCCAGCCTATAGCAGGTTAGAAAAATACTTTATGGCTACACTCATTTTTTATCAAAGAATTTTATATTCACGCGGCTGGAGCTGTGTGTCACAGCACCTTCGTAATATCAGCAAGCCCTTTTCAACGCTTAAAGGGCGCGCTCCTGGCGAAGCTCATTAAGGAGGAATCCCGCATTCACCTTAACTTACAGCGTTGGCCCCACTTCTCGTGGTAGACCTGCCTTTCTTCCACCTACATAGGTATGCGCAAAGGTCCTTTTTAGGACCACAAGAGGTCGCTGTCTGCGTGTCAGAGCATCTCTGGCGGTCAGTAATGATCAGTCGAAGTAGACGGCCAGGCGGCAAACACGAAGATGGATTCTAAGACCAACCGGTCTTAACTCTCACTCGGTTCCGATAGTCCGATAAGCTGCGCAGCGCTAATGGCACGGTCCAGCCTTTAGCTACTCCTTCGCTATCTGCGCAGCGCTAAGATAACGCCCATCTTAGCCTCGGTCTTCTGGCCTGTCCGCACGGCTTTGCCCCGACAAAGCCTTCGCTCTCATCCGCACGGCTTTGACCCGACAAAGCCTTCGTTCCCGTCCGCTCGTCCGCACGGCTTTGACCCGACAAAGCCTTCGCACTAGTCCGCTCGTCCGCACGGCTTTGACCCGACAAAGCCTTCGCTCTCGTCCGCTCGTCCGCACGGCTTTGACACGACAAAGCCTTCACTCCCGTCCGATGCGTCCGCACGGCTAGGGGGGCCCAGCAAGGCCCTAGCCTTTCCTCGACCTCGACGCTCTTGCAAGGTACAACGCAGTCCACGTAACGACTCGCTGTTACGGACTGTTCTACTACTGCAACACCTGACTCACGTATGACCCGCCGTACGAGCCAGCAACCGGATCGATACATCCTTGGTTAACCACAACATACCGTCATAACCGGGGATATCGATCTACCAACCTCGACCGACCTCAACTGCCCGTGACGACTGTCCAGCTGTACCTGACGACTCAACCGACCTCAGCTTACCAGCATCAAACATCCAGCTGTATCTCTACGACTCGACCTACGCCAGCGACCCTCGTCGAACGCCCAGCTGCGAACATCTACAATGCGACTATACCAGCCAATGACATAACCCATTCTAGCTGAAGACTACATACAACCGCCACGGACATTTACATATACGCTTGTAAATACGACGAAATAAATTGTCATTTGTTATAACTATTATCTCACCTTTGTCCCTTCCTATTGTTTTGGCTGTTCTCATTCACATAATTCATTTGCGGGGTCGACATACTTATCGGCTCCGCAACAGACTCTCAGCATACCAGCGTGAACCCTTTACTTCACTCTGCCATTAAAACCTTCATTTAAAACCATTTATAGCGATGGGGATATTATTATTATTATTATTAGGTTTTTAGGTTTAAGTTGGTTTTTCGTTGGTTATGTTGGTATTACATTGGTTGCGTTGGTAATACGTTGGTTGTGTTGGTATTACGTTGGTTGCGTTGGTATTTCGTTGGTTGTTATCCCCTCACTAAATGTTGATGGAAAATAAAGGTGGTAGAGAAGGACGAAGACGTCGTTAGGTTTTATATGAAGGTTTAATGTCTTGTTACTGTAAGATATTGTCTTTTATGGCGTAATACTAGGTTGAGTCAAAATTTTTTCAGTATGATGGAATAATAAAGTAAAAAAAAAATTTAAAAAAAAAAAAATTTCTAAAGAACAGATTTTTCAAAAGAAACCTCGTCTTTTACAACTTAAATACCGAAAATTTTATCAAAATCCAATTATTAGCCGATTTGGGGTGAATTTTTAAAAAAAACGCTCTTTTAGAAGATACGTGTATTATTATTCAAATTTTTAATATAATGAAAATAACTATATAATACTGATTAGGTTCCTTCAGTTCTTCCTAAATAGAAGTATCAACATAATCATGAACCGCTGTTACAACCTGTTCACAAAAAGTCTTTTTTACGACCATTAGTATATCATCCTTTCCGGTTACCGATAGCAGTAATTCAGAGTTATCTACCTTATCTCAAATTTGCTTGATCTCCGCCAGAGGTCGTTATTATCAGTCCTTTTTCACTCATTCAACATGGCTTCCGTAAAAATGGAGAGAAGCAAGCTTAAAAGAAAAATGCCTGAAAATGCTGCCTTAGAAGTAAATGAACAGAAGGAATTCGTGAAAAAAATAAAGAGAACACCCAAAAAAGTCGTAAGTATATGTATTTTTTAAGTTCATTTATTCTTTACAAATTGATCGTAAATATCAACTTTCCTTTTCACCATAACACCACGTGTTACTATGAAAAATATTTTGTTTTTTTTTCTTCAAAAAACAAAATAGTTTTCATTAAAAAACGAAAAACAAAAAAAACTGACTTTAAGACCTAACAAATTCCAATCTCAGACTATAGACAGATTTTAAGATATAACAATCTGCTGTATAAATATGTTAAATTCCTATGACTACAAGTATACGTTTTATTTAAATATGCGAGATATCTCCATGTAATTTTGACAAAACAGCCTAAAAGTTGTGTAAAAGTTATTTTTATCGCCATAATTGTAATCTTTGTCTCATTATTAAGGAGAAAGCTTGGACAAAATCATTATCTTATATATAAACGGAAATATTTGTTTTTGAAAAATTGTTTATACGTGATAATCTACACAAAAAAATTGGGGGCAAGTTTATTATTTTATAAGAAAAGTTTGTTAAAGTAAATTTAAGTCTATCACGTCCTCTTATTTTTAACTTTAACTCAACAAAATTGACTTCACATAATTTATGTATCTCTATTTTACATCCGTAAAATCGAATTTGTTTAAATCTGAGTTAATTTCGGTTTTTCCTATATAAATTTATTAGATACTCATTTTATTATAAATTCGAACGAAATTCTTATTGCACCTCAGTTAATCAATGAAATGTATATTGTTGGATTCATGAACTTTTATTCTGTAGTGAGATCACCGTGGATTGATAAAAAAAAATTCTCTTGTGTCAAACGTGGCTTATGGACTTTAAAAAACGAGATTGTAACGATGCTAAAACCTGTTTCGGTTCGCAGTGTGTACCACTTCTAAATTCTATTTTTTTTTTTTTTCTGAAGAAAACATTTTGCTTAGTTTTGATAATATTTTGATTTTACGAACGTAAAATAGGAAATTACCCAACATTATGATAAAAATTCATTGTGTCGATTATATAAAACCGAAAATATTTGTTTTAAAAATGATTTATTCATGTAAACAGTATGTGTGTATACGAAAATAAGTTTTAAGCCTAACACTTAAATTTTTTTTAAATTACCTAAAATCTTTATTTATTTACAGGGGAAAAAGTGTATTTTGTAAGACAAGTTTGTGAAAGTAAATTTGAATCAATTAAATCCCCTTATTTGCCTAAATTTCTGAGATGAAGCCTGATAATTTTTATCACTTAGAATATTCGGGCTATTGTGTTTATCTTCACAATATCTCGCCCGATATGCCCCTCGGCCTTCTTCAGGTGTAGTTTGTCGAACTCATGAATAAACACAGAACCCCGAACTTAACCCTTTATTTAACCCACGGGGTAGATTGTCATAATTATGTTAACCAGTTGAGCTATAGTAAGTATTCTTTGTTATCTTTAAAAAAAAAATAAATCCCCTTATTTTCAACTCTCAGGTCCCTTTTAAATTAGAATGGTAATACCTGTTAAAGTTCTATCTATGGGTTGAATAGATCTATTTGAAAATGATTGATGACCTTAGTCGGCTGAGGAAGGGGGCTGTAGAATACACTAACTGCATCTTTGCAGAGGGGTAGTAAGACTCCTCCAACAAATGTCCTGGGTATAACATGAAACCATATGATGATGAGGCTGTGGAGTACCCCTTCATTATCATTGCTCCCAGGTCTACCCTGATACAAAGTGGTAGCACCTGATAAGGTCCTATCTATGGGTCAAATAGAACTGTTTGACATTTAAACTGAGTGCAAACAAATGACTTATGCTTAATTGAATTGTTAGAACTAGAAGTGCTTGACCATGTGTAAACAAATGACTGATGTTTTATTGAATTGTTGGTGATACATAGCAATACTTGGAACCATTTAACTGTGCGCAAACAAATAAGTAATGTTGAGAATTATTAGTGGTCAATAAAAATACTTGCAACTCTTTAACTGTGTGCCTAAATTGAATCATTGGTATTACATCACAATACTTGGAACCATTTGACTGTGCAAATGAATGAATAGTATTGAGTAGAATTATTAGTGCTAGTTATAATTGAAACCATTTAACTGCATGCAAACAAATAATTAATAGTAAATAGAATTATTCATGTTAGATAGAAATACTGGAAACCATTTAACTTTGTTAACAAAATGAGCTCAGTCCTGTTTACAAATGTTATCAACACAATGTGTTTACAAATCATATATATTTGATATATATGTATAAAGAAGATTTGGCATTGAATAACCTACAATGATTGATATATCATAAAACCTAACCTATGTATAAAGAGGATTTGGCAAGAAATAACCTACAATGATTGATATGTCATAAAACTTAACCTATGTACTCAGAGAATTTGGCATTAAATAACCCACAGTGCCTGTGGTGTAATGGTTATCGTCGTAGGAAATGAACACAATGACACGAGTTCAAATCCTGGACGTAACTGATTGCATTTCACATAGCACTAATACCCTTGGGAAAGGTATGAATCCAATTATTCTCCCTCCAGCTATGGGTAAAATAGTAGGACAGACTGGGTTCTTCAGCCTTGGTGAGGCAACTAGTCTAGGAGAAGGAAAACTCTAAATTCAAAACCTGTTAAACTCCACTTAAAAAATGACCCTGTGTCATATCCTGCCCGAGCGGAGGGGTTGGTAAATATATGAATAACCTACAATCATTGATATGTTATAAAACCCAACCTAACCAAAGTTACTGGTGGGTGTTTGATAAGGATTCTTAAAACTATGTAACTGTGTAAAGAAATTATTATTGAATAGGAATAGTTTCTTGAAACCATATGATTGCTTGAAAAAAAAAAAGATTGACTTCTGCGTCAAATGACCCATCCATGGTTGATGTTGCATAAAAGCAGTTAACCAACCTTCTTGTGATTTCATAACTTCCTAGGAATAGTAAATATTAGAATGTATCTTCTTTATTGTATTATGTTTCAGATGATTTAAAAGTGTTTTTTGTGATTACAATACTAAAAAAAAAAAGAGTGTACCTTGTCAGTATGGAAAAGATTTCAAGACAGTGGTGATAAACAGGTGGAGACTGTTTGAAACAATGTCAGTTTTGTTTCTCTAATAAAAGTACTTCCATAAGTGTTAACATCTTTTTAACCACTCAACAGTAGACTAAATTGACTATTTTCTGGATATTTGGATTGAATGTTGTAAGTTTGTTAATTATAATAAACAATACCGAGGGCAGAATTTCACTAGGAATCTTTTTATGACCTCTATGTTAGAAAGACTTTTGACATGCATAAATATATTCTGATTTTGCACTCAGACTGTATGTATCTTAATACTATGAGCCATTATTTAAAAATGGACATGTATAGATGTACGTTTTCTTTTTTAAGTAGAGGACTTATATTGTGAATTGAATTACCATGACCAGAAAATCCGGCGAACACTTGCACACGACATATGGAAACACTGGACAGCTGTTTGCCGGATTTTCTGGTCATAGTAATTCAATTCACTATATAATTCCTCTACTTAAAAAAAGAAAATGTACATCTATTCCCTTGCCCTTGAGGTCATAATAATTACGCGGGTGCGTATTTCCAATCCTCTTGGGAAGACGTGGCTCTGGTGGTGACCGTGTCTTCTGTAAAGAGTACGGATGTAACTTGCAAGACACATTCAGGTTAATTGGCCACGCAATTACCATGACTAGTTAATTTGGCGTCACTTTTGTGCGATATGGGTTGGTGGCTCAGTTGTAGAGTTTCGGCTCTGCAATCTCTGGTCGCAGGTTCGATATCCAATGGTGGAGATCATGGTATACACTGCTGATGAGACCTAATAAGGTCAAAACAGCTGTCCAGTGTTTCTGTATGTCATGTGCAAGTGTTCGCCAGATTTTCTGGTCATGATAATTCAATTCACAACATGTACAGATTCCATCAACTTTTAAAAAGATTTACCTCAAGACTATTCAACATGTTTTCATATATGTAGTAATTAAATTTAAAAAAAGAACATTTATTTTGAACTTAAGAGCTTTTTGAATACCAGCTATGGCGTATTACATATAAGAAATAGAATCTCTCTTTAGATGTTAAACACGTATCATATCATTTAAATTTTTCAAAGACAGATCTGTTGAATTCTGTCCCATACATTTTTCCAAAATGGAAAATTTGACAAAGATCTTAAGATTATTCAAATTTCACACATTGTAGTCACACTTAAAAAAAGTGCACAGAATCGCCTCGTCAGTGATGTTCTTGGGGTTCTTACAACTTTCGGGTCTTCCAACATTATACTTGCTTTACCAAGTGACCCTACCGAAACTATTGTTCTAGCCGCAGTAAAAAGTTCGCCAAGCACGCAAAATCACACAGTTCACACCTCAAAAAAAAGAAAATTTTTTTTTTTAAATGCTACTGCTAATGAGTTTTTAAAATGGAATTGGCCAACGTCACTTCCTTCCCAGTCGCAACAAATTATAAAGGTAAACAAACCACTTACTCGTCTTTTATCTATATCTCGTATGAGTACACTCACATGCACTGAGCCAGGATTGGATCAAGATAACAGGTAAAATCCTCCTGACAAATAAGTCTTTACTAAAAAAAAAAAAAAACAACCCAGGAAACTTTTTTCCTCCCTACCTTCTTTATCATATTTACCAACCCCTCCGCTCAGGCAGGATATGACACAAGGTCAATTTTTTAAGCGGAGTTTAACAGGTTTGAATTCAGAGTTTTCCTTCTCCTAGACTAGTTGCCTCACCAAGGCTCAAGAACCCAGTCTGTCCCTACCTTCTTTATGACGATAAGTTAGAAAAAATAAAAACTTGAGGAATTTCTTTGCCAGACAGTCATAGTAAGACGCTGACAGTCATAATACGAGTTGATATAATCTTAGAGGTAACGTATTCTTGATACTGTACGCAATGAAATTTTGTCTTTTTTTTTTTTTCTTTACCTTTTTTTTTTTTCCTTTTTGTTTCTATATGACTCTATTATATATCAGAATAATTCTGAGACTATCCTTTATCATGTAGTTGTTGCTTCTTTTTAAATTATGATATAACTTGTAGATAGCCAAACAACTTATTTTTAGTTTCTATACTGCTTTTATTTTTCAAATGTTTTTTTATATTTTGTAATTTTATTTTTATTTTTTATTTTTTTGCTTTTTGTTTTTTTTTCTTTTGATGTAAACTTTGATCAACAAAACCAAAGCTCTTAAAATTATCCAAATTTCACAAATCTTGTATCAAAATAGTTTTGTGACTATCCCCAGCCACTCAGAAGATGCCCTCTTTTTATTTCCATTGACTTTGCTCAGTGGTATTTTTGCTTCCACTTGTTGAAGAATAAAAAAGCAGAATCCTGGTTGCAGTTTGATGGGTCTTTTAATTGGTTCTATTTCAAGAATATTGATAAAGATTGACCACTTTGCTTTTTATAAAGGAACACAACGTATAAAATTAAGTCTTAAAAAAAATTCAAGTATTTTTATTTTCTGGTAATAAAAAATAATTCAATGGATAAAAACTCATAAAATTAACATATTTGGAAAGTCTATTTTATTTTATTTTCAACTTTATAAATATTTTAATGATAAAACCAGAAATAAGTGATAAATTACAAATTGTGAATGGGTTATGGTGCGAATTTGTCAATGTCAGTTTAAAATGCACTATAAGTTAGGAATGATACATGTAGGTTATTGTTTTAGAAGATGATAAAAACAATGATATATGTATAAGTATTATTTGGTACAGTTAAACCAGAGTTGGGAGTAATTCCATCAGGACAAGAAAACTATTCAAAAGTGAACATTTAAATTTTCCTGGTAAAGAGCTCAATGTAACAGAAATTACAGAGCAATAACATTATTGCTAAGTGATGTACTCTTATGGACCCCCACACATCGCCGTGCAAAAGCAGGATGATCAGCACGAACATACATTCAGCAACTATGTGAGGATACGGGATGTTGTCCTGAAGACCTGCCTAGGGCGATGAACGATAGGGAAAAGTGGCGAGAGAGGGTCAGGGATATCCGTGCTACCAGTACGACATGATGATGATGATATATATTTTAAATATGTTCTATCATCGTTTTTATTATCTTCTGTTATATCCCTTAGAAACCCACCAAATTTCATATATCAGTCCACATGATAACAATGTAATAATATTTTCAAAAATAAGAATGCTGAATATGCTATTACGAATCTTTCTTTTTATACACACTTTCTTTTCTCCGGGCCATTGGCTTAATGAGTAGAGTGTTTGCCAGTGGTCCGGGAGACCGGGGTTTAATCTCAGGTCAAGTCATGCCAAAGATTTAAAAAATGGTACTTGATGCTGCCTTGCTTAACACTCAGCATTATTAGGTAGGGATCAAGGGTAAAGTGGAGCAATCCAAGTAATGTTGTAGTAGCTATTGAAAAGGGAGCCTTTAGGTTCCCCTCGACTACGGTCGCCAACTTTACCTTACTTACTTTTTTACTCTTTTCTCCTGTTATTTTATCAAACATCCTTCTCTATTTTAACAACATTTTTTATGAATTCATGAAGAAGGTTATTTCAATGGAAGCGTTCAATGACGACTTTTATAATAAATTCATCAAATTTTAGATTGTTTTGTTTTTTTCAACTTGATTCATACAGTTGGATTTATTTCCTTAACTACTTCCATATATAATCTGAGTAGTATGTTCAACCTTGATATTTTCATATTTCCACATATACAGAAAATATTCCAGTATTTTAGACCAACAAAATAATCCTTTTTTTCAAAATTTTTTTGGGAATGTCCTGTTACACTAACAATCTTCTGTCTAGCACTAGCTTATTGTGCATTTGGTGTTGTTGTCATAATACAATCCTGTTCTTAACATTGGGATAAATTCTTTTCTTTTGCAGACCGTAACACCAGGCGTTGTTTATGTTGGACAAATTCCGCATGGATTTTATGAAAATCAAATGAGAGAATTTTTTAGCCAGTTTGGAAAGGTCAGACGCCTTCGACTTTCACGGAGTAAAAAGGTATTTCATTCCTCCCACCTATTTTTCATTGTCTGAAGTACAAAAATTATCTGCACAAAAAAAAGGAATTGGCAAATCGATTATGAATCTACTTCTCCCTGTGCTTGTTTCCATTGCCAGATATCTTGATAAAAGGTTTCATTAACATGTGATCGGGTTTTGATAAGAAAGTGTGGGTGGGTGAGCAATTGGGAAACCACTTTCCTCTCTATCATGCCATCCTGGACGAGACTGATAGCATTTCACATAGCACTAATACCCTTGGGAAAGGTATGAATCCAATTATTCTCCCTCCAGCTATGGATAAATAGTAGGGCAGACTAGGTTCTTCAGCCTTGCTGAGGCAACTAGTCTAGAAGGAAAACTCTGAATTCAAACCTGTTAAACTCTGCTTAAAAATCGACCTTGTGTCATATCCTGCCCAAGCGGAGGGGTTGGTAAATAGGATCATGCCATCCAGATTGTAATAACAATACAAAAAAAGTTTAAAATTCTAACTAAGCATTTCTCCTGGTAGGAGTGAAGTTAGTGGATTTAGAGGAGGCAGTGATCAAATTTATATGGGAGGACATTTAGAAGTTTAAGGGGAATGGTGAACAAATTTGTATAGCATCATTTGGGAGATAAAGGTAAGGGAAGTCCTATATACCGGAAGAAGGAACAAAAGACAATAACATGCGCATTAAAATATCTCTTTTTATTTATTATTTCATCATCATGTCATGCCGCTAGTACGGATATCCCTGACCCTCTCTCGCCACTTCTCCCTATCGTTCATCGCCTCTGGCAGGTCTTCAGGGCTACATCCCGTATCTTCACATAGCTGCTGAATGTATGTTTGGGCTGGTCGTCCTGCTTTTGCCCGGCCATACGTGGGGGCCCATAGGAGTACATCACTTACGAGCTCGTCCCTGCTTCTCTGGTTTGTCTGACTTGGATAGTTTTCGTGATGGGAGGCAGGTGGCCGTATAGTTGGTGCATTGTGAGGTGTTGCCGCTAGGACTTGTTCAATATTGCTCGCATCATTCTTGTGTAATCGCCATTTAGCTTCTTTTCCAGCTGTTTAGTTAGCGTCCAGGTAGTGCATCCATACAGCAGTATCTATATGACCGCTGCCTGGAAGAAACTGCATTTCATTTTATCGGTCAGGTCTGATTTCCATATGATCAATAGCCTATCGATAGCTGTCCATGCCTTGGTTAGCCGTGTGTCGATGTCCTTTTCGGTTGATGAGACGCTGCTTCCTAGGTAGGTGAATTTGTCTACTAGTTTCAGAGAGGTTCCGTCTAGTGTGGAGATGTCGCCTGTGTGATTATAGCACATATATTCCGTTTTGTGTGCATTGACATGGAGGCCAATGCCTGCGGCGGCTCGTTCCAAACTATGCAGTAGTGTTTCGGCTTAGTTGTGTGTGTTTGCCAGAATCTATTATGTAAGGTACAAAATTAGTTAGCAAAATAGTTGAATGAAGAGAAAGTTGGGATAAACAGCGAGCTGCTAAGATTTACACCTTAATCTTTTTCTTATTATCTATTTGGCCACATTCTCTTGTCTTCTATCTGGGAACTTTTTCAGGTTGTCTCGGATTTATCTCAGATTTCCATGTCCGCTTCTGTTCTTATAAATTAACACAAAGACTTTCTCCCAACGAGTGTTCTGGATATGACACTAAACAATCTAATTGTGAGGTTCCAGTAATGATGGAGCTTTAAGGGATGTTGAGTACACCTTCATTACCATCGCTTCCCGGTCCACTCTGGCCTGGTGTGGTAGCACCTGATAGGGTCCTATCTATCGGTCAAATAGAACTAAACTGAATTGTTTGAAATAGAACTGATTTAACGTTTAACTGTGTGTAAACAAAAAACTATACTTATACTAAACCCACCATAAAGAACGAGTTAACTCTGTTTCCATATGTCCTGTACCCATGCACGGAACTAAGTATACCAGCTTTCTGCACAGTAAGGATTAATATCACGGTTCATTAAACTAAATCCAATGCAGAAGATCACATTTTTTATTTAAAAACAGAAATTGAATTGAAATATTGCAGTTTAGATATTCACAACTTCTTTATCAAATTTGGAACTGAATATTGCAAAACTTACTGCTGGTTACATTATACAATGAGTAATATTATAATTATTCGTTTTTTTTATTCACATTAATAAAAATGACCCTTTTTTTGCATTAATAATCAAAATAACAACATTATTTGCATTCATTTAAATTCAATTACAACCACTACATTTTAGAAAATAACATGCAGATACTGAGGTCTATTATCTTACTCATCTAGATGCTTTGAGTTGTACTTGTTGACCCGATATACCCAGTGAAACAAAATCACTAATACCTGCAACATAGAGTTTATTGATTATAATCATTGTTGTAGGTATGACATTAAATTGCATCTGATGGTGAGACTTGAGTCTTGGAGTTAGAAGAATATTGAGTAGCTCTTTGTCATTATCCTCAGATTCACTCTGATCGCAAGTGGTAGTACCTGTTAGGGTATCATGGGTCAAATAAAACTGCTCAATCCTTTACTAGGAATTATTAGTGATATTTACAGAATTATTAGTGTTAAATACCAATATTTAAAACCACCTAACAGTGTGCAAACAAATGGTTTATTTAAAAATAGTGTTACCTACAGACTGTTTTGCTTATAAATCATGTATATTTAATGTGAGTGTGTATATATATATATATATATATATATATATATAAAAAAGCATGTTTTATTAAATTATACAGACAAAATTTGTCTTAATTATTTAATGAAAAATGCTTAAATGATCAACTGCTACCTAACTACACACACACACACACACACATATATATATATATATATATAAAAGCATGTTTCATTAAATTATACAGACAAAATTTGTCTTTATTATTTACTGAAACATGCTTAAATGATCGACTGCTGTCTTACTACTACTACTACTACACACACACACACATATATATATAAAACAGGATTTGGCATTAAATAACCAACAAGGTTTGATATGCTATATAGCACAATCAATTAATTACAACAGATCACAAACTGTTATTTTCCATGACATTCATATTATGTAGTGTTTTTATAAATATTGGGAAAGACTATATAACGCACTTAGTTTGCGGATATAGTTAAATTTACTGATTGATAGTCATGGTTATTATTTATATTCTATTGAATTCTTCTTTCAAGCTGTAGGCATGTCAGTACTGCAGTATGGTTGCACCACTTGGACCTTCAATAAAATGGTTGAAGAAAAAGCTAGATCGGACCTTCGTAAGGATGCTGTGTACTGTCTTGAACAAATCCTGGAAACAGCATCCTACAAAACAACAGCTGTATGGCCACTTACCTTCCATCTCACAAACCAGTAAGATAAACAGGATATGCTGTAGAAGTGAGGGTGAACTTATAAGAAAGGTTGTCTTATGGACTCCTACTCATGGGCACACCAGTGTTGGTCAATATAATCCAACTTTTTCTTCATGAAAGAAAAAAAATGAATGGAAAAGCATAATTTCTGATGTTAATATTGTTATAAGATAATATTTGCTGTAATTTATACTAAATGAATTTTAAGGAGGAGAATACATTTTTAATTTTGCATTGGTCTATATTTTTACTCACAAACTTGAACGGCAAAATATAAAATTTAAACGATTTAAGTCATCTTTGATTCATTTACCAGAAAAATAAATTTAGAAAAATAAATCACTTCATTTTTTTATCTATCTTAATCATATTTACCAACCCCTCCGCTCGGGCAGGATATGACACAAGGTAAGCAAAGTTTAACAGGTTTTCCTTCTCCTAGACTAGTTGCCTCACCAAGGCTGAAGAACCTAGTCTGCCCTACTATTTACCCATAGCTGGAGGGAGAATAATTGGATTCATACCTTTCCCAAGGGCATTAGTGCTATGTGAAATGCAATGAGTCTCGTCCAGGATTTGAACTCATGTTGTCGTGTCCGTTTCCTACAACGATAACCATTACACCACGGGCACCTCCTTTTTATCTATCTTAATGGATTTTTTTTTCTTCATCTAAATTATATATTTTTTCTTATTTTACCTACCTACCCTCGGGTTTGGCATGTTGGATTGGAGTTAGTGATCTTAGACCAAAATTGACTCAATAGTTAAAAGATGAAAAGATTGTAAAATGGAGTTTTGCAAAATTTTCTTGTACTACTGTTTGTTTTTTGTTTTTTTTTCATATAATGTCTGTATCAATATATTCAGTAGCAGCTAGAAACTACAGAAAGTGGGAAGACAATTTGGGAAAATATTTGTATTTTACAAAAAAGAAAAAGACAAATGGCTAGACATTTACAAGAAACACACTTTTTATTGGCTGTGTTATTATTTATTAGTGACAATCTATTCTCCCTTTCTTCTGAAATATGCATAATCAAAAGCATAATAATCTGTTTTTTTTTTTTTTTTAAGTTTTCAGAAAAGATTTGTCTCCCTTTAGTTATGCTTTTTATATCATTTCTATTGCAGAATTCCATAGAAAAAATATCATCCAATAAAAAAACACACTCATTATTCAGATTGAATCCTTTTTTTATCTGTTATGTTTATTTATTCTGTATTTTTACATTAACATCTGTACCGGACATTGGCCTAGTGGTTAGAGTGTTCACCAATGGCCTGGGAGACTTGGGCTCAATCCCAGGTTGAGTCATACCAAAGACTCAAAAAATGGTGCTTGATGCCTCCTTGCTTAACACTCAGCATTATAAGGTACGGATCAAGAGTAAAGTGGAGGAATCCAGGGAAAGGAGTAGCGCCCTCCCCTACACCTTGGTGTAGTAGCTATCAAACAGGGAGCCTTCAGGTCACCCTTGACTATGGTCACCAACTTTACTTTACTTTTTACATTACCAAAATCCCAGTCACCTGCACTGAGTCGAAGAGTTTCATCTATAAATGTCAATTTTAAACTTCAAAAAAAAAATCGCCCTGTCAGCTGGGGCTGTAGAATACGCTGACTGCACCTCTGCAGAGGGGTAAAACCTCCCCAACGAGGCTACCTGTTGGCCGTGGGTGGCGACCCGTGATGCTTAAGGACGGGATCCTGGTGGTTGAGCAGTACTTGGCCTGAAAATCGAGTGGTCAAGTCTCTTGCAACACACCACTTTGGCCCTTACTGGGCTAGACGGGCGGTCGGAGAGGCCCGATCCGATCAATCGGCTGGTCATGACAGTACTCTCTTAGATTTTTTTTTTAAATCTAAATGAGCACGATGGCTATAGGGTCAATCATGCTGTGGAAAGACTTGTAGTCCTTTTTGTCCCTGGGGAAGTAGTTATCTTGGGAACGAAAACCCAGGGACAAAAAATTAATTCGTCTATCACCAGCATGAGTATACTGAACATGTAGCCCTGGTGTTGCTAGGCGAATGGGTTTCCCCCTAGGCACATCCCCATGTGGGGCTCCGAGGTGTGTGGGGAGCATGTTCAATGAAACTCATCAAACACTTTTATGGCTTCTGTTAAAACAAAAACCCAAGCAAAAAGACCTCATATTGAATGTGATTCAGACAATGATGAGCCATATCCAAGGTTCATCATTCTAGAATCAAAAGAAAAACTACCGCTGACAAAACTATCCCCCTTCATCATAGAAAAAAGTATTTCAGCTCTAATAACACCCAAAACCGTAAAAAACTTGAAAAACGGAACCATCCTTATAGAGGTGACAGAAAAAAAAACAAGCTGAAATAATATTAAAGCAAAAAAAATTCCACAACATAGACATAAAAGCTTACCCCCATGAGAGATTAAACACCTCTAAAAGGGTGATAAGAAATGGAGAGCTATCATTATGCTCAATAACGGAAATTAAAAATGAACTAAAAAAACAAAATGTAATAGACGTCAAAAGGATCACAATCAAAAAACCAAATGAAATAATTGAAACCAATACCTACGTTTTAACCTTCAATAATCCAAAAAAACCCTTAGAAATGAAAATAGGTTATACAGTGGTTGAAGTTGAGACATATATCCCTAATCCTAGAAGATGTCATAACTGTCAGAAATATGGACACCTGAACGAGCACTGCACAAGAAAACAAGTGTGTGTTAAATGTGGAGAGCAGGAACCAAACCACATAGAGGAATCCTGCAAAAACAGCTTAAATTGTAACAATTGCAAAGGGAATCATAGAGCAGACTCAAAGTACTGCAAAATCTGGGAAAGGGAAAAGGAAATTATCAAAATGAAAATCACCAAAAACATCACCTTTCCTGAAGCAAGAAGACTTATAGAAAATCCCTTTAACAAATTAACTTTCTCGCAGGTAACCAGAACTCCCTCAAACCAAGTAGAAAACAAAGCAAAAACACAAATAAAAACAATAAAAATAGAAGAAGAATTAACAAATTTAATAAATGACCTACATGAACTAATCAAAACCCTTAAAACTATTATACCCAATGTAAAACTAACTCCAACTGACAAATCAAAAAACATCCCTTCAACCTCTAGCCAAAAAAATGAAATGCTAACGATCAAAAACAGAAACCGATCAACCTCAAGAACCAGAGAAAAAGAAGAAAAACAAAAACCTACTCAACACACCCCTACAAAAACCAAAAATAAATCCAGAAACATAGAAAGTATGGAAACCGAAATGGACTCGACACCTAAAATTTGAAAATACGAAAATTAAATAATACACCCCAAACCCAAGACACACACTACATAAATAGTTTTGGCCAAATACCAAAATACCCACAAGATAATCCAATGGAACTGTCGTGGCTACAAGGCAAATTACAACGAACTCCAGCTGTTAATAACTGAACAAAATCCTACCATTATATGCCTCCAAGAAACATTCCAAAAAAGCAATGATAAAACAAATATGAAAAATTATGAGCAATACGACTACATACATGACACGGGACTAAGAGCTTCAGGTGGTGTATCAATCCTAATAAGGAAAAACATTCCCCAAAGCAAAATCAACATCAGCACACCCCTACAAGCAGTAGCAATTTCAGCAACTTTACACAAAACCACCGCCATCTGCTCTATATACATTCCATCTCAAGACCCTATAAACGAAGAACAGCTAAATAACTTAATAAATCAACTCCCTAAACCATATATATTGATGGGAGATTTCAATAGCCACAACATTTTGTGGGGAAGCAGGACAACGAACAAAAGAGGTCAGACCCTTGAAAAAATCATTAATAACAACAACCTATGTCTCCACAATCAGAAAGCTCAAACCCACCTAAGCTCATCCTCAGGTACATTCTCTGCTATAGATCTAACACTCAGCGATCCAGCCACCTTCATAGAATATAACTGGAGGGTACATGAAGATTCCTGCGGCAGTGACCACTTTCCAATCATAATAGAAAATACTAAACCAGGAAAATCAGACCCACAAACAGTTTCAAAAACCCCACGATGGAACTTCAAAAAAGCAGACTGGCAAGCCTACAAAAAACTATGCCTTGACACCCTAATCTCAGAAACAAATACAAACCAAGAAGAACCTATAATACATTTCACAAACACCCTAATTAATATAGCAAACAAAACCATACCTAAAACTACAACATCACCAAAACATAACAATCCCTGGTTTACGGAGGAGTGCAAAACTATGATCAGAGAACGCCAAAGAATCCTCAGGAAATTTAAAACCAACCCTTCATCAGAAAATCTAGACAAATATAGACAACAAAGAGCTAAAACCAGATGCACAATTAAAGAAGCTAAAAGGTCTTCCTGGAGAAACTTCACTGCAAAAATAAACTCAAATACTAATCCCAAAACAATTTGGAACTTTGTAAAGAAAATATCAAATAAAACTGTCCACACTCCAATAAATCATCTCTCCCTAGGAAGCACAAAAGCTTTGAGTGAAAAACAAATAGCTAATCTGATGGCAGAAAACTTTGCCCAAGCATCATCTACCAAAAAATATTCCAACAAATTCAACTCCATCAGAATCAAAGAAGAAAAGAACAAAATAAAGTTCACCTCAGGATACTAAATGCTACAACCAACTTTTCACCCTAGATGAACTCCAAAATTCATTATCCAAATCCAATAACTTAGCTGCTGGTCCAGATAAAATTCACTACACATTTCTTAAAGAATTACCTACAGTTTCCCAGAAATATCTCCTAAACATATATAACAATATCTGGATCTCAGGCAATATCCCTACTTTATGGAAGCAAGCTACAATCATCCCCATCCTCAAAAAACAAAAAGACCCAACAAATCCCACCAGCTATAGGCCCATAGCCCTAACTAGTTGTGCATGCAAAACCTTAGAAAGAATGATAAACCAAAGACTAATATAGTTTCTCGAATCAAATAAACTGCTCTCAAACCTACAAGCAGGCTTCAGAACAAAAAGAAGCACAATGGACCAGGTGGTTCATATAGAAACTCTAATCAGAGAAACATGCATAAAAAAGGAACACCTGGTGGCAGTCTTTTTTGATCTTGAAAAGGCCTATGACACAACATGGCCATACGGAATTCTCAAAGACCTTAAAAACTTTGGGTTACAAGTTAGACTTCCCATCTTCATCCAAAATTTTCTTGAAGACCGATCTTTCAGGACACTGATTGGCAGCACATACTCTGATCCGAAGCCACAAGAGGTGGGAGTTCCTCAGGGCAGTATTTTATCAGTATCCCTATTTATAATAAAAATAAACAGCATAACATCCTGCCTCCCTCCAGAAATCAAAGGGTCATTATATGTAGACGACTTCCTCATCTGCTATAATTCCAAAAACATGACAACCATAGAAAGGAAAATACAACAATGCATAAATAAAATCCAAAAATGGACCACAGAAAATGGATTTACAATTTCAAATAGTAAAACAAAATGTGTACACTTCTGTCAAATCCACAAGATGCACAACCACCCTAAACTTACATTAAATAACACTGAAATACCCATAACAGATGAACATAAATTCCTTGGCATTATCTTTGACTTTAAATTATCATTTATCCCACATATAAAAAAGCTAAGAATAAAATGCAATCAAGCCATGCAACTATTGAGAGCCATAGCCCACACAGACTGGGGTGCTGATAGAAAGACCCTTATCAAGCTATATAGATCTCTAATAAGATCAAAACTTGACTATGGCTGCTTCATATATGGAGCAGCCAGAAAATCCTACTTACAACGACTGGAAACCATGAACCACCAAGGACTTCGCCTCACTTTAGGGGCCTTTAATACTTCCCCAAAGGAAAGTCTATACATAGAAGCAAACGAACCCCCTCTCTACTTAAGAAGACAAAAATTAGCACTACAGTATTACATCAAACTCATCTCCTGTCCACAAAATCCTGCTTATGACTACACCGGCAAAACAAAATATGAAAACCTGTATCAAAATAACCCCCAAAAAATCAGACCTTTTAGCTTAAGAATAAGTGACCTCCTCAACGAAATCAAAATCAACACTAAAATAGTACACCATACCATACTCTCCAAAACGGCACCATGGACCATAAGGCAACCAACTATAAACTTAGAACTGGCTAAGTTACCCAAAACAAAAACACACCCCATCACTTATCAAGAGAAACTCATAAAAATACAAAATAAGTTCCCAGATCACTATCACATCTATACAGACGGATCCAAACAAGGAAAAAAAGTAGGTTGTGCTGCTATTTCTCAAAAAAAAAGAAACCCTAAAACGCCTACCTAATGAAGCTTCAATTTACAGTGCAGAAACCACAGCCATTGATCTAGCTATGAATATCATAGCAAATCATAAAGCTTCCAAATTTATCATATACACTGACTCCAAATCAGTCCTGCTAGCACTACAGAACAGAGATACATCATCCCCCTTGATTACAAAGCTCCTAAACAAACTAAACACCCTCTCTAAAAATAATAACATCATATTTACCTGGATACCAAGTCACATTGGCATCCAAGGAAATGAAAAAGCAGACAAAGCTGCAAAAAAAGCTCTTCAAATTGACGTGTGCAAATCAAAAATCCCATATACAGATCTAAAACCAACCATAAAGAAATTTATATCAGACAAATGGCAGAAATCCTGGGACAATCAGACCCCAAACAAACTCCATGAAATACAAGAAGCTATCGGAGAGTGGCCAACAGGCTACAGAAGCATCAGAAGAGAAGAAGTAATACTTGCTAGATTGCGTATTGGGCACACCCACATTACTCATTCACACCTGTTAAAAGGGGAGGATGCCCCAGTGTGCCCATCATGCAAAGTACAACTCACAACCAAACATATCCTTCTAAATTGTAACAACCTTAAACATATCCGTACTAAGTACTATCAAGCAAGAAACCTGAGGGACATCTTTAAGAATACAAACCCTGAAAACATTTTTAATTTTCTAAAAAAAAGCAACTTTTTCAGTAAGATATAACCAAACATCTCTATAGAACTGCTATTTCAATGACTGAAATTAAAAATAACCTTTTTGGCATTAAATGACCCACAGGGGTTGATATGCCGTTAAACAAAACTCAAACTCAAACTCAAAAAAAAAAAATACTTCATCTAAATTTTATTTCTTTTCTATTAACCATATCCATAGAAATTTTAAGCTTCAAAAATGAATGAATTAAAAAAAAAATGTCTGCAAGAACAATATTTGTAATTTATTTTACCATTTAAAAAAAATTTTTTTTTTTTTAATTTAAAAAAATAAAGCATCCAAAAAAATTAGAATTTTATTTGAATAATAGTTTTTCAGTCTTTGTTTTTTGAGTGTGGTTACACATTGGATGATAATTTTTCAACTGTTGTTCACAATAGAAACAATATAAAAAGGGGATTAATCTTTTCTGAGAATTTATTGACATAAAACAACCACACATTATCATGCTTTTGATCATCCATACTTTAGAAAAAAAGGGTCATAGCTTGTCAGTCATAAATAATAAGATTGCTGATAAAAAGTGTGTTTCTTGTACATCTGATGTTATGGCAATAGACTATGATTTTCGGGAATTTTGAGCTAGTTGATGAACAAATTAAACGTATGATCAAAAATGTTAACCAACAAAATAAACAGTATACTACTCCATCCAGTCAACAAACATATATCAAACTTTTTTATCGTAACCAAATGCACTACAATTATAAATCCGATGAAAAAATAATGAAAACATTGATTCACAAAAACATACTCCCCACTGATCCTAATAAAAAAATAAAACTTATTATATATTATAATAAGTTCAAAACCTCGAATTTGGTCATTAGAAATAACTCCTCTCCCTCGATTGGGGTGTTGCAAAAAACCAACGTTATATATAAATTTAAATGTCCCCTAGGAGATTGTATCTCTGATAATAATAATATATATGTTGGTTTAACCTCAACTACCCTGTCGAGGAGACTTACAATGCACCTTTCTGACACAAGTTCAATAGCTCAGCATTTAAAAAAACATTCATGCCCAACAACACAACTACGAAAAATTCTCACCGACAACACAACAATACTCGAACATCAAAATAATAAACAAAAACTTCAGATTCTCGAAGCACTATATATTAGAAACCTGCAACCAGCACTTAATAGAATTAATTTTCAAACCAGTGCTAACGTACTTAAATGTCTTTAGTTACTGGCACTATTTACAGAATTACATTTAAAAGCAAGCGCCATAATCTCCAACAGCAAAGACGTCCTTACACAGTAGTAATTTGCTAAAACAAAAGTTACATCACTTTTGTAACAGATTCTCTCCTGATGATGGCCCAAAGTCGGGCAGAAAGTACTAGGGATACATACAACTATGGACAATACCTTAATCAGTTCCCCCCGAATACGATAAAAGTAATACGGGAACTCGAACGGATCCAAAAGAGAATATGTAGGCATAAAATGTCTATTATGTTCAATGAAATTTGCATTAACGAAGAAATGCTGCCTAAATATACATATATATATATATATATATATATATATATATATATATATATATATATATATGGTTATTTTCTAACTGTTGAAACCAAAAATAAATTTAAGAATTAACTTTTTATATTTTGAATCAAACAATTTAAAGGTGTTAAAATTGGTCATATCTAAAGAAATGTATAAAATAAAAGAATAACTGCAATAAAAAGTAATGATATTATTTTTTCATAGATTTAATGATGAATATTTGGATTAATTCAGTTTGATATTGATTTAAAAAAAAACAAACAAAACTATATAGCAATATGAACAGAAGGAATATTTGAAATTTCAGACAAATTGAATGCAAAATCAAATTTTAGGTTTATTTTGTTGTTAATTAATGCTTTTTTTTTTTCTCCTCAAATATTTTTGGGGTTATTTTCTAACTTTTGAAACCAAAAACAAGTTTAAGAATTAACTTTTTATATTTTGAATCAAACAATTTAAAGAAGGCATTAGAATTTGTTCATGTCTAAAGTCATGTATAAAATAAAAGAATAACTTCAATAAAAAGTAATGATATAATTTTAATTTATAGGAATTTAAAAAAAAAGTTTTTTAAATGTTTTTTCAACACTTAGTAAATTGGAAGTAAATCCAACAATATAGAGAAAAATTGAGAAACAAGGTAATCCACAAAGAAGAATTTAATGTGAAAGAAAGTTGACATTATAACGTTTTGGTTTTAATGAACCATCATCAGTACTAGGAAGGATCATATCTAGTGATGTTAAATCACCTAAAAACATTTAGTAAAATGCAAAAACAAGAAGTAAATACTATAAATGCAGGGAAAGGGGTAATCGTTTAATCAATAAATCAGTGTTTGTGTTGAAAAATGTCATGTGACTGTTTAGGAATATTCTGTAGAACTTGGTAAATTTTGAAGAAATGGTAGCTTTTGGTGAATCTGACAAGATGATAAAAATGAGTTGAAAAGTGGATAAATCAAACAAATTTAGTAGTAATATTTTGTTCTTTATTCAGGAAAGACTAAACATTTTTTGAGTTTTTCTACATTTTAGTAAATTGTATTAACTTTTACTTGGACATTGGCATGATGGTTAGTGTTCACCAATGACCCAGGAGACCTGGGTTCAATCCCAAGTCAAGTCATACCAAAGACTCAAAAAATGGTACTCGATGCCTCCTTGCTTGGCACTCAGCAATATAAGGTAGGGATCAAGGGTAAAGTGGAGCAATCCAGGGAAAGAAGTAGCGCCCTTCCATATACCTTGGTGTTGTAGCTATCGAAAAGGGAGCCTTCAGGTCATCCTTGACTAAAGTCGCCAACTTTACTTACTATTAACTTTTAGTTGTAAGGGGAGACAACTCGTATCTTATTATTATGAGAGGCTACAAAGAACACAGCTTTTACATATTGCAGTTTTTAATAAAAATTTATAAAGTAAAAGATAATATATAGTGTTCGACTCGTATGTTTTAACAATCCACTTAATAATGTAACACACACCATATCAAATAAACATGAGTGTGGTACTACAGCACCATGTCAAAAGTTGTAATGCAACACAATACAATAACAACTCTATTTGTTTCAGAATACGAAAGTTAATTGTTACTACTCTTTTCATAGTGAAGGAATTACTTCAACCCATTAGATATACAGATAGAATAAGGAGTGGGAGATTGGTCCTTTCTCTGCTGGTCAGCTGCCTGCGCACGTGCAGCATTGCCTGCTGCTGACCCCAGCTGGGGCCTCTTTGTCATCTGTCCCATCTTTTAATTTCTTTCTTATATATGTTCTTCTAACTATTGTCTGACTAATGCTTTAATCATACATAATTACTAAAACTTTTTAGTGACACATCATTGCTAAATATCAGCTGATATCTACCTAATTGTTTATCTTAGTATATTTTGCTTCCAACTGATTCTAAAACAAACTTGGGCTTATTTTAACATGTGTTGCACAAAGCAAGGGTTACTTGAGTCCTTTGACCTTTACAACTCAAAGCCCTGCAACTATGAACTCAGAGTTTAGCTAGAAAACAATTAATTACTAAAGTCTTTGATTATTTTACACTAATGGCACTAGGATTTTACTGATCAAATTGAGTTTTACATTGGATGCTTCTTTTGGCTTGTGTCTATCTTGATAAGAAGCTGAGAAGTACAGTGTTAGTAGCTTCATTTAACTGACATAGCATGTAAGACTGCAGTCTTGCAGCCTCAAAACTTACATAAATAACCTTTTATTACTAGAACTTATATTTATTTTTGTCACATTACAAATATTTAGAAATTTAGAATCTCACTTTTTTGGTTTGATAAAAAACACTTTGATAAAATCGATACATTATTTGTCATTTCCGCTTGTGGAGTCTGCAGTCTAGCAGCCACCATTTATATCAATCTCCTGTGTATTTACTTTGAATGTCAATAGATTAATAAAAATGGTTTTAGTTTTAAAAAAGGCAAAAAGCAGATAATATCCCATAGAAACTATGACAGATGAAGACTATGTAAATACCTAATGCTTCTTGCAAATACACCAGCCCAAGCAAAATCTCTACTGCATAGCCGAAAGCAAGCAGCTGGAGATTTTGGCTTCAACATGAAAGCAAATAAAAAAGAGTACATGTATTTTAAAGAAATAAGAGCCATTTCCGCTCTAAGTTGCAAGCCTCAAAAATTAGTGGTCCAGTTCACTTACCTCAGCAGCAACATCTCATCTACTGAAGGCATGGTATGCTATTGACAAGTTATCTATCACATGGAAGTCTGATTTATCCAATAAAATAAAACAGGATTTTTTCCAGCTTTGTCCATGCTATTATATGGATGCATCATATGGACAGTAACATAATGTACAGAGAAAAAGCTGGATGGGAATTACGCAAGAATGCTGTGCACTGTATTTATCCTACACCCCACCAGCATAAGAATGTGGCACTAGGCTGTTTTTAGGGTGGGTCCGGTTGCAGGACCGAAGCCCAACACAACAGGCAGTTCCAAAAATGCCTCGGGCTCCGTCAGCATACTCCTTTTCGGGGTGCCTCAGGCGCCAGCCGATAAACCCAACCCCTCCCAAGAGGATTAAAGCCTGGGAGGACAGCCCCCTGAGACCAGAGGTATGTATCCAGTGGTGGAACACACCCAAACGAACCATGCAGCACGCAACCACGACCAGTCGAGAGCGCCCCACCAACTGGGCACAGTGCACCACTAAGAAAAAGAATGCTGTGTGCTGTCCTGGAAGCAACACCCCACAAAACAGCAGCTGTACAGCCACTCGCCTCTCATCTCAGAAACTATATAAGTAAGACGAACAAGATATGCTGGACAAGCAATGATGAACTCATAACCAACGTTTTATTGACTCCTGCACATGGACGTGCTAGTGTTGGCTGACCAGCAAAGATTGACTTACATCTGCTCAGTACAGGTACAAGATGCTGCAGAGAAGATCTGTCAGGAGCAATAGATACGAGGGAGGAATGGCGAGAGAGTGTCAGGATACTCTGTGCTATCAGTGTAACTTAATGATCATCTATCTGTGTGTAAGGGGTGCGCATTATAGACAAAGAGAATAATATATATATATATATATATATATATGTTATGGTACCCGATCTGCAGATGTTAATGAACTCTTCGGTGACTATTAATACCGGGAGCTGTACTTATTCTCGGTGAACACTTGGCAGTCAGACTGACTTATAACACTTTGTACATATGTTCTATTATACTTCGTTGATATACTTTGTTCCACGCAAACCCGAGTTGTGTTAATCTTCCGGACCCTTTACTGGTCCACAATAATATATAAAGTGAAGTTGGCAATTGTTGTCAAGGGCGACTCAAAGGCTCCCTTTTCACTAACTACTATGCTGAAGTGTAGGGGTGGGTGCTACTCTTGGATTGTTCCACTTTACCCTTATCCGTGCCTTATAATGCTGAGTGTTAAGCAAGGCAGCATCAAATACATTTTTTTTTTAGTCTTTGGTATGACTTGACCCAGGTCTCCTGGGCCATTGGTGAACACTCTACTCACTAGACCAATGCCCCCCCCACACACACACACACAACCAACCTACCCAAACCAAACTCAAGTTTCATCTGATGATATTTTTAATTCATGAAATTTAAGTAATGAAGCCATCATCATTGGTTGAATATCAGTTTCTTTTAGGTTTTATATAAGCTCTGCAAGTCAGTATTTCAGCACTTTCTTGATTTAAGAAAAATGTTTAAACTGTTGGTTTGTTCACACACACACATATATATATATATATATATATATATATATATATATAAGAGAGAGCATTCAAAAAATAATAGTACAAGATAGAAATAGAATTTTTAAAATTTATTTATACAAATATATATTTTAGTTTTGTTTATTTTTTACCCTCTTGTCTTTTCCAGACTGGAAATTCCAAAGGATTTGCCTTCATTGAATTTGAATGCCAAGAGGTGGCTGAAATTGTGGCTGAATCCATGAACAACTACTTAATGTATGAGAAACTCTTAAAATGTGAGTAAATCTTTTGCCAAATTAAGTCATTATCATCATTTTAAAAAATTGAATCATTTTCCAAATACACTGTAATAAAATAATGTTCACTCTGTCAAACACTATGTATGCAATATCAACAATCTCAGAATCAATAAATAAACATACAAAAATTTTGAGAAACTTTAAAAAGAGATAGGACACCATCATATGATAAGTTGATTATCTCTTGATTATTTTGAGAAGTTGAATGGTTAAAAAAAATGTTGCTTAGTGCTAATTCAGACCCTGCCAAATTATTCTTCAGTTACCAATTGTAGCCTTGTTGGCTGAGGCTGTAGAATACACCAACAGCATCTCTGCAGATGGGTACCCCCTACCCAGCAAGTGTCCTGGATATGACATTAAACAATGATGGAACTTTGGGGAATGTGGAATAACTCTTCATTGCCATTGGCCCAGGTTCACTCTGACCTGGTGTAGTAGCACCTGATAGGGTTCTTATATTTATGGGTCATTTGACATTTAAACTGTGTGCAAGCAAATAACTTTTGTTGAATTGTTTGAAATAGAACAGTTTGATCATTTAACTGTGTGTAAACAAATGACTGATGTTTAATTGAATTGTTAATGATACATAGCAATACTTGGAACCATTTAACTGTGTGCGAAAGAATGAGTAAATTTGAATGGAATAATTAGTGTTAAATAGCAATACTGGTAACCACTTCACTGTCTACAAACAAATGATTAATATTGAATTGAATTATTAGTGTTAACAATAATTGTGAAACCATTTAGCCATGTAGAAACAATAGCAATTCTAGAGTGCAAACAAATTAGTTAAAAAACTCATTTAAAAATGAAATTACATACAACTTTTTGAAGAAAGTTAAATAATCATATATGTATATCTATTTAAATTGTACAAACAAATGATTAATAGTAAATAGAATTATTCATTTTGAATAGAAACGTGAAACTATTTTAACTGCGTGCCAAAAATGAGCTCAAGTTTCTTTAAAAATGTTATGTATAAAATGTATTTAGAAATCATATATTTAATATATATGTATAAAGAGGATTTGGCATTAAATAACCTACAATGGTTGATATGCCATAAAATCCAACCAAATCAAATCATATATATTTAATATATATGTATAAAGAGGATTTGGCATTAAATAACCTCTAATATTTGATATGCCGTAAAACACAACCAAACCAATCAATTAGTAATTCAGCTAGAAATTTCTTCTTCAAATTAGAACATTTTATGGCAACACGTACAACATATCATTGCAAGAAATAGACTTTATGAAAAAATAAAGATAAAAATTAATCAAAGTTGATTTTATTTCCCAGCAAAGTACTTTAATCCCCCCCCCCATTCTTTCCTTTTTTTTTTCCTTTTTTTTTTTTGACATCAAAATGAAAACCTGTTCAACAGTAAAATGAATAACAAGTGAAAATACAATTGAAAGAAGAGGAAAAAGAAAACATCAAAAATATTAAAGATTCTGAAGGTCACAAGTACATTAAGATATTTATAGGAATTGTGGCTTTGAAAAAGATGAAAATACACTTTCAAAAATAACTCAAAATTTACAAAGTAAATCAACTGAACAAAAACACTTTTTTGATCAAAATTTATGACAAATGAAACTGAAGAATTTTGAGTGATTCATGAAAACAAGAGAATGATTTTTATCATTCAGGGTTTTTGGACTATTGCCCAATGTGTCCTCCAGTCTTCTTCGGGTGTTTCTTGTCAAACTCGGGAGCCTTCATAGAACTTCAAATCACTTCCTTTATCTAATCTGCGGGGGTCATTTGCTCTGATTCCTGTTAATCATAACCAAGTGCAAGCATTAAGTATTCTTGTATTGTTACTCACCTGCAGTTAGGATTGAACCTGCAACTTCCAGATGATTGTCACTTAGAAGCTTAGGGAACCAACGCCTGGAGAATGCACTCCGAATAAAAAACAACTGCAAACAAATAATAAAACTAAAACTAATAAAACCAATAAATAAATAAAACTAAAGTCATGACACCCCAAACTAAAATTCTTCTATTTTAAAGAGCACGAAATATTTTTTAAAAAGCAACAAAAAACAACTTCTTTGTATTTACTCTTAAACTATTTCAAGAAGTTGAATAAAAATGATACTCAGTGCTGATGCATATCCTACATAATTATTCTTCAGTTATCAGAGCTAGAAATTGCTTCTTCATTTTATGGAGCATATCAATTACCAATAAATGAAATTGGTGAACTGAGTTCAAATCCTAGTTTTGCTACCACCAAAATTTACATTGTTACTTGTTATTCTCCTAGTTACTAACTGACCCTTTTCAAAAATCCACATCTCTCATGTGTGTCCACCTTTTGCAAGAATTCTTACGATAGACCTATTGTTGTCAGTCATACAGCTAGATACTGAAGTCACTGGTGGTTAGAGGCACACACTATATTACATTGGTTTCTGTTGGTGAAATTTCTCCCTTCTTTCTGCTGTTGACTGGGGCTGTAGAATACGTCAAATGAACTTCTGCAGAGGGGTAAGATCCTCTAACCTCCAATGCGGTTATGAATGGTATCTTGATGGTTCAGCAGGCCTTGACCTTGCAACCAAAGTGGTCAAGTGACTTGCAACACTCCACTTTGGGCCTTACTAAGCTAGATGGACTGTTGGAGAGGCCTGATCTGATTAATCTGCTGGTCATGTCAAGCTTTAGCACCTGTATGATTGTCTTGACCATATTCTTTAAACTGCTCTTATGGCAAACAAGTACCCAACCCTATCTTATCATAAAGATGGCTTGAAGGCAATGACTCGGGGCCATTTGCACTGAGATAGCAATACTTGATAGCATTTAAACTGTGTGTAAACATATAGATAACGTTGAATCCAGTTATTAGTGTAAGCAACACTTGAAAGCATTTAAACTGTGTGTAAACATATAAATAACGTTGAATCCAATTATTAGTGTGAGCAATACTTGAAACCATTTAGTGTGAGTACGACATTAAACTACATCCAATAGTGGGGTCCTGGAGCTTTGGGGAATTTGGAATACCCCTTCATTAACATTACTCTCAGATTCACTCTGATCTGGTTGGTTGTACCTGTTAAAGGTCCCATCTATGGGTTAAATAGAACCATTCAATATTTTACTAGGAATTATTATTATTTGAAACCATAAAGTTGTGTGTATTAGATAGGAATACTTGATAAATAGAATTACTAATACTAAATCTAGCCCAGTTGTCTGGGGTTGTAGAATATGCTAACTGCATTTCTGCAGAGAGGTAAGATAACCCCAACAAGTGTTCTGGATATGACAATAAACAATCTGATGATGAAGCTCCAATTCTGGAGATTTGGTAAATCTGGAGTACCCCTTCATTGGAGGTGCCTGTGGTGTAATGATTATCATTATAGGAAATAGACATGGCGACACGAGTTCAAATCCTGGACAAGAATGATTGAATTTCACATATCACTAATGCCCTTGGGAAAGGTATGAATCCAATTATTCTCCCTCCAGCTATGGGTAAATAGTAGGGCAGACTGATTCTTCAGCCTTGGTGAGGCAACTAGTCTAGGAGAAGGAAAACTCTGAATTCAAACCTGTTAAACTCCGCTTAAAAATTGACCTTGTGTCATATCCTACCCAAGCGGAGGGGTTGGTAAATATAGAGTACTCCTTCATTGCCATTACTCCCAGGTCCACTCTGACTCATAGTGGTCCCTTCTATGTGTCAAATAGAACTGTTTATTAATATTGAATTGAATCATGATTATTAGATAGCAATGGTTAAAACCACTTAAATGTGTGCAAACAAATGAACTTTGGTTTGTTAAAAAATGTTACCTACAAATATATTTAAAAGAGGATTCGGCATTAAATATCCAAAAACTGATATGTCATTAAACGAATAACCTAACCTAACAATGTTAAATAGCAATACTTGAAACACTAATAAATCTTGGCATATCAACCCTTCATGGTCATTTAATACCATTTCCTCTAGGTGTGTGTGTGTGTGAATACTTATGTATACATACATATATATATATATATATATACACACACACACACACACAAATTAGCTTAACTCATTTAAAAATGAAGTTAATTATTATATATATATATATATATATATACACACTCACACACACACACAAATGATCTCAACTCCTTTAAAAATTAAGTTACTTACTAATTACATATATATATATATATATATATACACACACACACAAATTTTATTTTTGTTGCAGTTTATCACAACACTTCAGTCAATATACTCTTTTATTTTATCACTACTCGTATTCATAAACACACACACACACAGGACTTTGCATTATATGACCATGAAGGGTTGATATACCATATTGTGCAAACAAATGATTAATATTGAATAGAATTATTAGTGTTAAATGCTATTTAACACTAATAATCCCCTGCTAAACCATTCAACTCTGTGCAAACAAATTATTATTAAATTAGACCTCTAGATGAATAAAATTATTAATGTTAAATATCAATATTTGAAATTTCTATGTGCCAACAAATGATCTCAACTCATCTAAAAATTAAGTTACTTACTAATTATAAATATATATATATATATATATATATATATACTCGCACACACAAATAAGCTCAACTCATTTAAAAATCAAGTTACTTACTAATTATATATATACACACACACACACAAACATGTACATGCACACACAAATAAGCTTAACTCATTTAGAAATTAAGTTACTCACTAATTATAAATATATATATAGTACAGTTAAATGGAGACTCAAACTCAGTTAAACTGTCATAATAAATTTATTTCGGCAGAGAATATTGTTGGTATATTCTCCGTCTCGTCAGATGACTCTTTTACATGCTCTGTCTTGTCACGGAGATGCGAATGAGGAGTTACAGTTTGTATTCAGAAGATAAAATAAGGTAATCAAAAAAATAAAATTAAAAATCTGAAATTAAAGATAAAAAACATAAAGTAGAAATCAAATTACAAAGTTACAAATTCTTTCGTTCATAGGCGTGAGCAGAGGGTGTTAACATGTTATATGTTAGAACAATTAAGAAACAGGAGTGGAATTAATCTACTGGTCAGTCCCTTCTAATTTTGTGTTCTGTTTGTGGTTTCTTCTACTTGGCAGGTGTGCTTTTCTAAACAGACTAAGATCGTTTAACTAATGGCTATCTCATATATGATTTACATTTATTTCTAATATGTCTGTTAATTAACCCAGCTGTTGCCATCCTAGATATTCCTCTTGTTTCAATTAGGATCGAGATAGTTAAACCAGATAAGGTGGGGACATTTATTATAGTCGTCAAGTATTTTTTGAAAAATTACCCTAAAAATGGTCAAGGGGAATTAACCACTCCAGAATCACAGGCCCTATTTTTGGATTGATATTCCAAGTTCATCTGGCCCTTATCTATCTTTATCTTTCCCTGTCTTGGTGATATCTGCTGTTGGGCTGATCTCTATTATTTACTAATATTTCTTTATCATAGGCCTTGTGATTATTCATTTACAGTGACTTCCAATTAGAGTGGTTAATTCTGTGACAAGACAGAACATGTAAAAGAGTCATCTGACGAGACGGAGAATATACCAACAATATTCTCCACCCAAATAAATCTATTATGACAGCTTAACCAAGTTTGAGTCTCCATTTAATTGTACTATATACACTCTGAATGTGAATTTTGTTATACCCCAGCGAATAAATAGGGAACTAACAATAGCCATACATTGAGCACTCTCATAGATTTATATGATTACCCTCATATATTCTATGTAAAAAATAATCCACACCTACTGTCCTTGGACACTGACTGGATAATTTATATATATATATACGCACACACAAATAAACTCAACTCATTTAAAAATTAAGTTACTTATTTATTATATATATATATATATATATACACACACACAAATGAGCTCAACTCATTTAAAAATTTAAGTTACTTATTATGTATGTATACACACACATACTCATTTAAAAATTAAGTTACATATATATATATATATATATATATATATATACACACGAATGATCTCAACTCCTTTAAAAATTAAGTTACTTACTAATTATATATATATACACACACACACACACACAAATGAGCTCAACTCATTTAAAAATTAAGTTACTTACTAGTTATATGTACACACTCACACACAGAATTTGGCATTATATGACCATGAAGGGTTGATATGCCATTAAACTAAATAACTTTATCCCCCTCCTTACTTTGGAAGGTGCATCAAGCTATGAACCCTTGCTTTTTTTTTAGCCAAGCTCTTCAATTTTATAACCCTGGATATAAATGTTTAATTTTTACTTGTGCCATTTCTAAGCAATTCTTTCTGTGTGGCATATCAAGTTAATTTATATTCGTACTAGTATAATATTCTCTAGCTTAATGAAAATTAAAGTTTTTTTTCTTTGTTTTGTTTTTAGGCCAAGTGATTCCTCCAGAAAAAGTTAAGCCTGGATTATTTATTGGATGCAATCGACTCTTTCGGCGACCCATTTCCGACAAAGTTGCTCGTAAAAGACACAATAAACCAAAAGACAGAACACATCAGTTAAAATCTACTTCAAAAGTCCTGAAAGGACTTCACAAAAAAATGGCCAAATTAGAAAAACTTGGTATTCAATACCAACCAAAAGAATTGGTAAGTTTTCTTTTTTTGGTTTCTAGAGACTCTTTGAAACAAAGTCTTGTTTCTAAATTAGTACAAACATTTAAGAGTTTCATGACGTTAGTTAAAGGCCATTTATAAGGCCATTATGATTATTACCAACTCATATCTTATTCATAGTCATTTTTTATGGAGGTGCCCATGGTGTAATGGTTATCGTCGTAGGAAATGGACACGGCAACACGAGTTCAAATCCTGGACGAGAATGATTGAATTTCACATAGCACTAATACCCTTGGGAAAGGTATGAATCCAATTATTCTTCCTCCAGCTATGGGTAAATAGTTGGGCAGACTGATCTTCAGCCTTGGGTAGGCAGCTAGTCTCGAAGGAAAACTCTGAATTCAAACCTGTTAAACTCCGCTTAAAAATTGACCTTGTGTCATATCCTACCTGAACGGAGGGGTTGGTAAATATGATATCTTATTCATAGGATTTATTATAGGAGGGTCATTCAATAAGTAAGGTGAATTTTACCTCAGGAGTTGGCAGTAGGAAGCACTGTTTACAATTCCACTTTTTTCCAGGAAAATCAAGTGGTGGTAGGTCCTTTTATGTCCCCAAATACTGTCAGCATGATCGTTAACGGCTACTGCACCTGAACTTTTTCTTTATTGGAAAGTCAGTGTGTTTCCACTCATTGGACTATCTTTTCGACTCCAGATCATAATGTTTAGGCCATTTGTAAAGATTTTTCGAACTGAAACCTTCTTTGAACACATCGCTCATTCTTCTCAGCCACTTTGATTTGATAATTTGATAAAAGACTGCTGTTTAAGCCTGATGCTCTGTTTGATTTGCTACCATTTTGAATAGCCTCAAAACAAATTGTTACATATTGACCCTCGACCGTGCCATCAATCAAGAGATGCACCTGTGTAAATAAGCGGAAGAACAGCGAAACAGGTGCATCCAGTTGAAGATATCGGAATATCACCTTGACCTGTGGACATGGTTGAATTCGGTGATGGTGGCAGGTGCATACACCAACAGGAAGCAGGTGGGTGTGAGACAATTGTTTAACCAGGTGCCACAGACGGCTTGAGTCAGTCAGTCAGTTCCAGTTGCAGTTGGAGTCAGTTAGGGACAAGGTGCCAACGTGAGAGCCAGCGGCAGGCAGAGGGCTTGGGCCCTCAGTGACTCACGGTTGAGCAACCCCAGCCAATATGAGGAAGAAGTGCTGCTATTGTCAGAAGAACTTTGGGTCAATATGTAGCAGTCTGTCCCCGTCTCCAACTCACCTCTCACACACAACCAACATCAACCCTTTTGAGAATAAAGTGTGAGAGATATATTTTTATAAAGAAGTGTGTCCGTTCATTCATTAAAGTTGTCATTATTGTTGACTATGTTTCTGCATATATATGTATACGTGTAGTTGTATTATGAGGTATACAACAAAATATTTTTGTAAGATTAAAATAATTTTTACTATAGACAAATTCCAAACACTTCATAGTTTACAATTATGGGAAAAAAACCCTGGGGGGAAAAAAAATTTATTTTACTTTTCTCCAAAATATTCCCCTTATTTATTGAATGGCCCTTATATAATTTACTAACCTTTTTATTTAAATGTGACACAAGGCCATATAAATGGGGCACCGAATGAGACTCAAACTCACTTGTGTAGGTTTGCTCATCTAGCTTGCTAACCATTACACCACCTGAGACACCCCACCCTCATATATTAATGTACTTGGACTAGTATTCTTACCTTGATTGTCAATTATATCTTCCAACTTTAGTGTCCGTCAGTAATATAGAAATTTCAAACCAAAACCATTTTTTTTTATACTGGATTCATTTTATTTTTGTTGCAGTTTATCCCAACACTTCAGTTGATTTATTCTTCAGTGTTGCTTTTATTTCTCATATTCTATTGTTGTTACCCTGTTTGTAGGGCTTAGAATATACTGCATCCTCTGTCGAGGGGTAGGAACCCGCTAAATTGCACCTGGTGGTAATATTTCAATAGTGCTAACATTTTTTCTTAGTCTCATTGGATGCTGTGATGAGAAGGGTTGATTTTTTAAAAATGTTTTTAGTTTCAATATGAAAATTTTTTACAAAGTACAAGAAAGTTATTGTCAATAGAATATTGAATTATATAACAACACCCACACCAACAAATTCATGATTTCAAAACTGAAGATTCAGATCTTTTTGATCAGAGCGGGGTTTGTTTGTTTTGTTTTTTTTTTGTTTTTTTTTGGTTGATAAAATTTTATTTTCTTTCATTAAAATTCTGTTACCATGGATAAGAATAAAAATTTCAGGCATTGTATTTTAATTTGATGCATTCATTTTTTTTTCTTTCTTATTTAAATATTCTTCTTCTTATTATTAAATAATCTTTTTTTCACCTTAAAATAGTATCACCTATTATTATTATTATTATTAAATAATGTTTCTTTTTTTTTTTAACATCACCTGTTATAAAAAATGGATATTTTAGAATTCTTTATTTTTTAAAATAATTTGTTTATAATTGTTCTTAAAAGTTTTCTTTAGTGAAAATACGATTGGGTCATTAATGATGCTAAAAAAGTCCATATCTTTTTCACTCCGTCAGATGGTTCATTTATTTAAATGACCCATATGTTTTGAATGGGTCATACTTGGACGACCGATCACTAGTGAGCATCACATTCTATCAGGCATTCTGCTAGGCGTATGATATCTGGCAACGAGGCTACTTGATCAACCAGTTTTTGTTTTGTTATTAAGGGATGTATAAATACAAATAGTAAATTCACCCCCTGTGGATCCCCATGCTTTTCTTCACCCCAAGGGGTCTATATGAACCACTTTTAGAAGCCCTGCTTTTGATCAAAGGCCTGCAGACTGTTTATGGCAGAGTTTGCCCATTACGTTGGTTGCAATTGGCCTGGTAGATCACAAAGGTTGTGTAGGTAGATTACACTTTTTTTTTATTTTAGATATTAGCCTATCATCTATCCTCCCTTTGGCAGGGGTCACTTGAATGATGTACCGAGTAGCCAGTTTGCTCTTAAAGAATTTTGGGGATTATTCTATCTTTCCTTTCATGGTTGAGCTCTTTTGATCCTATATCCTGTTTGTTATTACCTCTTATTTCAACAAGCCCAGTCAGCTAGGGCTGTAGAATACACCAACTGCATCTCTGCAGAGGGGTAAGAACTCCCACCCCATTGAGTGTCCTGGATATAACATTAAACAATCTGATGGTGAGGCTTCAGTAATGCTGACACTTTAGGGAATGCAGAGTACCCCTTCATTGCCATTGCTCCCAGTTCCACTCTGACCTGGAGTGGTAGCACCTGATAGGGTCTTATCTATCTATAGGTCAAATAGAACTGTTTGACATTTAAATTGAGCGCAAACAAATGATTTATGCTAAACTGAATTGTTTGAAATAGAACTGTTTGATCATTTAACTGTGTGTAAACAAATGACTGATGTTTAATCGAATTGTTTGTGATACATAGCAATACATGGAACCATTTAACTGTGGGCAAAGGAATGAAGTGTTGAATAGAATAATTGGTGTTTGATAGCAATAATTGTAACCACTTCACTGTCTGCAAACAAATGATTAATGTTGAATAGAGTTATTAGTGTTAGATAGCAATAATTGAAACCATTTAACTGTGTAGAAACAATAGCAATATGAGTATGCAAACAAATTAGTTGTAACTCATTTCAAAATGAAATTACCAACAAACTATTCATTTACAAATCATATATGTATATCTATTTAAATGTGTGCAAACAAATAACTGATGTTACTTTGTTACTATTGCATAACAATACTTGAAACCATTTAATTGTATACAAACAAATGATTAATAGTAAATAGAATTATTGATATTAGATAGAAATACTTGAAATCATTTAACTGTATACAAACAAATGATTAATAGTAAATAGAATTATTCATATTAGATAGCAATACTTCAAACCATTTAACTGTGTGCAAATAAACGAATAATAATAAAAATAATCATTATTACTTTAAAACATCGAACTGCAAGAAAACACATGATTAATATTAAAAAGAAATTATTAATATTCGATTGCAATATTTGGGACAATGTAACTATGTGCAAACATATAACCTATGTTATTGTATTAGACCACAATCATGGGGAACCATTGAACTGTATATGAACAAATGATTAATGTTAAATTGGATTATTAGTATTAGATAGAAATACTTGAAATCATTTAACTGTATACAAACAAATGATTAATAGTATATAGAATTATTCATATTAGATAGAAATACTTGAAACCATTCAATTGTGTACACAAAGAAAATGAGCTCAGTTTCATTTAAAAATGTATCTACAAAATGTGTTTACAAATTATATATTTAATATATATATATATATATATATATATATATATATATATATAAAAACAGGATTTGGCATTGAATAACTAACAATGGTTGATATGCCATAAAACCCAACCAAACCAAACCATTTTTTAGTTAGACATTTATTTTTCAATAGATACTCACTCACTCCAGAATTACGCCATTGATTGAAGTAATTATTTTTTTGGCCTGTTTTTATAATGTTCTGATTGTGCTTTTGTATCATTTTACACATGTTATGGGAGAATTATTCATGGTGTAGTGGTTAACGTGCTGGACTTTTGAGATCATAGTACGCAAGTTCAATCTCTGGTTGCATCAATATATTCACTTTTGGGACCTGGGGAAACGTACAAACTTCCTTATCCTTTCCCCAGCTATGATAACACTACTGTTCTTCTACAAGGATAAATATGATGTTGAATAACCCATGAAGATTGATATGCCATTAAACAAAGAAAGAAACTATACCTATGGACAATACGTAATCTCCTTAGTAATTTTAATGAATATTTTGTGTAAATTATTTTCTGGCAGGAAATGCTTCTCAACCAAATTTTCAAAATCTTAGTGATGAGTTTTTATATTGTTTTATTATCATTTTATACTTGAAATATACTGTGTATATATATATATATATATATATATAAGGGTCAGCTGAAAAGTTCTCAGGCTGACCAAGATTCTCTTATGAAATGTAATTAAACGAGGTTTATTTTTCAATATAGTCCTTGCAGTTCATACTCTTCTTCCATCAGTATTGCAGTACTTGGATCCTATTGGTCAACAAAAGTTATATGAACTTTTCAGCCCACAATTGTGTGTGTGTGTGTGTATATATGTGTGTTCTCTCTCTCTCTCTCTATATATATATATATATATATATATATATATAATTTTTTTTTTAACTGCTATTTATTTCTTAAATTTTTTTGTTTCCAGGAAAATTCTTTGAAGAATCAACTGAAGGAATTGCGTGGTAAAAATTCCAAACCAAAGTCTTCAACTGTGACATCATAAACCATTGGTGTATATATATATATATATATATATATACACACACACACACACACACACAGACACATATATCTATTAATCTTTCCCAATATTTTTGAGGCGGAGAGGTTTCTTCCTCAGGGCAGAACATTTTCAATTGGTCATCATCTTCATCAAACTGGTGATTTATTCAATAAATAACAAAACAAAAATCATAAAATTTCTTAGTTATTTTTACTGTATGCTTGGTGTAGAAGGTGTATTGGATGTTATTGGTTAGGGTTTGAACCTAGATAAACAGCTTGAATTTCAAATGCTCATTTCCCACAATATTTAGGACATCCCTAGAAGCTTGGTGCAACACAATCTTCCAACCTTCCCATATTTAGCTGAGCTTGTTCAATATCTCTAAAAACCTAATGGTTTAACTTTAGGAAACATAGATATAAGAGAATTATCTGTGCCTCCCACTAGGCAGGATTTGACACAAGGTCTTTTTTTTTATAGTTGGGATTTAGGGGGAAGTCAGGCATGAGCCAAAACTCATGTTCTTGTGGACATCGGATCAGTGGGGGTTATTTGTGTGTGTGTGTGCGTGTTCCTAAGTTTATGTATTATTGAATGTTAGTGTGTTTGCACTGTTGCATGCTCGTATATATTTGTGTATGTACTGGCATGCATACAAATCTATCAGCATTTGGTAACTGAAAGACAAGAATATTACACCAAGCATAACTTGGGAAGCTATAAAATCAGCACCCGTGGTGTAATGGTTATCGTCGTAGGAAATAGACACGGCGGCACGAGTTCAAATCCTGGATGAGACTGATTGCATTTCACATAGCACTAATACCCTTGGGAAAGGTATGAATCCAATTATTCTCCCTCCAGCTATGGGTAAATAGTAGGACCGACTAGGTTCTTCAGCCTTGGTGAGGCAACTAGTCTAGGAGAAGGAAAACTCTGAATTCAAACCTGTTAAACTCCGCTTAAAAATTGACCTTGTGTCATATCCTGCCCAAGCGGAGGGGTTGGTAAATATGTTTATCATATTTATCAACCCCTCCGCTTGGGCAGGATATGACACAAGGTCAATTTTTAAGCGGAGTTTAACAGGTTTGAATTCAGAGTTTTCCTTCTCCTTCTTCAGCACCCGCCTACAACAAAATATCAAAAAGATGCTTACTTTGCCTCAATGAAAAAGTTGCGATAATCACCCACCCATCACAATATACACTCCTTGACTTCAAATCCAAGATAATCTCAAAATGTCAACATGAAAACAAACACCTCCTATCCCAATTCAACAGAAACACTTAACCAAAACCTTTCTTCCAACACCTTTCTTATTGTCTCACCAACCATCAACCATTTCCAACACCACACTAATTATATAACTGAACCACCGATCGTAAGTACCATTTTCCTCATGTTGTGAGAATACCCACCTCTGCAGCCCGTTGCATAAGTTACTAACTCCACGTTGAGAACTTATGTGTGGCCGGATTGAGTGAGAGGCAGGTTCACAGGGAAAAGAATAAAAACACAACAACAACTTTGTGGTTAAAACGCCAAGGGAGGATGGAGAGCGTGTAACACATTGTGGATAATTAGTTCTAGGCTGAGTTTCTGCTGGCAAAAGATTATCTTAACAAACTGGGTCTGGCTGGTAATGTCGCTGTTCATTGTTTCTTTGTTCCAGCCTAATCAACTTTCCTCGAACTACTAGGACCCAAAACGCACCTGTATATATACAGAATGTTTCATTATTATTTCCGGGCAAGGGACACCCACGAATAAACCCATAACTTTTGTGGGGGGCCACTTCTCTCTTAAAAAAAAACTGGACATAAAAATATTTCCTAGCCTGGCCGTCTCCAATACAGGGACATTAAATTCAGACCCTTTTAAGTTTTTGACCAGTACCTGACAAGTACTTAACACTTACCCACACCCGTGGCCATATGTATAAACATTTTCTTATCTAGATTTCCTTAATCTAGTTAATGGGTTTTCCTAACATTTGAAATTTGATACCCAGGCCGAATCTAACTCATCTTGCCACATATATATATATGTGTGTGTGTGTGTATATATATATATATATATGTGTGTGTGTAGGTGTGTATGTACACACATGTGCGTGGGCGTATATATATACACGCACACATGTATGGGTGCACACACACACACGTGTGTATACATGTATGTGCATATATCCAACTCATAGTATCACAATGTTATTAACACCCACAAGTATTGCCAATAAATCTTAAGTAATATTTCAGTATTGTCAAGAATTATAAGCACTATTTTTTCCCATTATTGCATTATAAACACCCATAAGTATTGTCAAAAACCATTTTGACCATAACTGTTAATTCTGTTATTTATTTTTTGTATATATTGAAACATTTTATATATGTAGTTTTGATTGTTTGAGCTCTGTAGCTGATTTTTCGAACACCGAGGCCAGGGCTCCAACCTCAGCAGGACGCGCTCCTTTTTTACCCGCGCGAAGAGCGATGCGGTTTGTGTAAGTGGTTTGAGTGTGGGTCATGGTTATCTTTCGATGGCTGTTTTATTCTCTTCTATAGAAGCCACTCTTATAGAGGAGCAGCAGTAGTTCCCCGATCGAACTGTCGATCCTGAGCGAAAAGTCTTCAGACTCACGTCCAGGACCCATTTGGGTATTGAGTTTGGTCGTCCATTGTTTTATTCAAATACCTTTACGTACATCATGCTGCTTCCCATGTGTACATTTAAAAAAAAAAAAAAAAAAAAAAAAGGTGGGGGAATTTGTTTTAAGTTTTAACTTAGTTAAAGTCCAACATTAAGGTACTTTCTTAAGACTTTCACTAGTACTGACTTATACTTTTACGAATTTTTAAATTATTCGATAGAAGATATTCAAAAACATTCTGCCTTGTTCGCTGACATGTGGATAGGCTTAATATCAAATTGGCTTTATAGTAGAGTAAGCGTGCCTTTACATTTAAAACGCATAGTTTAAGCATTATTTCACAAACAAAATACAGCATAACATTTTGTAAAATTCAGCATTTTAAATTGGAATTAAAGACATACTGACTAATATTGACATATTTCTTCCACTCGGCTCCTGAGTTCAAATGCTACTTCTTCGTTTGGACTTTTATTTACTACTGATATTTTAGGTAGCTTTGGGGGTGGCGGTCTACTGGGGTGGAGGGGAGAATTTGTTTTTGTTGGGGTTTTTTTTTTTTTTTTTTTTTCCTTTTTCCCTTTCTGAGGGGGGGGGCTGTGGTAGCATTCTAGGCTTTTCTTCTAAACTACTGTTAGGGCTTTCTTTACGAATTTTTAAATTATTCGATAGAAGATATTCAAAAACATTCTGCCTTGTTCGCTGACATGTGGATAGGCTTAATATCAAATTGGCTTTATAGTAGAGTAAGCGTGCCTTTACATTTAAAACGCATAGTTTAAGCATTATTTCACAAACAAAATACAGCATAACATTTTGTAAAATTCAGCATTTTAAATTGGAATTAAAGACATACTGACCAATATTGACATATTTCTTCCACTCGGCTCCTGAGTTCAAATGCTACTTCTTCGTTTGGACTTTTATTTACTACTGATATTTTAGGTAGCTTTGGGGGTGGCGGTCTACTGGGGTGGAAGCAAACACTACAAATAGCCACATTTAACGTAAGAACCTTAAATAGAATAGGACAACTCCCAGAGCTAATCGCATCGGCCGAAGAACATAAAATAGACATAATATGCATACAAGAACACAGATACACGCACACAGAAGATATCAAATATCACGAAACTGGCAATGGATGGTCGCTCGCCACTGTATCCGCATGGAAAAACTCTGTCAACGCCGCAGTAGGAGGGGTAGGTTTGCTTATAGGACCTAGAGCACTAAAAACGCTTAATAGCATAGAGAAAATACAACCTAGAATGATGGTAGCTACATTTAACGGAAACCCCAGAGCAACAATCGTCTCATGCTACAGCCCCACCAATGTTAGTGAAGAAAATGAAATAGTCACCTTCTACGATGAGTTATCCTCATTAGTGCGTAGCATCCCGAAACACAACATGTTAGTCATTGGCGGAGACATGAATGCACAAATCGGGAAAAACGGAAACAACAAATACAGCCTCCACAACACGTCAAATAGGAATGGGCAACATCTAACAGATTTCATGATAGAAAATAGATTAGCATGCCTCAATACAAACTACCAAAAAAGAGAGGGCAAACTATGGACATACACGTACGCAAACAATACTAAAGCTCAGATAGACTACGTCCTTATAAACAAGAAATGGAAAAATAGTGCATTGAATTGCGAGGCATACTCCTCTTTTGAGGGTGTGTCCACCGATCACCGAATAGTCACGGCGAAAATACGGTTAAGCCTACGAAAAAACGACAAACGAACAGCGACCACCAAACACTATGACTGGGCCCTATTAAACAACAAAGATGTAAGAGATAAATACGTATTAGAATTAAGAAACAGATTCGAAACACTACAAGAAAAGACGGAAAAAAGTACACCAAACGACGAATACGAAAATTTCGTCAATGCACACCTTGAGGCAGCAGCAAAATACATTCCAACAAAAATTAAAACTAAATATAGAGTCCCATGGGAAACTTTAGCGGTGAGAGAAAAACGTGCACTAGTGAAAACAGCCTCCAAAAACTATCGAAAAAACCCAACAAACACAAATGCCTTAAAACTAAAAACGGCACAATATCAATTAGCAGGCATATATATAAAGGAACAGACAGAATACATTCAAAATCAGATAGATAAGATTAGAGACTCGGTGGAAGATAGACAATCTAGAATTGCCTGGCAAACAATAAACGAAGTGAGCAGAAGAAAGAACACAGCCAAAGCAAAACTTAAAGCAGCAAACCAACAAGAAAGAATAAAACTGTGGAAACAGCACTTCGAAAACTTACTTGGAAACCCACCAAAAATAACGCCTGAACCAATCACCAGAATAATTAGCAAACAATTAGACATTAAACTTGGACCGTTCACACAAGAAGAACTCGACTCGGTTCTCAGAAAAATTAAAAATAGGAAAGCTGCAGGACTGGACGAAATTCCCCCGGAAGTATGGAAGACCAGACAATTCGACGACATACTGCTCCGACACTGCAACGCAGTATACAATCAAAATCCGATAGATAGATGGACGAAGGGATGCATACTTCCCTTCCCTAAAAAGGGGGACCTCGGATTAGCCAAAAACTACCGAGGCATAACACTTACATCCATAGCTGCCAAAATCTACAATGCCCTACTACGAAACAGAATAGAACCCAAAATCGACAACATACTTAGAAAAAACCAAAATGGCTTCCGAAGAAATAGATCTACGACCTCACAAATATTAACCATCCGCAGAATCCTTGAAGGTGTACGGGCAAAGAACCTACAAGCGACATTAATATTTGTCGACTTTACCAAGGCTTTCGACTCCATTCACAGAGGAAAGATGGAACAAATCCTACTAGCGTACGGCATACCTAAAGAAACCGTAGCGGCAATAACGATTCTCTATAGAAACACTAAAGTAAAAGTACGATCACCAGATGGAGACACAGAATACTTCGACATAGTAGCAGGAGTACTACAAGGAGACACGCTGGCTCCGTATCTCTTTATCATTTGTCTAGACTACGTACTTAGAACATCGATTGACAAAATCAAAGAGAATGGCTTCGAACTGACGAAGAAAAGATGCAGAAGATACCCCGCAACAACAATTACCGACGCCGACTACGCCGATGACATAGCGATACTGGCAAATACACCTGACCAAGCCGAAACACTTCTGCATAGTTTGGAACGAGCAGCAGCAAGCATAGGCCTCCATGTTAATGCACATAAAACGGAATATATGTGCTATAACCAAACGGGGGACATCTCCACTCTAGAAGGAACCCCTCTTAAACTAGTAGACAAATTCACGTACCTAGGAAGCAGCGTCAAATCAACCGAAAAGGACATCCAAACGAGGTTAACGAAAGCATGGACAGCTATCAATAGGCTATCGACTATATGGAAATCAGACCTAACCGATAAAATAAAACGCAGTTTCTTCCAGGCAGCGGTCACATCGATACTGCTATATGGATGCACTACATGGACGCTAACAAAACGGCTGGAGAAGAAACTAGAAGGCAATTACACAAGAATGCTGCGTGCAATCCTCAACAAGTCCTGGCGGCAACACCCAACAAGACACCAACTGTACGGCCACCTGCCCCCATCACGAAAACTATTCAAGTTAGGCGAACCAGACATGCAGGACACTGCTGGAGAAGCAGAGATGAACTCATAAGAGATGTACTCTTATGGATCCCCACACACGGCCGCGCAAAAGCAGGACGACCAGCACGAACGTACATTCAGCAGCTATGTGAGGATACAGGTACGATATGATGATGATGATGATTATATATGTATGTAGTGAAATTGAAAGGCAGAACTTGCTGACTGCTGCCTCTGATGAGCAAACCGGGGTTCATCTTTCGTCTTTCTTTAGTATGACTTACCGGGCCATTGGTCTAAAGAGTAGACTGTTCGCTAATGGTCCGAGAGACCAGGTTTCAATCCCAGGTTGAGTCATACCAAAGACTTTAAAAATGGTACTTGATACCTCCTTGCTTAACACTCAGCATTATAAGGTACGTAACAAGGGTAAAGTGGAGCAATCCAGGGAAAGGAGTATCGCCCTCCCCTACACCTCAGTGTAGTAGCTATTGAAAAGAGCCTTTAGGTCACCCTCGACTAAGGAAACCAACTTTAATTAGTATGACTTGACCAGAGATTGAAGCTCAGTCTTCCATTGGCGAACACTCTAACCATTATGCCAACAGTCTGGTATTATATATATATCTCAATGAGAGCCCAACTGTTCAGTTAAAGATGTGAACAATTGAACAACCCAAATTGCAAATTTGTTGCCTGTGGTGTAATGGTTATTGTCTTAAGAAATGGACACAGCATTACAAGTTCAAATCCTAGTCAAGGTTGATTGCATTTCACATAGGACTAATAGCTTTGGGAAAGGTATGAATCTAATTATTCTCCTTCTAGCTGGGTTGAGCCTTGGTTCAGCAACTTGGTCTATGAGAAGGAAAACATTGAATTCAAACCTGTTAAACTCTGCTTTAAAATTGACCTTGTGTCACATCCTAGATTTGTTTATAGTGGAGAAGGCCTGTGAAGAATCAGTTCGACTTTCTTGGATCTGTTGATAACAAAAAGGGTGCAGCAATGTGTCACTGATTCTCCTTAACAGCACTTATAAATTCAGAATCTCTTCTTTGAAACCAGTTGGCCTACCAAGGATAGAGTGCCTAATCTGCTCAACAGAAAGTTGGTGGCTCAATTGGCTAGATCTGCAGAATACACTGACTACATCTTTGTGGATGGATAAGTCACCCCAACGAGTGTTCAATCTGATAGTGAGGTTCCAGTAATGCTGGAGCTTTGGGGAATGCAGAGTACCCTTTCATTGCCATTGCTCCTCAGTCCACTCTGACCCAGTGTGGTAGCACCTGATAAGGTCCTATCTATGGGTCAAATAGAACCGTTTGACATTTAAACTGTTTTCTTATAAAAACAGTCGGCGACTTTAGTCAAGGGTGACCTGAAGGCTCCCTTTTCAATAGCTATTACATGGTGGTGTAGGGGAGGGCGCTAATCCATTCCCTGGATTGCTCCACTTTACCTTTGATCCTTGCCTTATAATGCATAATGCCAAACGAGGTGGCATCAAGTACCATATTTTGACTCTTTGGTATGACTCGACCTGGGATTGAATCCTGGACCCTTGGTGAACACTCTACTCATTAGACCAATAGCCCAGTTCAACTTATACTAAACTGAATTGTTAGTAATAGAACTGTTTTTACATTTAACTGAGTGTAAACAAATGACTGATGTTTAATTGAGTTGTTAGTTATACATAATAATACTTGAAAACATTAAACTGTGTGCAAACAAATGATTAATAGTAAATAGAATTGTTTGTATTAGATAAAAATAAGTGAAACCATTTAGCTGTGTGAAAAAAAAATGAGCTCAGACTTGCTTAAAGATTTTAGCTATAAAATGTTTAAAAATCATATATATATATATATATATATATATATATATATATATATATATATATATATATATATATATATAAATTATTTAGCATGAAATAACCTACAATGATTGATATGCCATAAATCCAAGCCAGAAAGTTGGTTTATCATTTTTACTTCTTCCTTAAATGTCTGAAAGTGGTCTGTGTATTGGCATTTTGAAATCAATGACATCTTTTTGAAATTCAGGAAAATTAAGTTTTATAAAATTCTCGAGTTCTCTCCCTTGTAACTTTGTATATGATATCCCAAAAGTGAGTAAGTTAATTATTATTTAAAAAACACTTCTTTTTCTTTTTGAAGCATTTACAGTTTATTTCTATACACCAGGCAATGAGTAGAGTGTTTGCCATTGGTCCTGGAGGCCAGTGTTCAATCCCCGGTCGAGTCATACGAAAGACTAAAAAAAAATGGTACTTGATGCTGCCTTGCTGAACACTCAGCATTATAAGGTAAGGATCAAGGGTAAAGTGGAACAGTTCAGGGAAAAGAGTAGTACCTTCCCCTCCACCTTGGTGTAGTAGCTATTGAAAAGGGAGTCTTTGGGTTACCCTCATCTAAGGTCGCCAACTGTACTTAATTTATTCATACTGCTTCCCACAACCTGCTGGAAAGATTTTTCATCTGTTTAGTATCTAAGTTTTGTTGGTATTTTAGCCCTGGTAAAACCTTCCCATTTGAAATCCTAGCTATGAGTAAAATAATATCACTGCTGTTCTTGTACAAGGATAGTTTGGGCTTTAAATAACCCCAAAAGATTGATATACTATTGAACAAAGAAATCTAACCAAACCCACTTGAATGTTTGGCACTGTGCAATTTTCTTCTCATTTGTAAATATTTGTTCGTATCCCTGATAATTGAGTTTAGCTTACATTCATTGATATCCCCATTTTCTTTTTTTTCAAGCCTAAAGGAACAACTTTGAATGGTTTAAAGAAAGAAAAAAAAACACACAAAAACAATGTTATTTCAAAATGTTTTATGAACCTATCACAAAATTTTTATTTTAAAATTAAAAAAAAATTTTTTTTTTTTTTTTATTTAGAATTTAATGGTTTAGGTATGGGAGATATTATTTCCAAGGGAAAGCCTTAACCCTTGAAAATCACATTTCCTCTTAAACCAAAGCTTGTGTTGATTTAACATCAAGAGTTTGTATAAACAAATGATCTCCTTAGACATTTAAAAAAAACTTTTGTTTGTTTTTTTTTTTTTATTAGGTCAGCGCAGAAATAATTGTAGCTTTTGTCAGTTCATTCCAAAATATGTTCATGAAATGTACAATTTAAAAACAATTAAACTGTGTACTCATACTAAACTGAATTGTTTGAAATAGAACTGTTATTTACATAAAAATGGATTTGGCATTAAATAATCTACAAAGGTTAATATGCCAAAAACACAACCAACCAACCAACCAAAAAAATAATTTTTTGCTCAACTGGACTGATCGGATTGTGATGAAGCATGAAAACACTTTCCTAACTAATGTGACCTCAAAAGAAAGTTATAGTCACTGTTTGATAGTTCTACTAAATGTAATTAACCATTTCAGGAAAGTGGCCATGGTATCATGAACTTTTTTTTTTTATCCCTTCCAGTTATGGGTTAAGTAGTACCATTAGTCTTATCACAAGTATGGCTTTGGCATTGAATAACCCTCAAAGGTTGATATGCCATTGAATTTCCTGAATTATAATGAAATTATCACAGGTGCAGAGTATTGCCTGAAAGTTGTGAAAATATGCCAAGAACAACAAATGTTTATGTCCAACATGAGTCAATTGAAAAGGACTAATTCTTCTTCACATTAATGCCAACCGGCTCATTGGCCTAGTGGGTAGAGTATTCACCAATGGTCCGGGAGGCCTGGTTTCAATCCCAGGTCATGTCATACCAAAGACTTTAAAAATGGTACTTGATACCTCCTTGTTTAACACTCAGCAATATAAGGTACGTATCAAGCGTAAAGTTGAGCAATCCCGGGAAAGGAGTAGCGCCCTCCCCTACATCTCTTTGTTGTAGCTACTGAAAAGGGAGCCCTCAACCACGGTTGCCAACTTTACTTACTACTCATGTCTTCAAAATTACTTTGCAGAATTTAAACGAAATGTACTATCAAACCACCTTACCCACCTGACATCTCTCGAACTGACAATCACTTTTTCAAGTAACTTTCTGTAACAGATCTTCAACAACCTTTTGCTTTGGAAGAATCTATCAATTCCAGAACTTCAAAATTCGATGCTACCAAAATTCATAGACTTTCCTTTGGCAAGAAAGTGTAGATTTTGATGATTCTTATTTTGAATCATAAAATTTTATCTGAAGCTGGGATATATGAGGTGCATACGATAAGTTTCCAGACTTATTTCGTATGGGCACTTTTATTGATAGTACACACATGAAACTCTAGTCCCCTTGTACTGTTCCAATAACTTCTGGAAGGCCCCATGGACGTCCTCTTGTATGAGCATGTCAATGACTTTCGTCACAACCACTTTCATCTCCTCAATTGTCTCATAATGATAGCCTCTGAGCTTAGGGAATAAGCAAAAGTCACAGTCTAGATTATAGGGACGGTGAGGAACTGTCTTGATGCCCATCTTGGTCAAATAGTCTGTGACAAGGAGGGAGTTGTGGACTGATGCATTGTCCTAGTGGAAATGCCACTGACCTAATTTGAAGAGTGCTGGCCTCTTCCAACGGAATCTCTTCCTGTAGTCACTTAAAACCTCAACATAGTAACCCTAACCCTTTGGCCAATCAACTCTGGTGTATTGACTTCCTTACTCCTGCCACACCTCTCATTATCTCTCACGGACTCCCTGCCTTCCTTGAATCTCTTATGCCACTCAAAAACTGATGCTCAATTCATGCAAGATGGTCGAAAAACTGTCTAAAGCATTGCATACATTTCTGTGGCATCATTTTTTCCAAGTTTAAAACAAAATTTTGTTGCATATCGTTCTTCTAAAGTGTCCTCACGTCCAGATTGCATTTTTGAAATTCACCAGCTGTGACAGTAAGGCTTTAGTAGGGTGTATTCCAATTGCTGCTGTAGCTGTTCATTTGAAGCTGAAATCATAAAAATTGGTCAGTCATCTCATAAGATGTATAGCAATAACATAGTGAATTTTTAAATGCCCATATGAAAAAAGTCTGAAAACTTAACGTATGCACCTCGTACTTCTTTAAATTTGATGATTTAAGAATCATAATTATTTTTGTATCAAACTAATACCAAGAGATTCATCCAAATAGTTCATAGCAAACTTCAAGATATACATTTAGTGACTAAAATAAAAAAAAGTTTTTATAACATTGAGAAGTAACATTCCAAATTTTCTGAAGAAATATTTTTCTTTCTACCAAATTATGTATCTTAGGAAGGCTGAAGAATTCATCAACCAAAGTGTTGTAGCAACAACATCAAAAACACAAGAAAAACTGAATTCAAATAGATTCTCTTTGGTCAGTATTCACACGTCAGTACCTTTCAGATGTTGTCCGCTGTTTATATGAGATATTTGTTTTAACTGATCACTTGAACTTCTAGGTACTTGATAATCTCGTGTTATCTTTAAGTGTCTACGTACGAGAATAAATGCAATGATGGCTAAGAGCAGAAGAAAAAGGGCAACACCAGGAACAATGGTGCTGATAGTGTCTGAAGCTCGGGATGACAAAGCTTCTTTGTCCAGCAAGAGCATTCTCATGTTAGTGCCATTTCTATTTCTCAGGGGTTCGTCTTTGAGTAAATCATCTCCTCTGTTTGTTAGGATGGCTGAACGCTGGACACGGCTTGGACTGTTTGCTGGGCCTATCACATAGACCACCTGTAGATACCACTGATGTCCAGAATTGATCTGTGAAAGAAAGAAAGAAAAAATAGATTCATGCCTTTCTCAATGTTGTTAGTACTAATTATTTTTCCTCCAGTTATGGTTAAATAGTAGGATAGACTGAGATCTTTAACCTTCATATAGCAAACAGTCTAGAATAGGGGTGAGCAAACTTTTTGGTGGCTGAGCTGCATCACTGGGTTATGAATTATCAAAGAGCCGCATCTTTTGAAATCAAAAGAATTTTGTCTCAATTAAAGTGCAAATATTAATTTTTTTAGAGGCTCCTGCGGGCTGCACAGAACAGTGCAGTGGGCCACAGTTTACCCACTCCTGGTCTCAAAGGAAAACTTTTAGCAAAATTTAACTGATTTGAATTCAAAGTAACCTTGTGTGGCTTCCTGCTTGCGCTGAGGGGTTCAGTGTGTGTGTGTGTGTGTGTGTGTGTGTGTATATATATATATATATATATACATATATATATATATATACACACACACATATATTTAAGCATGTTTGATAATAATAAAGACACATTTTGTCTATTTGATTTTATCAAGATCCTTTCAAGTTTTCCTGATAAGTGTCTGCTGTACATATTGTCAAACTGGTGGCAGGAACAATCCAAACGACTTAATTGTTGGGTTTGGTTGTGTTTTATGGCATATCAACCATTGTGGGTTATTTAATGCCAAATCCTGTTCATACATCATCATCCAGTCGTCCTGACAGCACAGATTTCTCTGACTCTTTCTCTCTCTCTATCCGTTTCTTTCATCCATCGCTCCCAACTGGTTTTATAAACTACATCCTGTATCCACACAGACCTGATATAAATAAGTTCTTGCCAGTCAACCAACCCAGGCATGTCCATGAGACAAATGTTGGTCTTTGCTTCTCCTACATTATATTTTGATGGTTATTTAAAAGGAATTTTTTTTTTTTTTTAAATGGTTTTATTTGGGTGTTACTGGAAAATTTGGCAAATACAGCAGAGTGTGTGTGTGGGGGGGGCTTAAAGAAATATTTATGTTTTTGAATTGATCATTGTTATTACATACCTTGTACAACGGATCAACTGGCAATTCGAATCCATCAATGCCTGGCATTTGTTTAAGACTTGAATATGGAGTTTTCTCATCAACAAATTTGGCGCCAAAATCCATGTTTTCATCATCAATCTTCATTTTCTCATGATCACGATCCTATTTGAAGAGGAAATATATACATCAATAAAAACAATGTCATTTTGAATTGGACTGATATCTGCGTCCGTGTTGATTTAGACTAATGAAAAAAAAATCAATTACAAAAAACCTTCCATTTAACGGACCTGATACAACTTTGACTTAAAGGATCTTATCACAGTGATGGGTCCCTGTTATAAGATCTATTGAATTGGATAAAATTAAAGTTTGAAAAAAAAATGAATACTCCTGATTTTCTTTTGGTAAATTAGTTGCTGCATTTGTTGCACAAAAATTATATGCTGTTGTGCTAACGATTGCGGGACAGGTAATGTGTACTTTTTGATATGCTGAAAATAAATCTTAAGAATGTGGATATTCATGGTTGATTTTTTTTTTTTTTTCTTTTTTTTTTAAGATCTTTGTCGACACTTGCAAAATATCAAGAAGCAAATGAATTGCATTTTTTATAGAGTGACAAGCAAAATACAACACAACGTCTATTTTGGATTCAGAGTTTTTCTTCTAGACTGGTTGCTGAGCCAAGGCTAAAGAATCTATTTACTTATAGCTGGTTGGAGAACAGATGGATTCATGCCTTTCCTAAGGGCATTAGTGTGAAGTGAAAGGAATACTGCCTCATCCAGGATTTGAACTTGGATTGCCGATTCTATTACTCAAGGAAAAGTTTCATTAATGATGTCTCCAAAAAAAAAAAAAAAAAAAAAAAAAAAGTGAGTAGACTACATATTCTTTATTATAATTACATAATTTTACCAGCTCATTGGCCTAGTGGGTAGAGTGTTCACCAATGGTCCGGGAGACCTGGGCTCAATCCCAGGTCGAGACATACCAAAGACTTTAAAAATGGTACTTGATACCTCCTTGCTCAACACTCAGCAATATAAAGTACGTATCAAGGGTAAAGTGGAGCAATCCAGGGAAAGGAGTAGTGCCCTCCCCTACACCTCGGTGTAGTAGCTATTGAAAAAAGAACCTTCTGGTCGCCAACTTTTTTACTACATATAAACGTATAAACTCACTGAGAATCTTATTTGTATTTGATAATGGGAATTTACATATCTATTATGATGCTAGCCATTTCCTTGCTTTTTTTTTTTCTTGTCAATTCAGAAATTTGAGATCCGAATTCTGTCTTTGGATAATGAAAGCCTGATCTTGGAAAGAAATCCTTCTGGTCGCCCTCGACTATGGTTGCCAACTTTACTTTTTTACTTATATTATATTGTACTGTGCATTGTATTAAACTTTTTCCATTTAGATTTAATAGACTTTTAACATTAAGAGATACTCTCTCCTCTCATTAACCTGCAGCCCAGTCGGCTGGAGCTGTAGAATGCACTGATACCATCTCTGCAGAGAGGTAAGACTGCCACTTCCCAATGAGTGTCCTGGATATGACACTTAACAATTTGATCATGAGGCTCAGATAATGCAGATTACCCCTTCATTGCCATTGCTCCCAGGTCCATTTAACTGTATGCAAGTCAAGATATTTAAGTGGAATACTTGAAACCATTTGACTATTTGCAAAATAAAATTATTGATATTACATAGGGAAGTTGCTGCAAGTAAAGCTGTGTGCTAACAAATGATTAATACTAGAAATATTTTTTAGATCGCAATAATTGAAACCATCTGTGTAGAAACAACCAGGCCATTGGCCTAATGAGTTGAGTGTTTGTTATAGGACTAGTCCAAGCAAAAGCAGTAGTACAGTCCTCAGACAATTGGGTAGCCTCTGTTGACTAAAGATAACAACACACGCGACTAGCAGCCCTTCCTCAGTATACCTCTGTTCAACTCGTTCATTGTCTGTCAGTCAGTCAAAAAAGCAGTCCGCAAAGAACAACAACAACGCTCCTGCTGCTGGTATGCTCTTTTATGCAAGTTCTGGCGTCTAGAAATTTACATGTGAAGTAGATTTCTTCTCGTGAGAGACGAGATCGGCACACTATAACTTCTGCCTCCGGAATGGAACATATTTTTTACTGCTTGACAAGCAAGGCATAGTCTTACACGTTTTGATCCAAGAGGTAAGTTTCTTTTCTCGCTACAGTGTTCACCAATGGTCCGGGAGACCGGGTTTCATTCCTAGGTCGAGTCATACCAAAGACTCAAAAAATGGTATTTGATGCCGCCTTGCTTAGCACTCAGCACTGTAAGGTGAGGATAAAGGGTAAAGTGGAGAAATCCTGGGAATGGAGTAGCGTCCTCCCCTACTCTTTGGTGTAGTAGCTTTTGAAAAGGAAACCTTCAGGTTACCCTTGACTAAGGTCGCCAACTTTACTTGACTAAAAAGGTGTAGAAACAATAGAAATGCTTGTGTGCAAACAAATCGGTTCTAATTCATTTAAAAATAAAATTCCCAATAAACTATCCGCTCACAAATGTATGTATAACCATGTGTGTGCCAAGAAGTGAGCTCAGGCTCATTTTAAAATATTATCTACAAAATGTGTTCATAAGTCATATTTAGTATATGTAGAAAGAGGATTTGGCATTAAATAACCTACAATGGTTGATATGCCATAAAAGCCAACCCAACCAAATCATATATATTTAATATATATGTATAAAGAGGATTTGGCATTAAATAACCTACAATGGTTGATATGCCATAAAAGCCGACCCAACCCAACCATATATATTTAATATATCTGTATAAAGAGGATTTGGCATTAAATAACCTACAATGGTTGATATGCCATAAAACCCAACCCAACCAAATCATATATATTTAATATATAATTATAAAGAGAATTTGGCATTAAATAACCTACAATGGTTGATATGCCATAAAACAAAACAAAACCAAATTGAATATATTTAATATATTTGTATAAAAAGGATTTGGCATTAAATAACCTACAATGGTTGATATGCCATAAAAGCCAACCCAACCAAATCATATATATTTAATATATCTGTATAAAGAGGATTTGGCATTAAATAACCTACAATGGTTGATATGCCATAAAAGCCAACCCAACCAAATCATATATATTTATTATATAATTATAAAGAGAATTTGGCATTAAATAATCTACAATGGTTGATATACCATAAAAGCCAACCAAATCAACTTAAGGCATATATTTTGTCATTTAGTAGTACTTTATATAAGCTTTGGAAGCACTATCCTGTAGAAAGTGCTGCTTATAAGTATTTGAACAAGCCTAGAATCTATTGTTTTGTTTTTTTTTGTTTGCATAAATTAGCCTGGCAACTCTTCAAAATAGCAATTCTCCTTTTCAATCTCTTTGATCAATTCAGAACAAACTTTTAGAATAGGAAAAAAGCATGATGTCATTAAGTTGATCTACTCCTAAAAATGACACGGAGGAGCATATGGGTGCAAAACACTGTATAATGCATAATACTTACATTTTTAGCTTCCAGTGAAAAAACTGCAAACTGGATAATGCTAATATTGTTAGACTAGCCTCCGATTAAAACTGACATGGATCAGCATATTGATGTAAAGACAGACAAACCTCAAAAAGATCTTACCAAAACTAAAAATCGATGTTCTAAATTTGAATTTGGTTGTATACAGCCAAACTGTGAACCTTCTTTGTATATTCTTCCTGTTGGATCATATGTAGGAATGTAACCATCTTTTCCTGCAAAATACAATTTGCAACATAATCAACATCAGGGAATCTGCCAACTTAGCTGAAAGAGCCTGCCATAAAGCAGTATGTTAACATGCAAATCTTGCTATATATATATATATATATATATATATATATATATATATGTATATATATTTTTTTTTTGTAGGTCCAAAGAGAGAATAAAAATATTTTAAAATAGGTAGATCCACAGAGATGTTTATTTATTCATTTTGTTCTTACATACGTGCATGTTTCCAGCTTGTTGCTTTCTTCAGAGAACATATATGGCACAAGGCCTTGTTAATGGGATACTCAGTGAGACTTGAACTCACTCACATTTGCAGTTGGAATGATTTTATATAGAAGTCATCCTTTCTTTTTCTTTGAGTGTGTTTTAACTTTACCCCTCATTGATATTTGATATGTTTTTGTCGTCTGTGTGTGTGTGTGTGTCTTGGAGATTTTTTTGCATGTGTATGTTTGGTAGTGAGGTTTGAAATTTAGTAACTATTTTTTTAAATTTTTGTTAGCTTGATGCTTTTGTCAGAGAACATGTCTGGCACAAGGTCTATTTAATGGGGTTATTGAATGAGACTTGAACTTACTCATGTTTGTAGTTTGAATGGTTTTTACTTATAGTTTTTTTTTTTATGAATACTGGTCCTTCCTTTTCTCTAGAGTGTTTCTCTTCGCCTACTTTTTTCCTTCATTTACTTTTGATATTGTGTGTGTGTGTGTGTGTTTGAGTGGTTTCAGATTTCACTTATAGTTATTTTTTCTCTCTGTGAATGTGTGTCTTTAGACTTTTTGTGTGTATGTATATATACACATATATGTATGTTTATTTCCATTTGTGTGTGTGTACGATCCATGTTTTATTCAACTTTGGTTTAAATCTATTTATAAAATTCTTTTCCTTTATTTGATGTAGCATGTAGTTGTTGGTTTGATATATTGGCATTATTTTAAATTTACCTCGACTACATTGGTATAATTAAATGTTTCGAAACACCTATACCAATGTAGTCGGTATAAATTTAAACCAAAGTTGAATAAAACATGAATCATACACACACACACAAATGGAAATAAACACACACACACACACACACACATATATATCTATATATATATATATATATATACACACACACAAAAAAAAAAACTAAAGACACATTCACACACATCCAGGGAAAAATAACTGTAAGTAAAATCCAAAACCACTACAACACACACACACACACACATACAAAACATACCATATATAAAAAATAAATGAGGGATAAAGTAGGCGAAGAGAAACACACTCTAAGGAAAAGGAAGGACCAGCATTCATAAAAAACCTATGAGTAAGTAAAAACTATTCAAACTACAAATACGAGTAAGTTCAAGTCTCATTCACTACCCCATTAACAAGACCTTGTGCCAGACATGTTCTGATGATTGCATCAAGCTGGAATATATATGTGTATATATATACAAACATATATAGGTATGCGTGTGTGTGTATATATATATATATATATATATATATATATATATATATATATATATACGCACACAGACAAATTATTAGAAAAAAATAGTTACCAATAAATTTCAAACCATACTACCACACAAAAAAAATCCCCACGACATACACTCTCACAAAGAGGAAAAATAATTGTTAGTGAAATCCAAAACTACTCCAACACACACACATACACACACACATGAAGACAAAAACATATCAAATATCAATGAGGGGTAAAGCAGACTAAGGTAAAACACACACACTTAAAGAAAAAAGAGGATGACCTCTATATAAACCCATAACCAACTGAAAATCATTCCAACTGCAAACACTAGTGAGTTCAAGTTTCATTGAGTACCCCATTAACAAGGCCTTGTGCCATATATGTTCTGACAAAAGCAACAAGCTGGAAACATACTTGTATGTAAGAAGAAAATGAATAAATTCGAAAAAATACAAATCTCTTTGTGGACCTACATATTTAAAAATATATGTGATATTATAACAGTTGCTGGTTGTCACTATCTCACTTCCTGGCTTTATGGCAGACCAAATATGGTATAATTTGGAGAGTGCTCAATATCTGTGATAGAGCTATTTATATATACTTAATAGCATGGAAGCTTGTCTGAGACCACAGGTTTCATGCCATCTTATAAACAACAATCATCAGGCTGAGGACAAAACCTGTGGTCTCAGACAAGTTTCCATGCTACTAATTATATATTGGCCTAGCGGTTAGAGTGTTCGCCAATGG